>CM030174.1:3177500-3187500 GCA_017639675.1 Aplochiton taeniatus | reverse complement strand
GGTGTAGTTCCCCTAAATTCATTTAGAAAGGACATGAATCTCCATAAATATTTTACGTGCTTTGAAACACGTTTAGAAAGCGATTCAGGGTGATATTAGATTCAATCGAGGTGTGTCCTATAAATGTTAAGTGATTTCAAAGTGTCTTATGAAATGACTGCTGTGAGTGTAATTGCCCCTTTGGATGTCTGTACAGTAACAGACTCTGCATGGTTGTGATGTAATGTTGCTATGTTTACATATTTCAATTTGTTATATTTTTTAAAGGTTTATTTAGTGAAGATTTAGTTTCTTTCCTGGAATAAAGGTTGTACTGGAGCTTTTCTCCAAGGCTATTTGTGCCTTTTATCGTTGTTAGCTTTTATTACGGCACAACATGTCTAGTGACTGTGCATGGTGACTGAATGACTCCCTTTTGCTTTACTATTACATTAAATTATATGTAAAGGTTTCTGGACAACTGCTTTACCGGAATTATTGTTTTCACAAATGAAACAAAAACTAAAATGTTTTGCCTTGTACTTGTGCGACAAGCGGAGCGAAGCAACCTCTGAAAGAAACTACTGAACTAAAAGTGACCATTCAAGCATTTGAAAAACTTGGAGCCTAATCTAATGCAGTCGGCTTGTTCTTATTCAGTAAATCGGCCCAGGTTGCCAAAATTCCTTCCATACTCTTACGTTACGTACGTACGTCAAATGCCGAGGCCCGCCTCCTGCACCGAGCGAGACAGCTGGGAACAGCCGCTGACAAGTCATATCAGACAGACTGTCGTAGATATTTAGGTAGAGGGAGAATAACGGACAAAATGGGAGTCGAAGTCGAAACAATAACCCCCGGCGATGGTAACATAATTTAATCATTATAGTTTGCTCGTCATTATTGTGGATTTCTATTCGTTTCCAATAGGACACAGACCTTGAAAATACCGGTGCCCATCGTTTTCTTATGCCCGTGCGCCTTTTTTCTTCTACAGGAAGGACTTTTCCCAAAAAAGGACAAACTTGCGTGGTGCATTATGTCGGTGAGTTTCCTCCCGAAAATGCTATTGCGAAATTCCAATAGAAATACAGCTAAACTACATAATAGCGTGAGTAATAGCCCAGCTGTAGATTTTGATACCGATGTACTGCTTTAGGCCGCGGCAAGTGTAGCGACTGTTGCTAACCCACTCCTGCTGTGCATGTTATTGGATGTGTCTGTGTGCCAGAGTTTCATTCATACCATTAAAGTGTAACTGACGTTTACAATGTTGCCAACAAATGTATTTGGTTTTTGTATAATTAATTAAAGCATATTACTGGCTACTGCAACTCATTTTATCCGACGATACATTTTTGCATTTGCGGTTTGTTCTCTAAAGTTGTAATTTAATTTAAGCGCGTTTGTAATGGGCGCAGACTTCTTTCGCCGGGGGCTTGATTCAGAGGCTGAGACAAGCAGCCAGACAGACAAGACAAGACAGGGCAAGATTTAAACCCTGTCTGGTAACCTGTCTTTGTTGATCTTTACGGGATTGCGTGCACTATATGGAGCGGATTAACGCAGTCTGGCCGACTGTTTTCATGGGATTGTAATCTCGATTTAATTGATTGTTTTTGCTTAAGACTCTCCAAACAAAAGGTCACGGAATAGATGGGCTACAATTCCGACTATATAGACATACTATTCTGCTTGACAGAGACAGCGCCGTCGATTTATTCATTTTTTGAGACAATGTAACTAAAAGTGTTTTGTGGGGGATTGTGTAACTTTTAAATAATACCCGGATTCTTGGCTACACTGTGTTTTTCAGGCGGTGAGGTCATGTTGGTCCCGCAGCAGCTGCGTGTTCACAGGATTTCCTCTGTTCTGTCCCCATCCTGCAGATTTGAAGCTTGACACAAATGTACTTTTTTTTGTGCAGTGAGAGCTGCTCTTGGCATAGTGAAGACTATCCTGCGGTTTAAATATAAAAATGTATTGTGACATGATATTTAACGACGAACAACTGTCTAGCAGTTATTGTACTAAAAAGGCTTCAGTCGTTTGAGATATGCCCTTTATTGCGCTCACTATAAAGATATCGATCTTCTGGTCTTCCACGTAGATGGACAGAATGCGGTCGTTGAATTCGGCTAGCCAGGCCACTGTCTGCTTTAAGATCTATAGCTGGCATACCCCCTGTTGATGGACTCTACAGCAGTGTGCACACCAGTATTACGTCCGCCTCTCCTCACACACACACACACACACACACACACACACACACACAGAGCCTGATTGACGTTGATGGCTGCATATTAGTCCTGTACCAATAAGTCTGTAATAATATTTCACTGTGCGTGTGTGCGTGTGTGTGCGCACGCATGTGTGTGTGTGTGCGCGTGCGTCTCGCCCGCCTGCCTCAGACCGGAGACAGCTGCAGGGGCTATTTCCGCGACCCTTGGAATCCTCCCATTTGCAGTCTCGATATACGCTCAACGGGAGAGACAGTTACCACCCAGGCCGAGTAGATTGGCCACTTTTTATTTTTATAGTTAGATTTTTTGTTTTGTTTGTTTCTGATCCAGAGAGTAACTGAACCATAGTTATAGATGTAGCTCCTATCGATATATAGAGTGTTAACCCCTTAGTTGCGTATCTTTCTCCCACTGTGTTTGTCTGTATTGCCCATGGTTTGCTGTAAAGGAAATAAGACGTCATCTCCTGCTATTGCCCCAGTCCTCTCTAAATAACACACTGTTCTGTGGACACGCAGGTGTCTGGAGGTGAAGGCTAGACTTGGGTTCCCCCTGGGGCTCCCTAAATCCAATGGCTGTGCTTGTTGTACCCAAGGCTCCCTTACAGACGGACGCAAGTTCGACTCCTCGCGGGACCGGGACAAGCCCTTCCGGTTCAAGATCGGCAGACAGGAAGTGATCCGAGGCTGGGACGAGGGTGTAGTGCAGGTCCGTCCCCTTTCCCAGATTCCTTATGCTCAGTGCCGTATGTGGGATTAACTTGATTGCTGTTTAGGCCATGTATGCAGCGGCCTGGGTTCGATTCCAGCCCGGGCCCTATGCTGCATGTCACCCCCCCCCCCCCATCTCTCCCCCACCCTTCCTGTCGAGCTACTGTCCTGTCTATAAAAAATAAAGCAAAAATGCCACCCAAAAGTATCTTTAAAAAAAAAAAGATGTCCAGCAGATGTTGGGTTTCTATGTGTGTGTGCTCCTCTCCTTCCCCCAAATTTACCCCCAACACCCCTCCCCTTCCCCTGCAGATGTTGAGTTTCTAACTGTGTATGCTCCTCTCCCTACCCCAAACTACCCCCAACACCCCTCCCCTTCCCCTGCAGATGTTGAGTTTCTAACTGTGTATGCTCCTCTCCCTACCCCAAACTACCCCCAACACCCCTCCCCTTCCCCTGCAGATGAGTGTTGGGGAAAGAGCCACGCTGACCTGCACCCCTGACTTTGCCTACGGGAACAAGGGCCATCCAGGCATCATCCCGCCAAACTCCACCTTGGTCTTCGACGTGGAGCTCCTTAGCCTTGAATGAGGCATTTTACCACAAGCTTTGGTCATTTTACTGTAAGTGCAGGTTCCCATAGCGACGGCCCCAGGACTTTGTCTCCCGTCAACCATGATTAGACTAATTGACGGCAAGATAGTGTGGTATTGACCTTGAATGCTGCATTTATGTTCAGGCAATAGCAGTGGACAACATATTCACTGCAAGTGTTAATTAGTCTAGAAGTAGTATTCACCACAGTGGCAAGCGACATATGCACCAGACTATTGTAATGACAAGGTTTGGTCTGGTGTATTGAACCAAGAGGAAAATTGTAAATCTAGTCCCATAGTTTGGTAATTGTTGAAATGTTGTTATTGTTTTGATAGTGTTGAGTTTAGTAAGAAGCCTGTATATCACAGAACACAGAAACTTGTAATGTTCTACTGTGAAAACTTTTCTATGTATTTAACTTACCTTATCTTGTGTTGTGTGCTTGCAGGTGGCTTCCTACTCGGTTAACATGGGGAGAGAATGGAGAGTCTGCACTTGATTCTATAAAAGACTTGCCTCTAAAGGTCCACCCCTTTGATGGTTCACTGGTTTATCAATATATAAAGATCTGTATTATTTTGTCAGTGGATCAGTTAATTACCTTTCCTTTACATTCTTCCTGTTAAAACAACGTTTGGGCCATAACCTTACAAACCTCTGTGTTCTTACTCTTGGATTGTTTTTTTAATATGTACTTTGCTTTTGAATTACCTTTTTTGTTGTGTGTGTGAATTGATTTGTTGTGCATGGTTAAAACGGCCGTACTTAAAGATATAAATGGACTACGACATTCATCTCTTCTGCATCGCTGTACTGATAGTCATTTATAATGCTGGTGGGTGTTTGAAATAGCCACTGAGGAACAACAACAAATCTTGAGGGGGGGAAAAAAGCACATGTTTGTTACTGAAACCTCTCCCAGCTGGAATGGAGAATGAAACTACTAAAAAGAAGAGGTCACTGTTACATTAAGTGGCTTAAATGTGAGGTTAGTGAAAATATAAAAATAAATCATGGATGCCTTAAAAGTGCGAAACAGGACGTTTCTTTCAACCCCTTTTTAGATAAGAAGTGTTTTCCCCCCCTCTTTTGTTTTCAATGTTTACTACTTCAATAGGAGCAATGGATGAGCAGTCAGGCACAGAGGAAGCAGGCTCAGTGGACAAATAAATGATGTGTTCCTCTGTCACCAGACACATGGCTACCATCTAGTCCCGCTTTCATGTCGGAGGCCTGCTGGTAAATCCAGCGTCTGGGGAAAAAAATTTAGCTTTGCATTTCAATTGTTTTGTCATTGCTTTTTTTTTATGAACTAAAAAAAAAAACATGTTTGATTCCTGTTGAAAGCCATACACATATTAAGAGTTGAATTATAGAAAGCGCAGGCACACATCTAGTGTAAAATGCTTGCAATTAGAAAAATAAGGAAAAACTGGGGTGGAGGCATTAATCCATTTGCTATCTCCCCCCACTTCTTTTTTTTCATGTAAAACAACTTGCCATGATATTTTTCAGATGCCAAACTTTAATGAATATGGTATACCTGTGACTAAGTAATGGTAAATATGTTTACTTGAATCTTTGTCATAATAAGACCAGATCTGTACCACACAGCCTGAAAAGCCCTGATGTGGTAGTTAACACACTCAGTACACAGGAATACTGGGTTTATATACAAAAATAAATAAAGATAGAGTTAAATGTAAGCTACAACAGAAAGTAAGCCAAGCTAGCTTGATGTCAGACCAGGTCCAGATGTTATTATTGAGGCTATATAATTGTCAGTCTGTAGCCTATTGGACAAATAAATCGATCAATAAATAGTTTCTCCTCTATATTGTAAAGAAGTGTGCTGAGTTAAATACACTGTATGCTGGTTAAACCAATGATAAACTATTTAAAACGTGCTGTTGCAATAAAGTGCTCTCTACCTGCTTTTGGGAAATGTTGTTTTATTATGTTTTGTTTATTGTTCACCTACTCTTAAGAATACTTTATCCAGACATCACTGTCTTCAAAGCTAGGGAGTGCATGAGGTGGAACTGTAGATTCTATAATGGCCCTTCCCTTCGCTCTGCTATGACCGTATTTCCGCCATAGTGGATCATAAGAGTAGGCTACTCCACACAATCTGACAATAACTCGAACCATTAGGTTTTCAGAAATGTTATAACTTCTCACCCTGTCTCACATGCAAGCCATTTGGTCTGCATTAAAAGGCCCATTTATTAATCTTTCTGTCTGCTTGTAACCTTCTCGAAGGGTCACAGTCAACAGTCACAGGTAGAGATCAAACATTTTGCTAAACAACAGAAAACATTGTGGGACCTTAACCCCAGTCGAATAATTTTAAAACTGATAGGACTACTTTAAAGATGCATGACCAGCAAGCTAACTGTTGATTTAAATTAAAAAGCTTTTCCCTCCACTGTTCCCATCTCCCGAATAAGTAAGTTAATGTAAAGAATATTTTGGGGTGTCGTGTACATTCGTGTGACAACTCAGTTACTAGGCGTAAGCGTGTGATCAGCTGCCTACGTCAACGATGATTGAGTTCGGTTTCGCCAGCAACTGGACTAGTGGTGGGGACTTCACTCCAGAAATTCACATCATCAGTTTCGCTAACGACAAGCTGAACGAAGTACGAACGGGAAGAACAAAACAGCAGTGTATCTAAGATTTGATTTGACTTCATACTTTATTTGACAACGAAGGTATTCAAGGTGAGACAATGCTGTAACCTATTTAATTAAACGGTCTACACTTCTAACCAATTCAGCTCTAACGTTTTCCGCAAAATCGCACTCTGTTGTTTAGCTAGCAATCGTTAACGTTGGCTAAGCTAGCTAGCTAGATACACGTTTATCTAGCTAACTAGCTAGCCACCGTTTTAAGTGGTGCTGCTGTGAGTGTGTGTTGTATACGCGAACAAAGGGGGAGCAACATTCGACTGGAAAATGTTTGATGAAATTGTTATCGGGTGTTTTGGTTCGTTGGATATTATTTGGCCAACGGGACATCAAAAATGGAAATGCAACGCTATGACTCATAGGCTATGAGTATGACTTAACAACGTCATGAATTTTCCAACTCGACCACAGTGTCTCAAACCAGTGGAAATGGGCCTTGTTGATTTCCAGGAATGTTAAAATATGTTCATAAACTCTATACTCTCCTTGGAATCGAGCTATTTGCTGTATGATAGGCGTTTGTTTACAAAACACGACTCAGAGTCTTGTCCAATGACAAGACTACCTGAGAACTTATGGCATCAGTGATCTTGGCCTAAACAGGATGGAATATTTTATCTTCCTTATTCTAGCTTGTTGAAGTTCAATTTATAGGCGGTTCCATGTCACAGAACTTGATCCCTGTCTTGTCCCCATACCAATCGCCCCTGTCTCCTCCCTCTCTTCCTTCCCCTCTTTTTTCTTTCTCAAACCATGTGAATGGACTTGGATAGGTTGCCAGGGGCACCACATTCTTCTATGTTAGCCTATCTAACCGATATGTTGAAGCTTAATTGAGCTCGCCTCCCAGTCCCAGCTAGCTGCTTGGGATTGCGTTGTAGACAGAAATCTACTCAGAGCTATATATGAAAGAAAGAAGAACGAACATTGTCAAGTTTAAATATCAAATTGTTTTTCTGACTTACTCTGTTGTGATAATTAAAAAAAGATAGTATTCCCTGAACCAGAGATATCAGAGTAAAGGGCTTTCTATTTGATAAAACACTTAACTCAGCACAAAGCCCCCCAAAAAGCTTAGAGATTAAGCATTTGGTCATTCCATTAGGAGATAGAAGAAGCGAGCGCCGGGGCCTTAGGTAAACACCGTGTTCCTCTTTATTTTCAATACATGACTAACCATGCACTCAGAGCACAGGCCTTGTTTCTGAATGAACACGGACAAAGAAAACAAATGAGAGAGAGAGCGAGAGAGAGAGGGGTGTCTGTGTTCAGTAACACAATGGAGTGTTTGTTTGTCCTCACAGGCTGGGAACGAGATAATGATGATGAGGTGTGGAGTGTCTGTGAGTGTTAAGTCTCTCTGACGTGACGGCCCCGTCTGAAGTGTTCAGCCGAGGGCAGGGACCCCAGCTTTCCCCTGCTAGGGAAACATCCCCATCTGTGCCGCTGTCGTCGACACGGCGCCACCCGTGGACTAGCTCGGTTCTTTGTGCGCCTCCAGCCTTTCATCCTCGTCAGTACAGAGGGGCGCGTTGTTTGGTGCGGCTGTGAGTGGGAGTGGAGTTGTTCCAATGGAGACGTGGTGGGAAAATGTTTGCGCGCGTGTAGGAAGTAGACTAAAGAACTGTGAGTTGTTCAGAGGTGGGGAATTATCGTCTTCACACAGCTCGCTGCCGTTGCTATTGTGGGTGAGGGACACGTAGAGAAGACCTATGTCTCAGGGCTTTTGACGTTCTACTGATATATATTTGTCTTGTGTGTGTGTGTGAGAGCACATCCCTGTCCCCTATTTGTGTATGAAAACACACCTCTGGACATAGCTTGTGACGATGGCAGCCATTTTACGATGCGATCTAGTTTCTCACTCCCCCTTATCCTGGCGTGATATCTCCTGACAGTGATTCACAGAGTCTCAACGTGGCAGAAACACTCCCACCCACAACGTCACTTTCCTGTTTGTGTCCGCCAGAGATCAGATCGGTGTGGCTTCATATAGGACGAGGTATTATGATGTCAGCCACCGTGAGAGGTGGGGTTGGGTGATGGAAACTGGTGTGTGTGTGTGTGTGTGTGTGTGTGTGTGTGTGTGTGTGTGTGTGTGTGTGTGTGTGTGTGTGTGTGTGTGTGTGTGTGTGTGGGTAGGTTCTATGTTTACATCCTGAAATCATTTGAATGTTGCGGGTCTACAGAGTCACTGTTTTTATCTCAGAGTTGGGATTGGTGATGGAACCTGAGTTCGTGTTCGTGTTCGTGTGCGTGTGCCTGTGCCTGTGCGTGTTCGTGTTCGTGTGCGTGTGTTCTGTTTACAGGTTCTATACTCGCATCCTGTAATCAGTTGAATGCCGCAGGTCTAGGAGTCTCTGTAGGATAGTTGACACTGCACACACAGCTATTGAACAGATTGCTAGGTGTGTGTTTTGATTTGTTTGGATTAGACGAGGTTAGGAGGCTTAATCCAGAAGATATGACCAAACACACACACACACACACACACACACACACACACACGCACACACGTAAGTTTCGTTTCTGGTCCTGGTGTGTGTGTCACTGTCACATGTTTGCTGGGCATAGCTCCTCCCCCTAGCAGTGTTTGCTGTTCCTAGGTGTGGCGTGCTTTACGCAGTCCCAGTCAGCTGACTCTCTTCATTGTTGTAGAGCTACTCATGACCTTTCACCCCTCTCTCTCTCTCTCTCTCTCTCTCTCTCTCTCTCTCTCTCTCTCTCTCTCTCTCTCTCTCTCTCTCTCTCTCTCTCTCTCTCTCTCTCTCTCTCTCATAGGTAAGCTATAGCCTTTAGGGGGCTGGCTGACGGAAACTAGCCTGGTTTGCTCAATAGCCATTAGCCATGGGCTGAACCACTTGACCCCCCTTGAGTGGATCAAAAGTGCACCGTCATCCTGGTGCGTCCGTGGCTGTTCATTGATTGGTTGAAGTACATCCACAGCCGTAATGCTGTCCACTTCTGATGGGTCATCAGGTGGTTATGTAGATTGACCATGTGATTTTCCAAAAATCCACAGAATTTAGAGGTTTTCAAGGACGTGTTGAGTTAATATTAGGTATTATTCCGATTATTTGAAATATAATGCAGTGGAAATATGCATAGAATTGTATTCCCCTTGGATCAAAGTCTTGATAAACACAAAGCATACTTTTGAAAAATAATCATTTTAGGTGTAATTTTTTCACCGACCATGACGGCAAATTAAAATAGATTCCAATGTTGAATACCCAAAGGTTAAAAGGCAGTACACAAATGTTGACCTTTTGGTATTCAACATTGGCTTTGGTTTAGCATCACAAATACATCCTGGTATTTCCACATGAATTACCAGCTCCTAAACCTAAACCTCCAGCCAGCGGCCTCATCTACCAGAAGCCTACTGTCCATTCATCCTGTTGTTACCCGATCCAGGCCTTTATCATACCTGGTAACCTGATGAAGGGATGCTTCATTCACCAGCTGCCACTGTCTGTTTCCTACCATCCCACCTACACAGTAACCTTCTTGCCTACAGTAGCCTACAAGGCTACCTGCTTAGTGCTTAACTACATGCCTACCTGCCCGGCGACCCACGTACTCCTACACCCAAACATCAAGGACGGTGGCACCACATTGAAGGAGTCTTTGAAACTCATACAGCCACTAATACACACGGTCTGCTGTGGGCCTGGGAGAGTTCTAAAAGTCTTGAGAGGTGTGAAAGTTGACAAAGCGGCTTGCTGTGGCTAGCGCCGGCACAGTGGGAGATTTTAGTAAGTAGATTTACAAGCTATCC
>CM030174.1:3155000-3175000 GCA_017639675.1 Aplochiton taeniatus | reverse complement strand
GGTTTGAGCTTTGAGAGAAAAGGGACTGAGCTCAAAGGAGAGGAAGCTAATGAGGGGCGGAGACAGACAGACAGAGAGAGAGGATGAAGAGACGGAGAGAGAGAGGATGAAGGAGACGGAGAGAGAGAGAAAAAGAGAAGGAGAGACAGAGGATGAAGGAAAGACAGAGAGACAGAGGAGACAGAGAGTGAGGATGAATAAGAAACAGAGGATGAAGGAGATGGAGAGACACAGGATGAAGAGACAGACAGACAGACAGATAGGGGGGGAGAGGATGAAGGAGACAGAGAGAGAGAGTTTAGGAGAGAGTGCTTGGTTGGACATCACTGCTGGACCAAAGCCATGCCAGACCTTTCCCTCCGTCTCGTCGTTTCTTACAGAGTCACTGAGTTACTTTATACTTTACATTTTATTAAAGGGATAGTTCAACTTTGGGGAAATAAGACATGTTCCTACTCAGTACTTGCGCAAGTCAGACAAGATGATCAATATCAATTTTGTGATTATACGTTCAAAAATGAGTTATTTAGATAAGTAAATGGGTACAGTGCATCCGGAAAGTATTCATACCCCTTCACTTTTTCCACATTTTATTATGTTACAGCCAAATTCCAAAATGGATTAAATGCAAAAATGTTCTCAACATTCTACACACAATACTGCATAATGACAAAGTGCAAAAAGATTTTTTGAATTTTTTGCAAATGTGATATTTTATTTTTTTATTTTGAATACATGTACATAAGTATTCACACCCTTTGCTGTGACACTCAAAATTGAGCTCAGGGGCATCCCGTTTCTACTGATCATCCTAAGATGTTTCTTCAACTTGATTGGAGTCCACCTGTGGTCAATTCAATTGATTGGACATGATTTGAAAAGGCACACACCTGTTTATATAAGGTCCCACAGTTGACAGTGCATGTCAGAGCACAAACCAAGCCATGAAGTCCAAGGAATTGTCTGTAGACCTCCGAGACAGGATTGTATCCCGGCACAGATCTGGGGGAGGTTACAAATAAATTTCTGCAGCATTGAAGGTCCCAACGAGTACAGTGGTCTCCATCATTCGCAAATGGAAGAAGTTTGGATCCACCAGGACTCTTCCTAGAGCTGGCCGCCTGGCCAAACTGAGCAATCGGGGGAGAAGGACCTTGGCCAGGGAGGTGACCAAGAACCTGATGGTCACTCTGACAGAGCTCCAGTGTTCCTCTGTGGAGATGGGAGAACCTTCCAGAAGGACAACCATCTCTGCAGTACTCCACCAATCAGGCCTTTATGGTAGAGGGGCCAGACGGAAGCCACTCCTCAGTAAAAGGCACATGAAAGCCCTCATGGAGTTTGCCAAAAGGCACCTAAAGGACTCTCAGACCATGAGAAACAAAATTCTCTGGTCTGATGAAACCAAGATTGAACTCTTTGGCCTGAATGCCAAGCGTCATGTCTGGAGGAAACCAGGCACTGCTCATCACCTGGCCAATACCATCCCTACAGTGAAGCATGGTGGTGGCAGCAGCATCATGCTGTGGGGGTGTTTTTCAGCGGCAGGAACCGGAAGACTAGTCAGGATCAAGGGAAAGATGAATGCAGCAATGTACAGAGAGATCCTTGATGAAAACCTGCTCCAGAGCTTGATGAAAACCTGCTCTGGACCTCAGACTGAGGCAAAGGTTCACCTTCCAACAGGACAACAACCCTAAGCACACAGCCAAGATAACAAAGGAGTGGCTTCGGGACAAGTCTGTGAATGTCCTTGAGTGGCCCAGCCAGTGCCCAGACTTGAACCCGATTGAACATCTTTGGAGAGATCTGAAAATGGCTGTGCACCGACGCTCCCCATCCAACCTGATGGAGCTTGAGACAATCTGCAGAGAGGAATGGGAGAAACTGCCCCAAAATAAGTGTGCCAAGCTTGTAGCATCATACTCAAGAAGACTTGAGGCTGTAATTGCTGCCAAAGGTGCTTCAACAAAGTATTGAGTAAAGGGTGTGAATACTTATGTACATGTGATATTTTATTTTTTTATTTTTAATACATTTGCAAAAAATTCAAAAAACATTTTTCACTTTGTCATTATGCGGTATTGTGTGTAGGATGTTGAGATTTTTTTTTTTATTTAATCAATTTTGGAATTAGGCTGTAACATAATAAAATGTGGAAAAAGTGAAGGGGTATGAATACTTTCCGGATGCACTGTACACACCTAGCCTAGCAACAATGGCTGTGCGCCCGTAGTACCTGCTAGCATGGCTCCAGTCAAATACACCTTAGAAAAACTCCAAAGCTGTGTTGTGTACATGTTGTATCTTCTGCATGTCACTCGTTTAGAAACGAAAATGGAATCTGTGTATCTGTTGATTTTTGGGGAATTGTATTAGACACGCAGGGTTATTGAAATAAACACGTTGGGGGAAAAAGAAAGCAAGAAATTGGAGTTTCTTTAAGGGGTTCTCTAGGTGCGTTTGAATGTGTCACAGCTTACTAATCCTCTCTGCTGCATCTTCTGGGTGTGTGTGGGTGTGTGTGTGTGTGTGTGTGGGTGTGGGTGGGTGGCACGTCCTCCTGACCTAGCTGAGTGCAGTGTTGCTGCAGCCAGACCAGGATTCTGGCTGCCAGAGAAAATGGTGCAGGGAGTGTAATGATGAAGAGGGGTGGGTACGGTTAGACCTCTCTCGCTCTCTCTCTTCCCCCCCTCCCTCCTTCTGTTTCTCTCTTTCATTTTCTGATTACAGCAAACAACCTAGGGCGTTAAGCCAGCAAAGTTTGCCAATAGTTAGTTTTCCAACAGACGGCTGGTTCCTGCCTACTGCCTTCTCTCTCTCTGAGCCACTGTGTCACCCTGTGAGTCATCCCGCCCGGCGACTGGCTGGAACGGCTGCTGTGATAGGCCAGCCAAGCAGAAGGGTGTAAAAAGAGTGTACAGTGTAAAAAGAAAGATGAATAAATCTTATGACCACAGTAAACATTCGTTTAAAAAGGTTAACGTGTGTTAGGTTGCTGCTCTAAGCACTTATTAAGCTTGCGCTTATGAAGTGCATTAAGTTCCTAAGGGTTTTTGCGACACACATAAGTTAATGTTTACCCTGTCTGTCTCCTATAGGATTCTTTCATTCTTGTCTTCTAAACATTTACGAGATGACTCAGGTTTCTTGGTGTTTAACTTCTCCCTCTCCTCTCCTCTCCTCCTCAGGTCTTTACCCTAACCTGGAGGACCTGGGGGAGTACATGGGCCTGCGTCTCAACAGTGATGAGGTCCAGAGGAACATGGCCTTGGTGCCTGTGGGCGACAATGTAAGTGTGTGTGTGTGTGTGTGTGTGTGTGTGTGTGTGTGTGTGTGTGTGTGTGTGTGTGTGTGTGTGTGTGTGTGTATACGTGGCATGCAAGCACCCATCTCTTATACTTCAACCATGCCTTTTGTTATCTTTTTGTTATGGCCAAAATTAGTTTCCGGAAACTCGACCATAAACTGAATCTCCAGTGTGAGCCTTCTCCTGTTGGTTCCTCAGCTTGACTGACTGACTGACTGACTGACTGACTGAGTTACTTGCTGACGGCCGGACGGACTGAGTTGCTGGCTGGGTGGCTGACTGGCTGACTGGGTGGCTGGGTGGGTGTGTGGGTTACTGGCTGGCTGGCTGGCTGGGTGGGTGTGTGGGTTATGGCTGACTGGGTGGCTGGGTGGGTGTGTGGGTTACTGGCTGGCTGGCTGACTGTCTGGCTGAGTTACTAGCTGACTGACTGACTAACTGGCTGGCTGAGTTACTTACTTGCTGACTGACTGACTGGCTGGCTGAGTTACTTGTTGGCTGACTGACTGACTGTCTAAGTTACTGGTTGGTTGGCTGACTGACTGACTGACTGTCTGGCTCACCACCACTCTGTGAGTGTGTGGGAAGGTGTTAGTTCTCAGGATTCAGGACAGGCTTTTCACTCCATAAAGCATGGCAGTGATTAGATGTGCGTGCGTGCGTGCGTGCGTGCGTGTGTGTGTGTGCCGTTAAGCCCCCTCGGTTCTCTGACCTTTCAGCAAGCTGGACCCTCGGTGCTGTCACAGTTGAAAAGCTTTCGGTTTGACAAACTCCATTTCTTATAATAATAATAATAATAATAATGATAACCATCTTTATTGTGTAGGACCTTTCGTACAACAGGTCCAGCTCAGTGAGCTTCTTAAGGGAGCGTTGGCATGAATCCGCCCACATTGTGGGTTCTGCTTTACGTAACATTCCTGCAGAGTTTGAATGTCTATGGATGTTGGTGACCTACTTTGATTTCATCTCAACCTGATACCTACGTTCTCTCCTCCTCTCCCTCCATCCCTCTCTTTTTATTTCCTCATCCCTCCCTTCCCTTCCTCCTCGGTCATGTACTCCTTCACTCAATCCCTCGCTCCCTCTTGCATAACTCTGAACCATCGTTCATCCCTCTCCCCCCACTCTCATCTCTCCCCCCTCACAGCAGGTGGCGGTGCCCTCAGGCCTGGGGGGCGTGGGGGCCATGGTGCGACCCGTGACCGGCTCTGACGTGGGCATCAGACGGGCAGAGATCCGCCCGGGCATCCGCGAGGTCATCCTCTGTAAGGACCAGGACAGCAAAGTGGGCCTGAGGCTCCGTGCCATTGACAACGTAAGTCCGCCCCCCTCACCATCATCACTATCCTCACCATCATCACTATCCTCACCATCATCATCATCACCATCATCATTAGAATCAAACTTTTTCATCTGAACTTGGCATTGTTTATTTCTTTTTTTATTATGGCCTCTTTTTCATTTTTCTCTCTCTCTCTCTCCCCCTTTCCCCCTCTCTCTCCTCTCCAGGGTGTGTTCATCCAGCTCGTCCAGGCCAACTCCCCGGCGGCCTTGGGGGGCCTTCGTTTCGGTGACCAGGTGCTCCAGATCAACGGTCAGAACTGCGCAGGGTGGAGTCTGGACAAGGCCCACAAGGCCCTAAAGGTGGCCGCTGAGCACCGCATCGAGCTGGTCGTCAGGGACAGGTAACACAGACCATAATAGTTCCTCTGTAATCATATTAATGAAGCTTTGCCGCCCCCTGCTGGCTGCTCTACCACATTTCCTGTTTTTATTGGCGCGGTATTGCTCAGTAGGTTTACAATAATTGGCCAACAAGAAAAGTCACGTGGCTTAGTGTTGGATTGGCTAAAGCCTTGGTTCTAGAAAGGGTCAGAACTAAATTATGCATTAGCACATTTTTATTTGAATGTAATAAATATTTGTGAACCCCTGTGGTCGTCTTTTTTCCCAGGCCCTTCCAGCGTACCATCACCATGCACAAAGACAGCTATGGCCATGTGGGGTTCATCTTCAAGTCGGGGAAGATCACCTCGCTGGTCAAGGACGGCTCTGCTGCTCGCAACGGCTTGCTGACCGACCACTACATCTGTGAGATCAACGGGCAGAACGTCATAGGCCTCAAGGTACGCCGTCGCACTGCCCCCTCTCTGTTGGAGGTCGATAGAAAATATCAATAGTAATAAAGTCAAATAAAGTATTTTTTTGTCTAGCTACCTTTTTGTGGGGGTCAAAATAGCTGTTTTGAAGGGGTGTGTGTGTGTGTGTGTGTGTGTGTGTGTGTGTGTGTGTGTGTACAGGACTCTCAGATCAAGGACGTCCTGAGCACCTCACCCACAGCCATGACCATCACCATCATGCCCAAGTTCATCTACGAACACATGATCAAGAGGTAGGACAGCCAGGCCGCACTGCTTTGACTGAAAGACAACAGCACTGTTTGAATCCCGCTCTATAATTCTGTTTGAATCCTAGTCAGAAAATGGGTTTGAATCCCAGTTTAAAGATGAGTTTGAATCCCAGTCTGATGATAGATTTAAATCCCAGTCTGATGATAGATTTTTATCCCAGTCTGATGATTTGTTTAAATCCCAGTCTAAGGATGGGTTTGAATCCCAGTTTAGAAATATGTTTTCATCCCAGCTTAAAACTTTCTCTTATCCCAGTCTGATGATGGGTTTTAATCCCAGTCTGATGATAGATTTTAATCCCATTCTGATGATAGATTTGAATCCCAGTCTGATGATGGGTTTAAATTCCAGTGTTCAACCTTTTCTTAATCCCAGTCTCCCTGTGTCATTTGTGTGTGTTTCCAGGATGTCCAGTGGCCTTCTGCGTTCCGCCATGGACCACTCTGTCCCCGAGGTGTGAGGAGGAGCCCCGAGGAGTGTGACCACACACACACACACACACACACACACACACACACACACTCCCATCAGGATCTCTTCAATCTCCAGAAGGTTTCCCCTCCCAATGTCCCTCCCTCTCTTTCTCTTTCCAATCTTCCATAATGACCTCTCTCTCTCTCTCTCTCTCTCTCTCTCTCTCTCTCTCTGCACTCTTTCAATTCACCTATCTTACCTTCTATATCTCCACATACTCAAAACCTCATGTATCACTATCATATTCATCACTGTCAAACATTTGTTAACATAATCTAAGATGCCTTTTTTTCTATGGTTGGAAGATCTCAATATTATTATGCTCTGTGTTTCCTTGTCATCGTCTGTCTATCTACAAGCACATGGTCAGTCATTTTTTATATATTATAATCTTGTAGTTTAAAATATTACAGGCCTTTTTTCCCCTCTGTTACTTCCTTCTCTTATATTTTGTATGTTGTATGTTTGTGACCGGGACCATGAGTCCAGAGCTTCCTCCTTCAGTTCAATAGGATCATAAGGCTCCGTGACCTTTAACCTTTGACCTTATGCGTCTATATGCTGTAGAATTCCAATGATCCCGACCCCTCTCTGGTGGTTCATCAAAGCCTGAACCCAGCCACAGCAAAAGTTGCTCTAGCTCCCTCCCATTTCCCCTAACTATAAACAAAGTGGGAAGTTCACTGGATTGGTATACACCCTATTCACAAGAGTGTAGACTTCACTGGGCTGGTATACACCCTGTTCCCAAGAGTTGACAAATTCAGCGACTTCATTGGTTCAATAAATACAAATAAATTGAGTCTGTGTTAAAGGTTTTTCATACCGGAGTGACCTGTATATTGAGATTGGATTAGATAGTTAATCATCTTTAATTGGGTCTGTTACATTATCTGTACAAGTACAGGCTAAGAATTTGGTGGTAGTGTACGCTGGGGGGCGTTCAGATGTGCGCTCCAGGCAGAAGCATGAGACCAGCTGTTCGTTTTTTTTGCCCCAAGCAGCTGGAGTTTAGACCGCATTCACCAACGCCAACCTAGACCCCATTCTGTTGACTTCTGGAGACGGCAAGGAAAGATGGAGGGCAGCAAACGGCCACAGGGCCCTTGTTCTGCAGGTGGCGAGGAACAGTGAGTGGGGTCGTGCTTGTGGGCGGGGGCTATGCTGGGGGCGGAGCCTAGGGTGGTGGTGGGGGGGGGGGGGGGGCGTAGCCACTAAGTGCACTTTCCACTAGAGTTTTGCAGTAGTCTTTCCTGGAACCATTCCAACTGTCGTCTGTTGGTGTTTTTCGTGTATGCTTACACAGACTAATGGATTGAATTAGGGTAACAGACGTGTATTGTGTAAATTGAATCTGGGAAATCGTTGATTTAAACCAGAGAGTGGTCAGCCAAATTAACAGTTTACTATAATACCTGGGGGGTATGTTTCTTACAGGGATGAAGCATGGTACACTTCTGAGTATCTTCTTTCAGTGGCAGTTTTAGCATTCCCTAAAAATCTTTTAAATGAATCTTTGTTCCACTGCCTAAATTCTAGGTTTCTTTGGGTGGGTGGGTGGGGGGGTGGGGGGTTGTATTTTAAGACTGGCTGAATCAAACGTTTGAAAGTTTTCCCTGAGGGGCCTACACGACCTTGCCCGTTGTCAATTCCTTCCTTGATCAACGGTCATGAATGATACTGTAAACTTCAGCTCTGATCAGTAACTATATCCTTTTTATTGTTTTATTGCTGTTCAACTTTGAATGCATGTCTTTTTTTTTTTTTAAATGTAATCTTTGATAAACGTCATGGCCATCTTTCTGTAAAAAATGCGAGACGAATCTAAAAGTTTATATACGAATGTAACCATGATAATTATTGTAAAACAAATAAACAATCTTTCGGTTCCCAATATCGTCAGTCCTGCTTTGTATTGATTAGTGGATAATAATATATTTGAAGCAAGCTTCCAAAATGAGACGTAGTCTTAGAGGAGGGATATTCACTATGACTGTCGTGGAACTCAGCATATGTTACTGTTGTTTATAGTTCTGATATATAGTATAGGTTATATATAACCTACATTATATATCTTTCCCTGTGTTTAGAAGGAAAGTGAAAGCTTAGATGGAAAGATTTCAGCGGAGAGATGGGGAAACTCCCCCCCCCCCCCCCCCACCACACACACACACACACACACACACACGTACAGCACACGCACCCACGTACAAACGCAGACATACACACACACAGGCACAGACACACCCGCACACAGATGTGGAAACACCCCACCACCTCACTCTCGCTCGCTCACACACACACACACACATGTACACAAGTAAAGGAAGAGACCAATGGCATCTTTTTCTCTCCATGCTGTTTAATATAGGGTCTTTAGGTTTCTCTTTTGTACAATATGGTGGGAGTGACAATGGGCTGGAAATGATCAACTTTGATGGCTCTTTGCTATTGTACACACTACTATTGCCATTTAAAATAGTTCATTTACACTAGTATAATAGATCTATCTAGCTATTCATGGTATCTGCTTGAACCTCATACAAGGCCTTCACAAAGGAGAAATGTCCTTATGACAGTTAGGGTGACAGCAGTTATAACCTTTGATATATTATAGATCTCTTTACATACTGAACAAATCATTTGACAACAGGACTAGAACAAAGGGACAAAACACAACATTAAATTACTTTCAAAAAAATAAAATAATTAAATAAAAAATGGTTAACCCCAAAATATTCAGCATTGTGTGGGGATTATGATATTAGCCTCATTGTATTGGTTATAATGTAATCGTTTTTCATCACTCCATCACGCCACTTTTGGAAAAAATTGGGAGACAAATATGCAGTACAGTACAGTTTGATAAAAAATTATAACGTTTCTGATGCAAATGATTCACATGGTTAGGGCCTTTGCACTTTAGAGGTAGTGCTGTCACATTAAATGTCAATATTTCAAAATGAATTATTCAGGGCGTGATTAGAGCAATGTCTTTTGGCTACACTACAAGTGTGTCTGCATTTAGGCGCCGTCTCAAAAAACACCGGTTCAAACAACAGGAACACAACGTACACCAGCATGAAACAAAATACTACAGCAAGCGCTCACTGATGGATTAGTCCATGAACATGACTTTCTAAACCTGGGTAATTCTCTTAGTACCAAAGATCCGGTTCCAGGTTTCAGGACTCCATTCAGATAGCGTGTCAAAAGATTACAATTTGGTCAATGCATGACATGGCATGCAAGATTTATGCTGTGATTGCATGAGCCACACCACATCATTTTAGATAAGTAGGTGTTTTTTTTCCCCCTCGCTTTGGTTCAATTGATCTCACTGAGAGGATTTGCCTTCGGAAAAGGCCTACCTGTGCAGTGTGCCGGTGCTCATGCGATTCAAAAAGATTCGTCAGCCATTCAGCTAAATTGCTTCATGGGTATGACATTTAAGCTACGCTGACACAACTTTACTTCCTTGATTTGACGGCTTCATCAATAAGACCCATTTGGACCTCTATGGCATGTGTATTGTTCAATGTGAGAATTCAGCTGACAGAGCCTGCGTCAGTTACAAGACAATCTTTCCATGCAGTAGGCCTACAATTCAATGGCGTTCTGCTAATTCTTGATTAGTGCCAAACACAGGGAAAACAGGACTATATGACTTGGGTAAAACACCTCATAGTCACATCATCAAAATAATCATTCACACGACTGTCGTTAAAACTTTCATGATAAGTACGGCGTTATACAATGCATTTAGATACAGATGTGGCTGCCGCTGTGGACATTCTCATGATTTGCATTCATTGTTCTGTCATAAGAATATGGCTTTTTTTTTTTAAATGACAGATATTATTCTCGAATGAACCTTACCATGACACAAAATAAAATTGAGCTTTAACCGAGCTGTCATTCTTTTTGATAACTGACTGAAAAAAACAATGTTGTTTTCATGTCCAATCCATGAGCAAAATGAAGAGAACTGCTGTGACATTAGCATATTGAGTTCCTGCGTCAGATGAAAATGAATTAAGCCCAGTAGTTAAGCTATAATATATATAGAGAGAGAGGGACACACTACAACAAAGTAAATTGTCAAATCACACATGTTCCACAGTGCTGTGTATGCAAAGTGACATGAGAGTTGAAATATAAAGCATCATGACAACAGTTAAGTGTCCATCTTTTTGCGTGTCTTGTACAATTATACGTGGTCGCCTTGTGTCTTTGCTTTTCAATATTGCAGATCATCCCAAAGTCAGCGGTCTAAAGGTTGAATAAATGATCAAGGAGAAAGGTACAGAAAGGGATTGTCAAGCATCAGATACCAATGATCTGGATAAATGATTGAACCAAAACAAAAGCAACTAAAACGCACAGTCGGAGTAAAGCAGCAAAGCGTTTTGAAAAAATAATGGTTCACCCCAAAGTGGAGAAGAACAAAGCAGTAAGAGAACATTTAAATGAATTCCTGGACTAAAAACATCTTCATCCAAACTATTTTTAAGTCGGATGCACATTTACTGTACACTTTTCCCAGAAAACTTAGTGTCAGCATTAGGAGAATGAATAAAAGGCAACTGTTTAAAATGTTTTGAGGAAATCACGATATGCTCTTTTTTTATAAGACAGGACCTGCAATACGTGAAGCTAGTTTACACATTACCATACGAAGTGAGTTCATATCAATCACATCCCATAATTCAGCTACATCTGGTTAAAGTTACGTTACATGGCAACAGAATCAAAGGACATACAGCGTGTGGTCAGTCACATTACGCTTTGGACACACACACACACACACACACACACACACACACACACACACACACACACACACACAATCTAGACTTCAAGTAATTGCTTAAAACTTCATCAAGTGAATAGTGCAAAGAATGTCAATCAAGTTAAAAAACAAAATCCTTTATCCATATGCATGTGTTTCTGTAAGGGACATATGCATTTTCATTTCACGATATAATCTATGTGGTTAGATCACAATCCCAAGCATGTTTGATAATCCATGTTTGGCTTCAAAATATCTAACAGAAAGAAATATCGGAACAATATTACTGTCTGAGAACCAGACTATATCCGGTTGGCTTACTTTTACATAAGCGTAACATCGATAAAGCCATTTCCAACATACAACGTTCTAAATAGTTCCTCTATGATGAAAGTTGTATGTTGGAACTGGTTTTATAATACAAAACAAAAACACCCTGATCATAGGGGAAGTGTTCACTTAAACACGTGACAACATCTTCCTTTAGGACTCACTTCCCTTTCTCAATGAACATCCGCCAACGTTGAAATGCAACTTGTGATGTTTGAGCATTTCAATCATTTCAATCATACAGGTCTATGAGTTGTATCATGTTGTATCATGGTCATCATTAATGGACGCAAAAACAAAAAAACAAATGCTACCAGAGTGAATTTTTAACGTTAACAGCTGATTAGACTAGCATAAATATACAGCAAAGGGTGGAATAGGCTGAGAATAGCAATGGGGTCCAACAACACATTTTACTGCATTCAGTTTTTACAATGGACTGAAAATTCAGTAACTGTCAACATCCGCTTTTTTAATTGGGCTTTTCAGGATCCCTCTCTGAGTGAGTTGAAACTTGACTCGATCTGCCAGTCAGTTCAACAGAAGCTTTGTTTAGAATGTTTTCCTCAGAGAGTATCCACATGGCCAAGCTCAATCACTTAAACATTCTAGAACCTTATGGCCAAGCTCAATCACTTAGATGATGATAAGCATTCTAGAACCTTATGGCCAAGCTCAATGACTTAGATGATGATAAGCATTCTAGAACCTTTGGCCAAGCTCAATCACTTAGATGATGATAAGCATTCTAGAACCTCATGGCCAAGCTCAATCACTTAGATGATGATAAGCATTCTAGAACCTTTCCCCACTTCCACTTCCACACAAGGGCCAGGGGACATCCAGGTGTTCTTGCCTAAGGAACAACACACTGAACGCACAAACACACACAGACACAATTAAACTACACACACACACACACACACACACACACACACACACACACACACACACCCCAAACACACACACACCCCTGCCCTCGCACACGCGCACACGCACCACGGCATTAACACACACAAGGCGTACTTGCTCATTTTGAAACATCCAGCAAAATGGAGCCACATGGTTCATTCAACAGTAAACCTTTGAGTCTGAGGACTGTAGAGGACACTCCAAACCGATATGGGCTCCTTCAGTTCATAAAGACCTTCGATTCCATCCTGTTCCAACCAGCCAGTCAGTGCATGGCATCCTGGGTATCAGAGACCTAATGGAAGAGGGCCAGTGGCCAATCAAAAGCGTCGGAGGGAGGGAGAGTGCTTTCAAGTCTATTAACAGAGGCTCCTATGGGAATACAGCACACACCTCCACAGCCTTGGATGAAGGGCTGATACAGCCAGGGGACCCCCCCCCCCTTGTCAAATCTGTGTGCCCCCGAAATCCCCTCCGCCGGCTGGGTAGTGTCTCAGCCCGCCCCCCCTCCGGAGGGAGTGCAGGGCCACGGTGCAGCAGCCCCGCAGGAGCGAGCCGATGTGGTACATGGGCTGCCCTCCGTGCCGCGGCCCCCGGCACAGCCACGCCACCGTGGGCACCACGGGCACCGCCACCGCCAGCAGGTCCACCAGGAAGTGGCGGCTCCAGTAGCTCTTCTGGACCGGACCGGACCGTGAGTCAGCTCCCTCGGCGTCGCCGCCGCCGCCGCCTCCTGCTCCTCCTGCTCCTCCTGCTCCTCCTGCCGTGGAACCACCGACCGCTCCCTCCCCTTCATCAGGGTGGCCCTCCTCATCCTCCACCTCCACCACGGTGACCCCGGCGATGCCGTCCTGGGAGAGGGAGCGCTTGGGCTGGGAGGTGAGGGGCTGCGTGTCCGGGCACGGTGGCTGCACGGGGCTGGCGTCAGGGCTGGGTCCTTCTGCTGGGACTGGGCTGGATGAAGAGGGGGGCTCCGACTCCCTCTGCCTCTCTGCGACGCCGTCCCCACCCCCCCCTTCCTCCCCCACACTCTCCCCAGCGCCACACCCCTCCGTCTCCCCCACACTCTCCCCAGCGCCACACCCCTCCGTCTCCCCCAGCCTCCCCGCTGACGCCTGCCCCACATCCGGCTGCTTCCCTGGGGCTGCTTCCTCCTGCACGCCCTGGCCCCCTGTGGTGCTCGCTGGTCCCGGCTGCCTCTCCCCTTCCCCCTCCCCTCCCTCTTCCCTCTCCCCTCCCTCTTTCTCCATCCCTTCGTCCTTCTTTTCCTCCCCCTCCTCCCCCTCCTCTCCGGGGCCCGGCGGCGCGTCCAGGGCCCAGTGCGCGGTGGCCGAGCGGGCCGGGAGGGGCTCCGTGGCCGTGGTGGTGGGCGTGGCGACGGACTCGTCCAGCGCGTCGTCCTCTCCCTCGTCGGAGAGCCAGGTGGAGGTGGGGCTGCAGGCCTGCGAGCGGAACGTGCGCTGCTCGGCGATGGTGTCCAGGTCCGAGGAGCCGGCGCCGTCCAGGGCCGCCGCGGGGCAGCTCTCCGTCTGGATGCCCTGCTCGCGGAGGTGATGGAGGTACAGGTGGTGAGACAGACAGGGGTGGCTCAGGCTCCCCACCCCGCCCAGGGAGCAGCAGTGGGTGGCCGCCGGTCCGGCCCCCCCGCACAGCGCCTCGCAGGTGGAGGAGTGGGGCATGGCTCTGTGGGTGGGGGAGGCGTGGCGCTGGGACAGGGAGTGGGGCAGCGAGCGGGGGAGGGTGTGGGGGAGGGTGTGGGGGAGGGTGTGGGCGGAGTAGGAGCTGAGCAGGGAGGCGGTCTCCTCGGACAGGAAGGCGGCCTCCAGCAGGAGGTCGGCCCTGGAGGGCACGGCCCCCCCGCCCTCCCCACAGCACACGAAGCCGCTGTCCTGCGTGCCCGCCCCCGAGAGACCCGGGAAGTCCCCCGCCCGCCCGTGGCCTAGCAACGCCTGCTCGCTCAGCTTGGTGTAGGTGGAGCTGCGGGTCATGGAGCGAGCCGGGGAACAGTCGCAGGAACACGACCCTCTTCCTCCTCCTCCTCCTCCTCCTCCTCCTCCCAGCCCGCCGATCAGAGACCTGCTGACCCCCCCGGGGCTTTCCCCCGCCACGGACGCCGGGGCCGAGCCGCCGCCCCCCCCCCCCCCGGGCGCTGCGCCCCCCCAGGAACTCCCCCCCGTCTCTGGCCACTGCGGCCTGGGCCTGCTCCATGCTGAGCAGCAGGCTCTCCAGCTTGTGGTTCTGCGCGTTGATGTCCTGGAAGTATTTCTGGATCTCCGACGAGCCGGCGCCGGCCAGCCCGTCGGTGGGGGAGGCGCCCGTGGCCTGGCCCAGGCTGGCGCGCACCATGTCCACGGCGTTCTTCAGCTGCTGGATCTCGCGGCGGGCCTCCTTCAGCGCCAGCTGGGCCTCCACGCGGTGGCACTCCTCCTCCACCCAGTCGTCCTGCATGCGGCACAGCTGGCCCCGCAGCTCCCCGATCTCAGAGTCCCTGGAGGGGAGGGGAAGAAGGGGAGGGAGGGAGGGAGGGAGAGAGAGTGGGAGGGAAGGAGGTAGAGAGAGAGGGAGGGACGGGAGGAGGGAGGGAGGGATGGAGAGAGGGATGCAGAGAGAGGGCGGGATTGAGAGAGAGAGAGAGAGGACGAAGGTGAGGTGAGCGAGAGAAGTCAAGAAGGGAGGGAGGGATGGACAGAGGAGAGAAGATTAAAAAGGTTAGAGAACAGGGGGAGAAAAAGAGAGGAAGAATAGAGAGAGAGAGAGAGAGAGTTGAACTATATTTTATAGGGCAACATGTTTTTATGTTGTCTAATGTTATGCATGCATTGTCAATACTGAATGAATAGACTTTGATGTTTATGCAAATAAAGTACATTCACTAATTGTGACGATAAGAGGTTGACATAAAATAGCCAAATGCTGTGTCATGATATATCCATCTGACTCTTCATTGTTCAGCCAATGCGTGAGTGTCAGTGACTGTGTATGTGTGTGTGTCCGTCTGAGGTTGTGTGTGTGTGTGTGTGTGTGTGTGTGTGTATCAGGTTGTGTATGTGTGTGTGTCCGTCTGAGGTTGTGTGTGTGTGTGTGCGCGTCCCTGAATTAGGTTGTTTGTGTGGGTGCGTCTCCGTATAAGGTTGTGTATGTGTGTGTCTCCGTATGAGGTTGTGTGTGTGTGTGTGTGTGTGTGTGTGTGTGTGTGTCAGGTTGTGTGTGTGTGTGTGTCCATGTGAGGTTGTGTCCGTATGAGGTTGTGTGTGTGTCAGCGTCTCACTTGTCCTGCAGCCTGTCCACGGTCTCCTTGAGGCGGGCCCGTAGGTGTCTGATGCAGACCTCCTTCTGCTGCAGCGGAGTGAGGTACTGCTCTGGGGGTGGAGGCCGGATACCATGGTTGTCTGTGCATGACGTGTACTTCTGGTGGCGTCTGGCAGAGATATAGGAATCATAATGAACAACCACAGGGACGTTTATATTCCATATCTTTATCACTGAACCCAGCCTTTCTGGAGGTTACAGAGCCTTATTGTTATATTATTATAAGTGATTGTGAGTTAAATAGATAATGGTTAAAGAGTGTTATTATTATTATAAGTGATTATGAGTTAAATAGATAATGGTTAGAGTGTTACTATTATTATAAGTGATTGTGAGTTAAATAGATAATGGTTAAAGAGTGTTATTATTATTATTATTATTATTATTATAAGTGATATTGAGTTAAATAGATAATGGTAAAAGGGTGTTAATATTATGAATATATTATTATATTATTAGAAGTGATAATGAGTTAAAGAAATAATGGTTTCAACGCGTTGTTATTATATTAGTATCCAATTAACAGTGATGAGTGAATAAGCTCAACCATCACTCCTCTTTTTTGCAAAGTACAAAATAAGATGACACTTTACATTAGGTACAGCACATTCATCCTTTATATTTTCATGACAAATTCATGATTGAAGAAAATCTGAATTTTGCTTCATTATTTAACTATGCAGCTGGTACTAGTAGAGGTGTCATATTTCAAAATAAAAGTCCTCCCACCAGACGCAGTGTTTGGATGCAGTGTGCACGATGGCAGGCCTTACCCCTTGGTGGGGCTGCAGTCACTGCCCTTGCAGGAGCCCGAGTTACTACTGTTGCTGAGCGATGTGTTGCCATAGGGATCTCTGCCACTGGGTGGGGCCGAAATCCGTCTATTCAAAAGTGGGAGGAGCAATGTTACTTGTGGCACCACAGCTTAGAGCAGGAGGAAATCACGTGTGAAAACGGACAGACCTTGGGAATACATAGGCGGGAGGGAGCTTTGCTGGAATCATAAATACACCAGTCTTTAATCATAAAGACAGATTGAGACAGAGCATGCCCTGAATATGAACACAATCATGCCCACAAAACACAAGTGGATTTAAAACACAAGTGATCACAATACATATTGCCACATCACAGAATAACACAATTCAATCTGACAGATTGAAGGCTACTGTGAGACATTTCCATTTTACACGGACCAAACCCAAATCAAACACTTTGTCGCACTGAGGTAAATCGACGATACTATACGTTGATCAAAACGAAAACATTTCATATTAGGTGCCATGCGCTTTGCAAATATTAAAATAGCATATAAGGAGAAGAGTTTTAAAGGAAGGAAGGAAAACAAGGTTTATTCTCAGGTGAATGCAAATTAAATCAGGAGTCAAAACTGCAAAAACAAGCGGATGGTGGAGCATTCGAATGTTTAGGGAAACATCTCTGCATTCCACTGAAATGCCATGGACTTTGCAGACAGAAGACACCGTTTCATTCCGCGGCCACTGTACCAATCACGGCGTTGGCAAGGAAGATTCACAACCACACACACTCAACGACAAAGTGCCTCGGCATTCAAACTCAAAATCCATGCCTCGGGGGAGTACAATATTGACGAGAGAAAAACATGTAATAAAAATGGGGGGAAAAAAACGGGGAGAAAACGGACCGAGAGCGAGGGTTGGAAGGTGAGTGTCCCGTCCGACTGTGACGCTCTGGGGACCTGGTGGGGAGCGTCTTGGTGGGCGTGTCAAATCCTTTGGTGGGCGTGGCATAGCCTTTGGTGGGCATGTCAAATCCTTTGGTGGGCGTGCCATATCCTTTGGTTGGCCGCATGGACACCATATAGCCTGTCTCCATGGGAACGTAGTCTAGTTCTATGAACCTGCAATAGTCAAATCTGACCCGGGCAGAGACAACAGGATGTTACATCACGGGGCAGGGGATGGGATAAAACAGGAAGTGCAGTGTTTCTGAGCTACAGGACAGAACTACTGCCAAACATGGTCAGGTACACAAAAGCAAATGGCCGAAGTGTAGAATAAAAAGGCTAAACAGGGACACGTCTCTGATCTTAAAGAGTATCATCTTCCTTTTATTTCTTAATACACTTCCTTGAGGAGAACTACTACAGGCCATTTCGGCACTGAAAACTCTCAAATGTTTTCAACTATGAACACAGACCCCTGACAATCCAATAGCTCCTATCATCCTTCTTAATCAAACTAAATAATAATTCAAATAATGTATCTTCCTACGCTTTCCCAGGTCAAGAAGTCCACGCAACTTTGACCAAGAGGAGGAGAGTGTGCCTTTTTTTTTTTTTTTATCCCGTTCTGCAGGAGAAGCAGAGCTGAAAATAAACTCCTTGCCACAGCTTTGTTCTGCTCTCTCCTGTTTCTTCTTCTACTACTATTATGGGCCATTTCGGCACTTCCCAGAACTCTCAAGTGTTTTTAACGATGAACATAGACTCCTAACAATTCAATTATATATCTTGAACTCCTTCTCCCTCTACGTCTCTCGACATATTATTGAGAATTTCATAAGACATTAACTTCCCCTAGACCCTACACAGGCACGAGAGTGTCACAAAGAAATGCATTAAACAAGTAGAACCAGCACACGTTTCAACATATTATGGCATACATTTGAACAGCAACAAAACCCTGTTGTGACTAAGACACAGTCAGGTGTGCTATTTTCATGTGAAGGGGATAGGGGTAAGGATAGTGAAAGCATCTGTGATGGGCCACTTCATGTCAGACTCAATAACTCAACTAATAAACAAAAAACAAAAAAAAAGACATCAAAGTGTTGCCCAATCACTGGCCTCCAAAGACGGAGGGGGAGTCAAGCACAGCCAATCGGAACAGCTGTAGGGAACGGTTGGCAAGTCATTGGGTGATGAGAACAAGGTTATTTTAGGTTGTAAAAAAAGAATTAAAAAAAAGAATAGAAAAACAAGCCAAAAACAAAGTAAAGCAGAGAAAAGCAGTAGCAGAAGCATAACCAGCTACACATAAAGGGAGAGTCAGTTAAAAGCCATGAGTCCTTCGGACGTCCATCTTCTGCAAGATGGACTTTGGCAGCTGGTCGTGTGAATGGTGGCAAGCGTCAAGCGAGAAGACAATCTAGTTAGTGTATATCTATGGGGGCGAGTCACTGTGGGGGCAGGATGGGGTGTGAAAGTGGGAATTGGTGTCTCTACAAGGCCAAGTAGTGAGTGAGAGGAAGGCGGAGGGAGGTGTGGATACTTCCATACTACTTGCTGCAAGTCAATGTGAGAAAACATGAAAGGGACAGAGCCATTTTTTTTACATCGTATATTAAGTAAAAAAAATATATAATAATACTTTAATTTACTGTGTGATGATTCAAAAATGTCTCTTTGTTATTGTTCTGTCAATGGCAATGTCCCTTCAACTCTGCTAAGTGGTTAGCTTCTGTGGCTCGCTGTATCCAGTGTTGCTGCTTAGTGGAGTGTCAGATTCAGCCTTTCCAGTGCGAACGGAGGGCATCTGTGGGTCACTGTATGTGTTAGCCAAGCTCTACAGTAAAACTACAGGGTTATTTCTACAGTGCATGGAGACAGACCTAACAAACAACATCAACTTCTAGTCAAGTAAAAGGAACAACCAAAAAAATTGCATTCCACTTTTTTTGGTCTTAGCTTCAGCAGTTTGGCATGTTGGTTCTGTACCCGTCAGACGGCACTCGATTGCAAGCCTGCAACTAACTCGGGTACAGGACAAACACGACCGCAAAAAAACAAACGATCTGCTGGAGAAACTCTAGAGAGCGAGAAGTTGTTGTCTTGTTTGTTGTCGCGGTGCTGTAACGCTCGTTAGCGAGCGTAGAGCTACGCGGCATGCTGTGTGTGGGACTGTATGAGGGGAGTGTGTCTCACGCGGGCGGCGCGGGCACAGGAACGGTCACCGGTGCCGACGCCACCGCCGCTCTGCCCGTTGCCGCGGCGGCGACAGGCTTGGGCACGGGTATGGGCGCAGAGGACAGCATTTGCTGCAAGCGTTGTTTGGGCTGCAGTGCCTTCAGAGGGTTGAATCTGAAGGGGGGAGAGAGACCACAGGGCTACGGTTTGAACTGACCAACCGTTCTCTCTCCGGCAGCCATCTTGGATCCGCCTCTTTTCTGTTGTCCAATCCCTTGTAAGGCTTGCGGATTTCAACATTTTCACATTTTAACAGGACAGTTGAATCCAATGTCAAACAGCATCCCAATCACAATTAACCAGAGCTAACAGCAATTTATATATATTTTTTCCTCGATTTAGAGAATTGAAATACAATTTGAATTCATGCTGGCATGAAATTATACCTCAGAGTGCAGGGCTGAAGACCTGTGAGAGAGACGAGCGTTCTTCAAACATTCAGTTGTTCAGTTTGTTTATGTCACACTAAGGACTAGAAAAAATCACTTTAGATAATTATATTATCTTGTT
>CM030174.1:3112500-3150000 GCA_017639675.1 Aplochiton taeniatus | reverse complement strand
GGTAGAGAGAGAGAGAGAGAGAGAGAGAGAGAGAGAGAGAGAGAGAGAGAGAGAGAGAGAGAGAGAGAGAGAGAGAGAGAGAGGTAGTGTCAAGCTAGCACAAGTTCACAATAATTTCATAGTTGAAATGTAATGGTTATAATCCTTTTGTGACCTCTGGAGATGACCATGCCTAATCTTAGACTGTTAAACTGTCGTATGACTATGCATGCACACACACGCACACACAACGCACGCACACGCGCACGCACACGCAAACAAACAAACTTAACCACAGGTTTGCTGAACTCTATATTACTTAGAGAAGATTAAAATCCTTTTTCCGTGATGCAGAAAAAGATGGATTGCAAAGTGACTGGATTACTTGAAATGACAAGGCCAATGTAACTGAAGCAGATCTGTAGGCCACTAGAGAAGGCATAGTGTGAAGAAACATAAATAGTAATTGTTCTAATTGTTGGTTTTATATTTGATATAAAAAGAATAAGCAATTAGGCTGGAACTAATCACACACACACACACACACACACACACACACACACACACACACACACACACACACCTCAGAGTCTTAAAACCAAAGGGTAACGAGAACGAAAATCAACCTAAAAAAAGAGGTATGAAACAACGAGGCCTCTGGGAAAATGAAAGGAGGACACCTGTGTCCATGCCAAGCAACCATTAGCTCTCTGGGGCGACTGAATGTCTTTTCATCAGAGAAATTAGGTTTAAACAAATAGAGTGAAAGAATCATTTTCCCATGCATCTACACACTATAAACTGAAGATTTGTGTTGCTGGGCAAAGCTTAAAGAGCAAGCTAGCAGGATTCTCCTCTCCTTAGTTGCAGACACAACATGACAGCCGCCGCAGCCTGACAGCCTCCGCTGTCTCCCTCTGGTTCTCCAGGCAGTGGCACAGAGACATCCAGCCCAGCAGAACCTCCTTCCCCTGGGCTAAGTCAGCGTTATGGCAGGACCCTTCATACAGGATCCAGCAGGCTCTGACGTAACACCAGACCTCTCCTCCAGTCGACCAGACACAGCACCATCATGGTGCTACACACACAGGCAGCAGGGAGGAGGAAGAGAGGGAGGAAGAGAGAGAGATGGAAGAGAAGAGAGAAAGAGGAGAGGGAGGAGGAATAAGCGGAGGGAGGGGGAAGAAGAGATAGTAGGGGAAGAGAGGAGATGAGGAAATGAGGGAGAGGAAGAGAGAGGAGAGAGAGAGAGAGAGAGAGAGAGAGAGAGAGAGGGGAATTGAGGGAGGGAGAGGAGTGGAGGGAGAGAGAGAGGAGAGAGTTGGGAGAGAGGGAAGTAGGGAGAGAGAGGGGTGGAGGGAGAGAAAGGAGAGAGGGAGAGAGGGAAGCAGGGAGAGAGGAGGGAGAGAGAGGAGTGGCGGGAGAGAGGGAAGCAGGGGATGAGAGAGGGTGGAGGGAGAGAGAGGAGGAGCGGGAGCAGGGAGAGGTAATGCATGATGGATGGTGTATGTGTTGTGGGTGGAGCAGGTAAACATCAAGCTGCATAGCCAGTCCTCCCCAGAGAAACATAAAGATTCTCGACATGCTATTAGCACCAGGGCCTTAACCACACGCACACGCACACGCCCACGCGCACACGCACAACGAACCACGCGCACATACCGGCACAGCGCACACGCACACGCACACGCACACGCACACGCACACGCACACACCCACGCACACCACACACGCACACAACACACACACACACACACACACACAACACACACCACACTTGTACTGTGTATTGCTGAGTAATGAGTTTGGGTATTGGGATTCTTCATCGAAGCTTTTTTCTACCTGCTTGAGGGTTGAGTTATGAAGTACAGTGCACATGTATGAAAAACACACACGACTCTGTGTGTGTGTGTGTGTGTGTGTGTGTGTGTCTCCATTTTCCTTCTTTTTGAACGATACTGCAGATCTCCACTGCAAAGACATGGTGTCCTCTGTCCCCTCAGGAGAGATGTCCTTGGATTCTCTCTCGCACGCGCACGTGTGTGTGTGTGTGTGTGAAGCTGTGTTTGTATGTGTGTGTGTCTTTGTGTATTGGTCCAAAATCTTGCACCATTAATGTATATAGACAGTGTAAGCCTTCTGAAACATGACATTTGAAAAGGCAGTCATGAGTCATGTGAAGGAATGCTTAGTCGCAAGGTTGGTTTAGTGTATTTGCATGTTGCATGCCAAAAGTATAAACAGAGGTTATATCCCAACAACCCCCCCCCCCCCCCAAACCCAACCACTAGTCTCAATAGACAGGAGTGGAAACCACGACTCACACCCCCAGAGAGGAAATGCAGCGAGAGACACACACACCAGAGAGAGAGAGAGAGAGAGAGAGAGAGAGAGAGAGAGAGAGAGAGAGAGAGAGAGAAAGAGGAAAAGAAAAAGAGAGAGATGAGGGGATGGAGAAAAAAGGAGAGAGAATAGAAATAGATGAGGAAATAGAAGAGGAAAACACAGCAGAGGGATGGAGAGAGAATGTGTCAAACCAGCAACTACGATTGCTCTGCCTCCTCGTTTTCCCTGTACCATAACACGCACACACACACGCACACACACACACACACACACACACACACACACACAGACGGTGTATATCGATACAACAGTAAGAACCCCTAGGGCTGATGAGCTGTGTGTCAGTGCTACACTTAGCACAGACAGAGATCCGTGAGGACACCCCACTCCTGTTCTGACCACCAGCCTCTCCTCAGAGTCACCCTGTCCTGACCACCAGCCTCTCCTCAGAGTCACCCTGTCCTGACCACCAGCCTCTCCTCAGTCACCCTGTCCTGACCACCAGCCTCTCCTCAGAGTCAACTTGTCCTGACCACCAGCCTCTCCTCAGAGTCACCTTGTCCTGACCACCAGCCTCTCCTCAGAGTCACCCTGTCCTGACCACCAGCCTCTCCTCAGAGTCACCTTGTCCTGACCACCAGCCTCTCCTCAGAGTCACCTTGTCCTGACCACCAGCCTCTCCTCAGAGTCACCCTGTCCTGACCACCAGCCTCTCCTCAGAGTCACCCTGGCTGCCAGCAGCCTCTCCACCTGGGGGCCTGTCGCTATTTAAAGATAATGGGGAGTAAAGTTTTCTTTGTTTGATCTGTTATGCAATCATTAATTATTATTATTATTATTATGAATGAAGTGGGGATTTCTGTGCATTACAATGTTCTGTTAAACCACCTCAAAAGTATCTGTCAGTAAGCTGCCTTCCACATAATGTATATGGTGGCCAGTCCAACATGTTCTTTCCCCCTCAACCCCACCAGTCTCCTCCTCGGTAAATCATTCATCTACGATCGCTGTGTGCTCCATTGCAGCTGTCCCAGGCAGAGGATCCTCTCTCTCTCTCTCTCTCTCTCTCTCTCTCTCTCTCTCTCTCTCTCTCTCTCTCTCTCTCTCTCTCTCTCTCTCTCTCTCTCTCTCTCTCTCTCTCTCTCTCTCTCTCTCTCTCTCTCTCTCTCTCTCTCTCTCTCTCTCTCTCCCTCTCTCTCTCTCTCTCTCTCTCTCTCTCTCTCTCTCTCTCTCTCTCTCTCTCCTCTCTCTCCTCTCTCTCTCTCTCTCTCTCTCTCTCGACAGGCCGCACCGTCAGCAGAGGCAGAAAGCAGCAGTATACAGGAGGAGCTAGGCGCTGAACTTTCACAAACCCTGCCTCGCCAACACCACAACAGACACAGGGGTGTTCTATTAATATGCATTCATACTTGATATAAAATCACTTTAGAAAGTGTTATGGACACTGCAGTCATATATTATTCATGTAGGATGAAGAAGTGACAAACCCTGGTCGCACCTACCAGAGTTTCTTTGAGGCATGTATGTTCTAGTCATCCTGTAAAAGAGGAGTGAAAAGGATTCCATGTTAGCTTTTAAGTCTTCCTACTGAGGCACTGAGACCCAGCAGAACCTAGCGGAACCTAGTAGAATCTAGCAGAACCTACTTGAACCTAGTAGAATCTAGCAGAACCTAGTAGAACCAGGCAGAACCTAGCAGAGCCTAATAGAGCCTAGCAGAACCTACTTGAACCTAGTAGAACCAGGCAGAATCTAGCAGAACCTAGTAGAACCCAGGCTGACCTCTGTAGAACCCTATATGGCTTTTGGTTGTTAAGAGAAGGTGGTCAGAGTCACAAACAGGAGAGGAAAAAGAAAACGTGCTCATGTGTAAACAAGCACACCCGCATGCAAAAATGCACGCATGCGCGCACACACACACACACACACACACACACACACACACACACACACACACACAGCTTAACTGCATTAGCCCTGTGTGATATCACAGCCTACAAGAACAGATCAATGTTTAACAGCGAGACTGTTGGGCAAGGCCTAAACACCGCAGAGACCCAAACACTGCCGCACAGCAGCTTACTGGAGCTAGGCCTACATCCCAGCCAAAGGCAAAAACCATCAAGCTCAAAGCAGTCCGTCAATCAATCAATCTCCACAACAACCAGACAGACCTGTTGAGTCTAGAGGCCTGTGAGTGGATCGCTATATGGATGGACACGAGGAAGACACCACGGACATATGAGCATTAGTATCCTCTCAGTCGGTCACATGAGCAGGAACCTTATAGGCCCACAGTCAAAACACTTTGTCTACACATGGTGTAGTAACGTCAAAGGACCCCGCGACGTTGAGGACCCCACTGCGTTGAGGAATACTGAAACGGACGCTGCAAAAAAAGAAGAAAAAAAAGAAAAGAAAAAAAAAGAAAGAAAAGAAAAAAAAGAAAAAAGCCAGGTCTCTCCTTGCTACGATGGAAACAGAAAGCCAACAGATTTACAAGGACAGGTCGAGAGGGGGAGAAACGGAGAGGCGACAGATTTACGCCGAGGGGACGGACTGCGAACGGCCCCCGCTGTGAATCCACGCCGAGACCGCGGCCAAATCACCATGGCGACAGTCCTTCCGTCCCTCGCCCGTGGAACGTGAGCCTCCAACGCCGGCCCGTGATTGGTTGTGACAGCCCGGCTGTTGACAAGATGGCTCCGAGGCCATAGAGAGGACGCGACAAGAGCCGACGGCCTTATCCCCACACAACACCTGGGCATGAATCCTCTGAGGTTAAAGGTCACCAACGAAGGACGGGTTAGGTTCACGGTGGTGAAACGAAATATTGACATGCAAACAGACACTGCTGTTCAATCAAGAGGTACTATCCTTGTTAAAAGGGTGTTTCTTGCCTTTTACTACAGAAGGTAGTCAATATGAGGTGGTGCAGAGATACCTGCATTAGCTATACCAGATATTACAGTACTGATGCTAAGACTAAGTGACATGGTCTAAATCTTCTCCTCGCTCATGTTGATTTCATTGACTTGATGAATTGAATCAAGCAAACTCAAATGGTGAATGATGGTTGGTCTGGTCTTGCGAAACTACTTTGCTTTGAGTCTGCTTCTATCTTGGGACCCTCTTGTAACTAGGAGCCTAGAGTGACCCCAAAGTTGCTGCAATGCAGCACGTTTTAGTGAGATTTTTTTTGGTCACAATAACGGTGAACGTATGAAATGTGAGGTTTAAACACAAAAGAAAAAAAAGAAAAGAACTATGGCCTTTCATTTATGTGAAATGCATTAATATTCTTCAGGGCATATCAATAAAAATAAACCATATCTAAACAATCTCTCACCTCTCGATACATGCGATCCTGTATTTTTTTTTTATATAAAATCCTAGAATGATGTCTTATGGCCTTTGCATAAGTATTGGCAGCTCATTCTTATATGCATTACATAACCGACTGTTTACAATAAAATGCAGCTTTGAATGAAGGGATCTCAAAGTATGGATGATGGCTGGAGTGCAGTTGTAATCCTTAAGCTTTGAATTACAGTGCAAGAAGGCTCAATGTGAACATTAGTCATTAAGTTCATCCAGTTCCCCACGAGAAACAAACGGAGCAGAATGCACAATTCCGTTAATGTGTGCTCAGGTGTACCACATGGCCACCTATACTATAGCCAATCATCTTCCTGTAATGTCATTTGTGCGAAATGTGAACGGTACACACGTCTAACACAGTAAAACAAAAATACTGCAAGGTCAAATCGCAGTCCTGGAGACCCTGTCACGACTTTCTTACCTACAAACATGGCAGGTGTTAGGGCCTGGAAGGACTATTATTTCTGCCTATGCAAATAGCCCATCTATCAAATATGTTTTGTTTGACGCTTGTACCCATACCGTTTAAAACAAATGGTTGAAATCACGTGCATTAGCGGCACAGGCCTTGTCTTTGAGTCACCAGGGGATACAACGCACACGAGCATCCAGGATGACACGCCACGCATACATCTGCCTGCCTGCCTGCACGCAGTGCGCAGCATCCTTATCAGCTGCGGGCCGGGCGGGCACGATATAAACAACACAAGACATTATGAAAATACACTGGAGAAATTACACATCGCAGTTGTGCGGTTATCTGCTGTTTACGGCACCAACTGAAATGATCAATTCGTTCAGTCCCGGACGTGCCCTACATACAGTTTCTCCATCGATTCGCAAGATGTCAGTTTCAAAGCAATTAAAAATGGCACAACTTGTCCTGTTATGTCTTGATCGACAAAAGACGAGAACTTACCTATGTCCCCATCCACGGAAAATATATCACGATTCCATTGCCCGTTTTGGTTGGTAAATCTGCAGATTTTGTCTTCTGCAAGGACTCCGTTGAAACGGTGTTCCTCGCTCACGCGCCCTGGGCGAGGGACCCGGTGTGCGTGAGGTGCGCTCGATATAGCTAGAGTCGCGCGAGGAAACACACAAGAGTGTTGATGAAAGCAGCTGCGTAATGTTACGTCATCTGTTAAAGCGAAACACGCCATCTGAGAGACTTAAGTACTATTTCTGACGGTGGACAAGATTTGAGACTAATTTATTAGCCTCTCTATTGTCGAACCTAGAAAGAGAGATAGTTTGAATGATAGGGGGGAACAGAAACGGATGGATCCAAGAATAGATGGTGAATAAGCTGTTATGCATTATTGAAATGGATGCTATGTCTGAGTAACTTTGGGGGTTATTTATAGCCTAAATGAGTCTCTAAAGCCTTATAGGGGTAGATTTCTATCAAAAATAAACAAACAGACACGTCTCAATGTGTGTTTGTATTATCTACAAACACATACGTCTCAACTTGTGTTTGTAGGTATAATCCACAAATGTGTTTTTACCATGCACTTGAATTGTAACTACAATACAGAGTAAGGGACAAGTGATCATTAATTAGACAGGACATTTGATACTGAGGCCTTACAGCTTGTAGTGAATGCTTCTCCCAACACATTGTTTTACCTTCTTTCTTTCGTTCTTTCGTTCTTTCTTTCTTTCTTTCTTTTTGTTGGTACTTACCTGTAGATACTGCCATCTAGTGGAGATGCTGTGAAGGTACCGTATAACAACTGCAAAATTAAGTTGGCAATTGATTTAATTGAATTCATAACTTTTAAACATGTCATTCGACATATATGGATACCTAGCAGGATCAGCACACCTTACTGACCTGTCAATTTATTTGTTTTGAAAATAATATGTGTCTGCGTGGTATCTTTGGGAATTCCTGTTTATCTTAACAACAAAGAACAATCCGTTCTGATTAAGTGCAATACTTTTAGTTTGGTTATAAAAGCTAACCTGAATAGTTCACAAGCCAGCGGCTTGTTGGGTTTGGCATGCATTACGCTCTTTTCACCCGCAGATGTCGCTAGAAGACAAAACGTTTTTTCTTTGTCAAAATTGTAAGCCCTTAGTTTTCTTCACGCAGTAAAAAAAAAAACACGGCCTGATCCCGTGCTAATTAGGCCTACTGCGAATGAGGTGACATGATACAACCTTAAGGTAATGCTTTTAGCCAACAAATCGGTTATGTCTAATTTAGACGAAGCAAGCTTTGAGCGTGTTGTAACATATGTTGATTACTGCCTGTTAAGTACATTTTCTGCCAAACGTATGAAGTATATATATATTGTCGAGATAGACCTTTTGGCCTCCTCTCTCATCGGGTCCGTTATTCCAGAGGAAGGAACACAAGTGGAGACAGTTGTTTAGTCAAAACGTATTTTAATTCACTCAGAGTATATGTATATTATCACACGCATATGATTTATTAACCTTTAAGCAATTATTGTAATAATAGCAGTTTACCTTAGCTCATATCCCGCAAAGCTGAATATAAGGAGAGTGGAGAAGACTGTGACGCCCCAGTTCCGTCTGCCAGTCTGCCTGTGTCTGCTATTCTGTCTGCAAATATAGTTGGACGCACCCTGACCTTGACTGAAAACCAGATATTCCCTGTTTTTGCCAGTTAGTCTAGGCCCGTCCTGCTAAAATACGGGCCTCACTGTCTCCTCTTATCTTGAAACACAGTCCTTCTCCACTCACTACACTAATTGGCCCCCACCTTTTCTGCTCTGCCTTCTACTTGGCCCCCACCTTTTCTGCTCTGCCTTCTTACTGTTAACCCTTTCCTCGTTGTCTATTCTCACAATTTATATATAAACGCTAGTTTCAAAGTATCCATCGGGGACGTGAACAGAAGACACGCCGGTTTGATTGGCCTTTTGGAGTTGCCTGAATCGCTGAACAGTTTATAATACTGAATAAAAGCCAGGTAGAGCATGTTTGAAAGTTTATTGAATTATTCTGTAATAACAAAAAAACGCAAAAAAATTTTAAGGATAGCCTAGTGTTTCACTGACTAGTCACTTCAATAGAAACCTCAGCTTTGTCTACCCAATAATAATAATTATGGCCTTTCATCTCTACCAGTATGCCGCAGGTCAGACACACGGTTAGTGCTAGGCATGATGGAGGCTTCTCGGAGTAGACATGATGGATGATAGAGAATGGCCGTTGTTGGCTGTTACATATTGTCACAACGTCATTGTGTTAACTTAAGCTTCTTAACCTTGAGGTTAGCTCCAAACATTTACTGACTCGGACAAACAAGTCAACAGCTTGTGTTTGTACACCGGGCCCAGCAACGTGTGTGTGTGTGTGTGTGTGTGTGTGTGTGTGTGTGCATGTGTGTGTGTGTACGTTTACACCTCCCTTGACCTTCTTCCCTTCTCCTACTTTCCCAGCCTTTGTCCTGATTCATGCTTGATGTGTGATTGATGTCAAGTTGGCCAGAAAATTGCCCCTCCTCAGTATGTCTGGCCGCAGACATGAAAGGGGGGGGGGGGGGGGGCACGCTAGCTGAAAGCCAATTTAAGCGTCGTCTGGAGGGTGGAAATAGCAGAGCCATTACTGTAGATGGACCTAGGGCCATCCTGCTCCAGGGCGGCTATTTCCACCATGCCCTTACTTCCCCGGAATACTTCCAGCTTTGATAATCTCTGATCCCCGACTCTGCCCTTTTTATCCCCCCCCCCCCCCCCCTCTCCATCTCTCTCTCTCTCTCTCTCTCTCTCTCTCTCTCTCTCTCTCTCTCTCTCCTTGTTAGCGATGTGATAATTCCTCGGTTTAATGGACTTTCCGCTCGGATGGCCGATTTCACTTCTACGGCACAGAGACAGTGGAGGGTGAATTACGGTGGAGGTGCAAGGGGGGCGGCCCCCACAGTCAGCCTCAATGATAATGGGGGAGAGACCGAAAGCACAGTTAGCGGAGGAAGACGGCGATCCATCCTTTCACCGACTGTTCAAGAAACGGGAGGGGAGACTCTCAAAGCTGGGCCCCGTGACCCTTGGAAACGGATAGGTTTGTGTTTCTCAGGGACCAAGCGAAGAATCCAGATCCCTCTGATGTACAGGGGCTGGAACGGGCCCGATGCTCTTCATCAGTCAGCTTTTTATGTGGGTGAATTGTTCTTGATTTGTTTTTGAAGATGTTGCCTTAGAAGCTCTACTGCAATCTTTTAGGAGGACAGCATTGTCCCTACTAATATTCAAGCAAACTCACACAATGTCCCCTCCAATGTTGGGACCAAACCCATGCCCTTTGCTCTATTGTCTTATATTTTGATCTGGCATGGCTTTTATTGACTTTAATAATAAAAATGTAGGCCTGGTATACAATAAACAGTTTAATGCACCTCTTCAGTTAAATCATTCGAACTGTGTCCCTAAAGATTGCGGTTGGCCAAGTAGAAAGAGGCCTGCCTGATTCTCGATAATTGTCTTATGCTCTGGTGTCTAGCAATCCATTTGAGCCAAAGAAAACTTGTCTTAAAAAAAAAAAAACGGAACATGAAAACTCTAGCCCCACTTTAACCCCGACTAACCCCCCACCAACCCCCTGCCTGAGAAAAGATTAACATGCCTGAGACCTTTATCAGAGCAAAGAATTGGCGGCGGTTCAGAAAGCTACACAAAGGGAGGAGACAGTGTGGGAGGTCAGCGTGCTCCCATTATAATGAGCTTAAAACACAGAGTCCCTCCTCAGTGTGGGCGCTGCTGTCAGCACCCGCTGGGCGCGCTGATGTTCTCTGGCACAGAGGCTGTGCTGCTCCGTGCCCTGGTCTGGGGCCGTTTGCACTGCCAGTCTCATTCCTGCGGCTCAGTGGACGCTGAAGAGCCAGAGGAGTCGTCGCGTTGAAATCACTTTCTTTTGGCACTGCACCGCCACACTGTTTATCTCTGTCTCCTTCCTTCCTTTTCGTGTACGCGGGGAAGGAAGGGGAGAGATCGAAGCTCTAGTTGTCTAGTTTGTATTTTGTCGTATTTGTGTGTGTTTCACTTTTTATTGTGTAGCAATGGGATTATATATATTCGGCGTGTATGAATGTCACTTGCGGAAAGAGGGGATTGTGTGAACAGTGACAATCTAGAACTTTCCTGTGGCTAGTAGTGTAATGTTAGGAGGCCCAAAGCAGACTGGACAGCTGCTGTCCATCCGAGATTTTGTGTGAGAAAGGGGTGTAACTCTGTCTCTGTGTCTCTCTCTCTCTCTCGCTTTCACTCTTTCTCTCTCTCTCTTTCACTCTCTCTCAATCTTTGTCTCTCTCTCAATCTTTGTCTCTCTCTCTCTCTCTCTCTCTCTCTCTCTCTTCCGTCTCAACCTCCAACCAATCTTGGGACGGACAGAAAAGAAACTTTTGATCTCTTTTCAGGAAAAATCTCCAATCTACAGCGAAGTGTTAGCCCATGTAAGTTAAATATTTGATCAGAAAAGACGTTGCTAGCTGTGGAGTGATCTTAGTCTTTTGGTGTCAGCTAGAAAGAAAGACTTTTGATTTAGCGTTTAGATTAGTGGTTTCCACCCAAAGTGACATCTCCTGGAATTCAAATGGGGTCGCCTGAAATTTCTATTAGGCCTAATTGGCCAATGCAAATTGTAATAATTATTAAAGCAATAATATCACACAATAAAAAAAAAACGTATCCTACATTTTCACTCCCCCTCAAAGTTCAAATAAAATGCAGGATATGTTAACATAGATTGGCATGTCTTGATCTTGACCAGATTAAACAGTAGGCAAAGTTTGCAAGAAAATCTGAGTAACAGAAAATAGGAATTAAGATGAACAGAATTCTTTGCCCACCCGTCATCAAAACATCAACAAGAGGGAAACCAGGGGGAGAACATGATGAAATCTTTCTTCAGTGTGGATTTACTAGCATAACTGAAAACAATGTCTGTTGTATGGCAACCTCCTGAAACCCAAAAAGCTCAAAAAGACATTTTGAGACAACACAAAGATATATTGGTTTGCCAAATATATTGGCAAACCAATATATTTCTTTGATAAGAAATATGCCGAGCTGACAAAGAAAACTGAAGGCAATACCATTTTTTGATGGAGAAAATGAAGGATAGATGCAATCGATAACGACCAAGAGAGCACTCTAACAGAACGAACACATTCAACAGTCCCCATCCCATGCCCCGCTAATACAGGGCAACACAGACGGTAAAATGCCCATGTTTTTACATTTGTTTGTTGCAGGAGACTGCTATTCTCAAGGACATTTTGAACAGTCTCCCTTCTCGTGAACATGAGACTCCCAAGGCAATCTTTGATGCCCTCCAGCGCTATATGGACAAAAACAACATTTCCAGGAATGAGTGTATCGTATGGAGTTTCCACAGACTTGGCGCGGTCTATAGCAGGGTGGCGAGCAAGCAAACGGACGGGGAATAATTGTGGAACCGCCCCCCCCCCCCCCCCCCCCAGGTCGTAACCATGGTTTCCGACAACAAGCTGCACCCCCTGCACGTCTATTTGCAGAATCATGCGGTGACATGAGCTCTGAACACGAAAATGTGCTCTTTCACACTTAAAGCGCGGGGGTTGTCGAGGTGTAGGGCGCTGGAGCGATTTTTCAAGCTGAGAAAGTAACTGTTTTTTCTTTCTGTGTGACCAGCAAAATATTTGCCCCACTATGTGCGCTCGTTGCTAGCTCATCCTGGCTATTCTATATAAAAAAAACAAAAAACGATTGAAAGTATGTATTGTCAACATCTTGCATATCTGACCATCTGACACGTGCATTGTCCACGTGTGGCACGTTGGACGATGGATAAAGGACTTGTTCTAAAAGAAAAAGACCGTCAAACATTCTGGGAATGTTTTTTTTTTTTTTTTTTTAACATCAGGTTTGAATTAGAATAGACGTGAGTGTTCCGGATTCAACCAGAACATCAGATTCTGTATAACCTTAGGCCTTTTCCTTCATTTCCTACATGTACCTGTGTGTGTGTGTGTGTGTGTCTACAGTGAGTCAGAGAGGGATGCAGCAGACTCAAACCTTACCATGACTTCTCTGCTAATGTATTTACTCCCCATGCTCTGAAGCCAAGCAGCCAGGGTTGTTTATCATAGTGGGCCTGGGGTTCGAGCAAAACCAACATATTTCACAGCTTAGTGTACAGGACCTGCCAGTAGCTCTCAGTATAAACATAATGCCACGATTCTCTGGGGAACATAGTCTTTGTGTGTGTGTGTGTGTGTGTGTGTGTGTGTCTGTGAGACAGATAGGAAATGAGAAATTAAGTTTGAGCAATGAGCAGTAAAGCAAGTAAGTCAGGTAGAAAAAAGAAAAGTGCTTCAAGTCAGGTGGAAAAATTACACCAGCCTGTCCTGACCCACAGAATGAGTCATGAGACATCCTCCCAGTGTCCGCTGTGACCAGAGACAGCAGCAGAAGAAGGGTGTGCAATCCCATCCAGAAATAATGTAGATCTAAGAAAGAGGCAGAGGCTGACCTCATTGGGTGACTCTCACCATCAGAAATAAACTCACTCACACACACACACACACACACACACACACACGTCAAGCGCAGACGCACACACGCCAGTTTCAACTTCTGAAGCGGTCTTGACACAGTCTCTGTACTCGGCTTGCCTTTGATCTGAAGGTGTCTTCGGCAGTCCTGTAAACTTGGATCGGGAGAGACGGGAGGAATCGGACCTGTTGTCACGGCGACGCCAGAAAGTCCGGGGCTTCCAACCATGTCTCCCCTCGAACACGCCTTCCTTGAAGTCATAATTAACCAACAGACATACACTTAATGATAGGCAGGAGACTGGGTTTGTGTGTGTGTGCGTGTGTGTGTGTGCGTGCGTGCGTGTAGCAGGAGTCACAGCGCAAAAGAAAAACTCCCCAAGGTAAAGGTTGTGACGGTGACATGTCCTAACTTTTAGCGGGGGGATAATCACTCTTTCTTTCTTCTCTCCCCCTACCCCCCCACCCCTCCCTCTCTCTCTCTGTCTTTTTGATGGGAATTGTCTAAGCCCTGTCAGAAGTTCCTCCGTCTCAGGTTTTAACGTTAGGCCGCCCACGGCAGCTGTCTGGCAGCTAGCTCAACACGCTTGGTTGACAGGCCTTTCTTGCCGGGTCCTTTATCGGCCCAAGGCGTGTTTCACGTGTGTGTGTGTGTGTGCGTGTGGGTGTACACACTTGCTATACTGCCCGTTAGGGGGCTTAACAACAGGTGGGACTTGTGGATGCGCTCAAGTCAAAGTGGGTTGTTGACAAGAGAAAGACTGTTTGTGAACGGCAGCGAGATAGAGGCTGAGAAGGAAGGAAGGAAGGAAGGAGAGAGGGAGGATGTCAGGGTTCAGTGAAGGATGGACCCAAACGCAGGTTGCAGGAGCCAAAAGCATTTATTAACCAAAATACACCAGGAGCACAGGGAGACAGGAATCACGCAAAACCACACGCGAACACAAAGACCTAAACTGGGGAAGGGCTTCAATACAAAACAAGGGCATACCAGAAACCAATGACAACTAGGGAAACCTAAACGAGACAACAGGGCGCAGGTGCAAACACTCAATCAATCAGGCCTAAAGGGCCAGGCCGTGACAGTACTTGTACAGTACTTTGGGGAGCGTGCCTTTTCTAGGGCAGCACCTAAACTCTGGAACTCTTCCTCCTTTCATTCGGGATTCAAACTCACTTCCTATCTTCAAAAGCCATCTTAAAACCTACCTTTTCACCCTAGCCTACTCAAATGAACTCAAACGCCCCTTACCTCTACAACATTTCTGTCAAATTTTACTGTAGTTTGTATTGCTGTCTTGTCTCGACCTGTTCTCCTGTTATCCGTTTGTCTTGTATTTCTGTTTTATTTGCCTGTTCTTTTGTTATGAAGCGTCTTTGGGTGTAAGAAAAGCGCTATATAAATAAAATGAATTATTAATATTATTATTAGTACCCCCTCCCTAAAGCGCGGCTCCAGAAGTGCTAAAACAGCAAGGCAAAGGACGGTGGATGCCCACTTCAGGCGCACGTGACTGGTGCCACCCTTGAGACCTGAAGACGCCCCCCCTCGGGCGGACGGAGCTGGTGGCACCCTTGAGACCAGAAAACGCCCCCCTCAGGCGGACGAAGCTGGTGGCAGAAGGTGGCCCAACGCAGGTTGCAGGAGCCAAAAGCATTTATTAACCAAAATACACCAGGAGCACAGGGAGACAGGAATCACACAAAACCACACGCAAACACAATGAGAACACAAAGACCTAAACTGGGGAAGGGCTTAAATACAAAACAAGGGCATACCAGAAACCAATGACAACTAGGGAAACCTAAACGAGACCACAGGGCGCAGGTGCAAACACTCAATCAATCAGGCCTAAAGGGCCAGGCCGTGACAGAGGGAGGGAGGGAGGGAGGGGAGGGAAGGGAGGAGTTGTAGCTTACCTTGCATGCCTAGTGTTATGTAAAGTAGCACGTCTATGCAAGGCCAGGTGAATGCAATATTTTGAAAAAGTGAAGAGACACTTCGTTGTTTGTTCCCCACGGCAACGGAGCACCATGTGAAGAGAACCAAGACAAATCGGTTTAACCAATTGGCAGGGCCGTTTCTAGCTTTTCGGGGGCCCTGTGCGAAATGTTGTTTGGGGGGCCCCTATTTAGTGAAACCATTGTAGGGGAATTCCAAACCCTCAAAGGTGGTCCAGGGGCATGCATTTAACATTTAAATGCATCAATCTGGTGCACTTTCAGAGATCCGTGGAAAAAATATGCATATAATGGTTTTCTCTTAGCACACAAGGGTGGTTGGTTACAAACACAGACCGGTGATATTCACTTCTTGAGAAAAAAAGACTCAAATGACAGCTTAGGGGGCCCCTAGTTGCTTCGGGGGCCCTATGCAACCCCATATAGCAAGAAACGGCTCTGCCAATGGGAGAGAGGTAGGAAGAGAACACCAAACCACAGTACTACAGAGGAGAAGCGGCCGAAAAGGTTGGCAGTGACGAGAATGGCACCATCCAGGTGGAGATCCAACCAGGTTTGATATTTTGAAAAGGAACTTCCACATTTTGCCTGTTTGGAGTGTTCACACATGCACAGACAACTACCACACACACACACACACACACACACACACACACACACACACACACACACACTATCTCTCTGTGTGTGTGCATCATATTGACACTACATTGTTCAATCACTCAATTTTTCTATCCAACTGACTCTTTCTCCCTTGTTATCTTCCCACTTACTCTCTCTCTCTCCCTCCCTCTCTCTCTCTCCCTCTTCACTCTCTCTCTCTATCTCTTTCTCTTCATATCTTTCTTGCTTGCTCTCTCTCTCTCTCTCTCTCTCTCTCTCTCTCTCTCTCTCTCTCTCTCTCTCTCTCTCTCGCTCTCTCTTTGTTTGTCATAATGTACCAATCCTCCTGTATTAGTTTTTATATTCAGACCTTGTCCAACAATTCTTTTTTACATCCACCCTGGTTCCGATCACAGCTTTCCATTTGCTTCTTTGATCTCCTCTCCTCTTACATTTCACCCTGCCTCCTGTCAGGTGTAGAAAACAACTCTGTCTTTTGAACACCCTCCCCCCTATCCTCTGCCCTCTCTCTCTCTCTCTCTTTCTAGTATTCTTATCTAGGATATCCTTTCCTATAGATTTCTTATTACGAATCTCTCACTCAAATATTTTATCCTTTCTGTATGTTTAACCTCTTATGTTTAAGATCGTATGCCTGCAGATGTCTGCAGGTTTCTGAGGCACTTAAAATGTGATTACAATATAACTCTTTCAACTCTTTACTCTCCCCATAGGAACTGCTGCTAGGAGTGATGAACTGATGTAATAGTACAGGAGGTTAACCCAGAAAGGAAACACACAGGGATACAGTTTTTCTCGATAGCTTAACCCACTGCTTTGAAACATAGTTCCTTTTGACAAAACAATAACGCATTTAAGCCATTTAAACAGACAACCCTTTCTCCACAGTAGTTTATCATTTATTTTTGATTTCTCAACAGTCTCAAGATGTTGAACAATAGGAAACACATTAGCCAGAGAAAAGCTGCCTTTTGATGTTCTGGGGTCCATTATCAGATTAAACATGTCTTAATAAACAGGATGTGATGTTATAATACCCATTATGCCTTAAAACCCACGTTGAGCACTCTATAAACCAATATTTAGAAAGGATTTGGGTTGAGAGCAGATATGTCATTGGGGTTTTCAACGGGGCACCTTCCATCTCGGCTGTTTTGTTAACAGTTTTTCTCGACTTCTTAACCCACTGTTTTGAAACAGAATTCCTTTTATCCAAACAATAACACAGCCATAGAAACAGACAACCCTTTCTCCACAGCACTATATCATTTTTATTGATTTCACAGAAAATGCAAATGCTAAGTAGTCTTTTTCAATACAGTTCACGCAATTCTCTAACTGAAGTCACAATTTTCTACACAGACCTCAAACAATGTATTGTCTACAACCTCGCCTACGACCTCAAAAACTCATGTCTACAAAACAAAATCATTTTCTTGCAGCAGATAACACTTATTCCTCATAAAACTAAATCACAGTTACATTGATTAACATTTACATGCAAAATGCTAACACTTTTTATCAGTTAATCACCCAATTACAAAGGTTACTAGTAGTGACTTGATTGTTTTGCATGGAATGTACATCATACTGATGCAACATTGATAATATTTACATTATTTAGGTACAATTATGAAAATGAATTGGTCAAGTAGAGATACATCCTGTTGCTATTATTTACTTTTCATATTGGGAGGATTAGCAATACTGTGATGTGGCAATTTTCAGTCATTAATTGCTGTCATTGTCCTTTATGCACATTGAGATATGTTCTGGATGAGATTTGGAAAAGGTGTGTTGTCATTAGCATTAAAGGGAGAATTCTGTGCCACACACACACACGCACACTCACTGACACACGGACACACACACACGTGCACACATGCAAACTAATATGCTAAATATAAAAAAATGAAATGTGCCCACACGCACATAAGGCATGTCATGTATACTTTGTCAAAATTACAAAAAGCACTTTATCTCTCAAACATATCTTCAGTACACAAACACACACACTTGGCTAATTCTATACAAGTCATGTAACAGTGCCACCCCAATGGCTGGCAGAACCCTAAAGATGCTGTAGATCAATGATGACCTTATAATGATGATGACGGAAGTTAGACCCCTTTCCTTTGAGAACTGGATGGTGAAAGCACTTACATAGGAAATGAAACAAATACAGAGGGATTTGAATCTGGGTTTCTATTTATAAGGCAGCCTTTGTCGCTTGTAGTTACTGTAAAAGGAACGTTGTTCTAATCTAGAGAGTAATGTCTGTCGGACATCCACTCACAGTCCAATCAGATTGGCCATTCGCTCAGTTGCCGGGTAGACTGGCCATAACAGTGGACCCCAGGAAATCCAGAGTAAATGCTTTGCATGAGAGGCATGTCCTTGATCAGCCCGCTGGTAGAAATGATTTGTGAGCCAGAACATTGTGTTCTGTATGTCTGAAACCGCATGTTGCAACTCTTACAGAGGTACTTTCTTTGAAAAAGAAAATACCTGCGACCTGAAGTATGAGATTAAAGTATAGAAAGTTAACTTCTTTGCTCGTACTTTTCCTGACCAACACATATGGATGAGGATCCATAACGGATAAAAAGGAATAGAAAAAAATAAAATAAAAAAAAAGTCTGAAAAAAACAAAACACTGGGGACATTGCAAGTACTGGACTGGTTGCACGCAGGGAGAAAGACACAATCACACAGTGGTCTACTCTGTAGGCTACTTCATGCCCTGCTTTGGAACATGGATACTTACACAATCTGAGATGGAGTAGTTATAGTGCCACACTCTGACGGGAACATTGCACATCGAACATTCCACTGTTTCAGACACGTTTGCTCAACGAAGCACCTGGTAAAGGTTCCACTTAGTTGTTCTTATACACCCTTTTCACCATCACTGCTTACATTCAAAAAAGCATCACAAGATGTAGCTGGTCTCGGAAAGAAAATGCCAAGAGTATCGGGCTGTGGTCGAAAAAATAGCTTTTGGAGGTTCAGGTGTGTGTGTGTGTGTGCGTGTGCGTGTGTGTGTGAGAGACGTGTGTAAACACCCTTCATCAGATGAACCCCTTTGTTCTGAGGTTTGATAAGCCAGTCAACACAGTTTTTTTGTGGTGTGTTGCATTCCTAAACCTGTCTAGCATGCTAGCCACAGTGTGCAATAGATTCTCGAGAATTTGAATGTACATTGAGGACCTAAAGTATCTGTACCAAGACCAAGCCTTCAAGAATTAGCCATTAAAATCATGTATTCAATTGTAAGACTTAAAGCATTTATGTTTATACATAAGAAATAAGATTAAAAAAGATTTTTTTCTTCCAAATATGTATATATATATATATATATATATGTGTGTGTGTGTGTGTGTGTGTGTGTGTGTGTGTGTGTGTGTGTGTGTGTGTTTGTGTGTGTGTGTGTGTATGTGTGTGTGTGTTGTTTTTGGATCAGTGGATGGCTTGTAGGTTCTGGTGTGTGTGTGTGTGTGCCTGCGTGCGTGCATGCGTGCGTGTGCGCTTTTAAATAGTTTTGCCCCTTCTTAGTGGAATGAGCTTCAGGAAGTGTTTAAATTGAACGGTCTTAATAGACAAGGCCATGGAACAATGATCTGTGATTGTCTTTTGAATAACTGTTGTTCAGTTAATTATGTTTTTTCTCCCCCTCTCTATTTCTACATAATTCTTACTGGGTTAACAAGCCACGGGGCAACTTTAACATACGGATTTTACGCATTTTGAAAGACATTCAGAACAATGTCGTATTCCTAGATTCATTTTTTAAAATTGAAACCTAGAGTAGGCCTATGTTGAATGAAGGGAAATCTATAACGTATTGATATGTGTTGCACAAGCAGATGAATAACAAGCATACAAACATGATTCCTCTCCCTCCAGCTCCTGACAGTCTTGTCAATGAGATGTTATTGATGCAGTACTGTGCACTGTGATGGTGTGCCGCAGCAGACTATGAATGTCTTGTTTACAGCTATTCAACCTCATGAATGCTGCTCATATTGAAAATCTCATTGAAATTAAAATCATTGATATTATGTAAAACTCGCATTTTGTGTCTGTCATACATTGTTATGTGAAATTAACATTTGAGTTTGTACAACTCTCTATAAATTATGATGGACAGACCCAAATGTACTTTTTTACAAAGTATTCACCACCTCATTTGTCGGCTGTTGTGAAGTCCCAAATAGAAGTACAAATACATTACGGGAATATGGGATTTATTTATCCGATAAATGTCAGGGTGGTGAAACAAGTTGAGATTTATTAGCCCATGCTCTTTTAAAGTTGACAAATTGAGCTGATTTCATTGATCTGCACTCGCATATGTATGTATGTTGGCAGTGCTTATTTTTCCCCACAAAATTAATATGTATGTATTACAGATAAGGCAAGGTCTCTTACTGATAAAAAGACAAAACAATGAAAGGGTAAATGCATCCTTAAGAACAGCCTGCATCACAGCTGCATAATTGCCTGCTTTGATCTCAGCTCTCATGGCCATCTATTATGGAGGAGTACACTTAAGCCTGTCCTTTACTCTTGTCTTTAAAAGGTTCTTATGAATCATCCTTTACTCTTGTCTGCTGTGAAGGAGTCATGTCGAAGAGTCCTTAGTGCCCTGTATCCGTCTCCTTCCTCTGCTCTCTGTGCCCATGGCCTACTCATCATCCTTCTCCTGTATCTATTCATCATCCTTCTCCTGTATCTATTCATCATCCTTCTCCTGTAACTATTCATCATCCTTCTCCTGTATCTATTCATTATCCTTCTCCTGTATCTACTCATCATCCTTCTCCTGTATCTATTCATCATCCTTCTCCTGTATCTATTCATCATCCTTCTCCTGTATCTATTCATCATCCTTCTCCTGTATCTACTCATCATCCTTCACCTGTATCTACTCATCATCCTTCACCTGTATCTATTCATCATCCTTCACCTGTATCTATTCATCATCCTTCACCTGTATCTATTCATCATCCTTCTCCTGTATCTACTCATCATCCTTCTCCTGTATCTACTCATCATCCTTCTCCTGTATCTATTCATCATCCTTCTCCTGCATCTATTCATCATCCTTCTCCTGTATCTATTCATCATCCTTCTCCTGTATCTATTCATTATCCTTCTCCTGTATCTACTCATCATCCTTCTCCTGTATCTATTCATCATCCTTCTCCTGTATCTACTCATCATCCTTCACCTGTATCTATTCATCATCCTTCTCCTGTATCTACTCATCATCCTTCTCCTGTATCTATTAATCATCCTTCACCTGTATCTATTCATCATCCTTCTCCTGTATCTATTCATCATATCCTGTATCTACTCGTCATCCTTATCCTGTATCATTCATCATCCTTCTCCTGTATCTATTCATCATCCTTATCCTGTTTCTACTCATCATCCATCTGTATCTATTCATCATCCTTATCCTGTATCTATTCATCATCCTTATCCTGTATCTATTCATCATCCTTCTTTCATCTATTCATCATCCTTCACCTTTATCTACTCATCATCCTTCTCTTGTATCTACTCATCATCTTTCTCCTGTATCTATTCATCATCCTTATCATGTATCTACTCATCATCCTTCATCTGTATCTATTCATCATCCTTCACCTGTATCTATTCATCATCCTTATCCTGTATCTACTCATCATCCTGCTCTCATCTATTCATCATCCTTCTCCTTTATCTACTCATCATCCTTCTCTTGTATCTACTCATCATCTTTCTCCTGTATCTTCATCATCCTTCTCCTGAATCTACTCATCATCCTTCTCCTGTATCTTCTCATCATCCTTCACCTGTCTCTGTTCTCCCCTCTTCCTGATATCTGAATTTACACTTTATACAAACGTAAAGCTTTTCATCGTAATATAAATGGATATAAAGTATCTCCTCCTGATATACTGTATATATGAATATAAAGTCTCTCCTCTAAATATATATGAATATGTTTTCATTGTAACATTGTCTCCCTGTCAGCGCCAATCGCAGAGAGAAGTTTCTGAATGAAGCCTACCACTTAAACAGTGCGAGAGAGAAAATTGTCACCTTGACCTCCTTCAAAGCCAGGCAGTTTCACTTCCCTCAGCCACTCTCTCGAAAATGTTTTGTCTTGACGTAAAGGTGTCTGGTTTTCTGGTGCGGTACTGGCACAGGGGGCTGTATCGCAATGCACTGGGTATTTTCAAGTTTGCTGTACATTTATTTAGATGACTGATAAAGAAAACCGTTTCTGACGTTTGTAGCCACATATCCAAGGTTTTGCAGCCTGTTGGAAGGAGAGCAGTAGGCAGGAGGCTTTGCATCGCTGTCTACCTATTGCCTTTTCTCACCCTTCCAAGACCAGCTTATCATGTCATGAGCAAACTCGACATTCCTAATTTGTTTCCAAAGCAGAATAAAATAAGTCACATGGCGTAGGAGTTATAATGTCATGTGCAGCCACTTTGATAATGCTTCCATGGCCTGTGATTATTATATTGATTCGGAGATATGGTTTAACAGCCATTTGAAAATAGTGCTTCTTATTTTTTTTTTTTTGCTTAGCAGTCAATCTTTCTCACCAACTACCTCGCCTCACGTAATTGGTTTACATTTATAAGAAATGTGTGTGTGTGTTTGAATGTGCATATGTGAGTGTAAGGATGTATGTGTGTGTGTGTGTGTGTGTGTGTGTGTGTGTGTGTGTGTTTGTGTGTTTGTGTGTGTGTGTGTGTGTGTGTGTGTGTGTGTGTGTTAGAATGTGCATATGTGGCTGTGTTTATATAATGTGAATACATACAGAAAAATAACTGAATATAAGGCCCCAAGAAAACAAATACACTGGTTTACTGCTACAAGAAAATGCATTTGTGTTGTCTCATTAAAAGGGTGTCCATTTTTGTTTCATTTTACAAAACAGTTAAATCATTGTGTTTGCCTGGTACACGTACCCAGAATCTCTTCTGCCCTATGTTTGTCTTTCCTTTTTAGATACAACCTGTATGATAATCAGGTGTCTTTGGTCATGTGATGTTGACATTTCCTTTTACTCACACAAAGATGAAGAACATATAGTGCATCAGTCAGTGAAGTCCGTCCATGTTTGAAAGTAACTCCATTTGTAATCATCAAGTAATAGCCTGGGCATATCTGTAAGGCGCGTATTGACTTCACTGATCGAATCCGTAATGTGTACATCACAGACGTTGGTAGACACTGAGTTATTCTGGGTCACAAGCCCCTCCATCTCCGTCTACGGACAGCCGTGGCGACCAGACCCCGGACCACAAGGGGTACTCAGCTTGAATATCAGGTTAAACTCTATTGCTTTGACATTATGGATTGGAAAAAGTCAATTTGTTTCCTGTTGTTATCAATCCAAATGAATCCACTGCCAAATATAGGAGCTTGTTTAAACTGGAACGTGTGGTTTCACTGGGGCACAGCAGATCAACAATACTGGGGAATGTGACCCAGTATAAGGGCCCTAGCAACGCCCATGATATACTTGCAGAATGGAATGGAAATGGAAAATATTGTATTGATCCCGATGGAAATTGTAATAGCGACTGATAATAATCGTTATAATAATAATACAAATCTGAATGATTGAAGATTCTGTTTAGGTATTTATCAGAGACCGTATTGATTTATTTGTGGGTGTTTTCATTCCTCATTGTTTTACTTTGGACAGTATAATGGTTACTCTAGTGAAGGAAATGTTCAGGTTTATGCAGAAAACAACGCATTAAAGGAGGTGAGAATCTGTGCAATAATCAAAGTACACATTTATTAATGACTACAGAGTTCTGGTCTGTACACAGTGAGTTCACTCTAACGACATAGTAAGTTCTGATTTGTTGACAAGATGGAAACGAGTATATCGGTCTAAACTAAACAAATCATTCATTGGTCCAGGGAGGAACACGTGTTACTTCCCAGTATTGAAAAGGACACGTATCCCAACTCGTATTGTGATGGCTACAAAGAGACAATGCTAGCCTTCAGTGTCTCAGAGAGGCACATGTTATCTCTTTGGTGCTCTGGCCATCACTCAGAACCTTACCTCACATCGGAACAGCAGCTCAACCTTGACCATCCTCTAGGATGCCCAAATATAGCCCTTACACTCTGCTCATAAAAAACTATAATGCCCGATAGGATGGGTTTGAATGAATTAGCTACTCTCTCCCTTAACGTTGGCGTGTGGATTGTTGTTGTTGCCGGGGCAACATTTGATCTGATGGATGCTGTTTGGCTTGTTGCTAGGGGATTTGGGATGGATTGACTAGCTGCTGATTATGACCTCATAGTGACACCGAGAGATGTACGTTGTCGACAACACATGTGTCAGGGTTCTCTCTGTAACCATATGGATGATAATTACTGGACAGATATTTTGGCCACTTAAAGAATCCATGTTTTCCTTTAGTTATTTCAGAGCCATAACTAAGATCATTATTCATACAGTATATTCCACTTCAATTTCTCCAATTTCAGTTCACATATCCTACTCTCTTTGTTGTTAAATCTTTGAGACATGTTTGAGTGTGATAAAAGGAATGTGTTTATTTAACATAAACATAGGTAATCTCTCCTTCACACGATTCATATTCACACATACTATATACTAGGGATCTGCCCTAAAAGTACCAGCATCCTTTGAGAATCAGCTTTTGTCTTTTCAACAGTGAAATAATAACGCATAAAAGATAGCAAAGTTTCAAGGATAATAGATTCTGAAAATTGGCCCTAATTTAAAGTGCATGGCTGACATTGAATGGGACGTCGAATCAATAACTTTGCAGGTTACAAGCAGCACAGGAATCCAAATCCACTTATAAAAATAAAAAACATTTTGACCGTATTTTACTGTTTGTGAAGTTTACTTTGTAGGATGGTCTGAAGAGACCTGAGGTCGGGGGAGTTGGAATAAATGGCCTGAAGACTCCTGACTTATAGTGAGGCCAGTGAGAGGGAGCCAGGCCCTGAGGGGAGTTTACTGTCCAGTTTGATTCATCCTCTGGCTGTACGCTCTCCTCTTTCCACGTTTTCCTTTGCTCAGGCTTTAGATCAGTGCTTTATGTTCTACTTGGTTGTCTCGCTGGGATGTAGTGTCTCTACGTCTCTGTCTGTAGCTCTCTGTAGCACCACTCTGTCTCTCTCTCCCCTCACATCTCTCTCCTCTCCCCCTTCTTCCCCCCCCCCCCTCTCTCTCTCTCTCTCTCTCTCTCTCTCTCTATCTCTCTCTCTCCCTCCCCCTCACATATCTTTTTCTCTCTCTCTCTCTCTCTCTCTCTCTCTCTCTCTCTCCCCCTCACATATCTCTTTCTCTCTCTCCTCACATATCACTTTCTCTCTCTCTCTCTCTCTCTCTCTCTCTCTCTCTCTCTCTCTCTCTCTCCTCCTCACATATCTCTTTCTCTCTCTCTCCCTCACATCTCTCTGATTCGGTCCTCGTCGCCCCTATCTCTCTCTCTCTCCTTCTCTCTCCCTCACATCTCTCTCTCTCCCTCTTTCTCTCTTTCTCCCTCCTCCTCCTCCCTCCTTGTATTGTAAGATATGACCATTGGGGATATCACTGGAGTTTGCCTTGGTGTTGCTTGCCTGGTATCCTGTTCCTCTCCTCTCCAGATCTAATATTATACATCTTTCAACACAACCTGCGGGCAGGAAATGAGTTCTTCAGCACTCCACAATTTCAAATAACTATTTCTTAATAATGTGCATCTACTAAGTAGGACAAATACAGGTGAGAGCGGTGTTCCTACATTTGCTAGAAGGAGAGTTTATTGTCAACAAAGATTTAGTATTCTAGATCTTCAAGAAAGATGAAGTCTTTTTTTTCCAGTGCAGAGAAAATGGATTATATTCCTTCTACAGAAAACAGTCAAGTTCCAATGCATTGTATACATTTAATAATCCCAATAATCTATATTCATCCATCCATGTAGCTCATGATGTAACAATATGATCATATAACCTATCATGTAATATATGGTAATAGTAAAATGGCCAGCTGAAGTTTAAGAACTGCTAAAGCCTTTGTAACTAGAGCACCATTGAAAATGAGACCTTGATCTCAATGGGCTTCCCTGAGATAAAATAAAAGCCAAATTGTATTAGAAAATCATGTGTTTGAGTTGTTCCCTGCCTTATTGATCCAGGTCTAAGCCTCTGTGCATACAATCTGAATCTGAATATCGATGATCAGCTGTATCAAAAAAGAATCCATTTACAATGCCTTACTTGCATGTTTAAGAATGATGTTTTTTGGTTCAACGCATACCTTTATTATCTCCATTATATTCAGTAGGGTAGCTAGAGGTATTTTCTGAACTGTACGTACGTTTTATGAAACTGCAGTACATCTCATGCAACTTGGGTAGCTCAAAGAAGTAGTCAAAACTGATCTAGAACATCAAGTATTTGCAGGCTCATGATATCTCACACACGAGGAGAGCCCACGTTATCATATCCTTAATTCCAAAGCCATTTCATATTCATACCCACGTCCCCCGCAGCTCAATCTGCTCAATCAGAATGGAAACGCTATTAATCAGTTCTGTATAGGAAAATCAAGCATAGATTTCAAAGGGGTGCTTTTGCTCCTAACTAATTGAAGGTTGGTGTCGCTCATGCGTTGGAAACATGATGCCGCTGTTTTCTTGAATAGGTTATAGTGCATCCCCGCACTCTGAAAAAAGATCAGTATTGATATTAAGTCCCACAACATAAGTCAACGACGCTGCATATTAGTGCAGAAATGGTATCATATCAGTTGAAGATGCTGAAATATAACAAAGGAGTGTCAAAATCATCTCATTTCTATCATTTCTTTCCGAGGTATTTTCTTTAGCTGTGACATTCCATAAGCAGTCCATCCAATTATCCATGAATGTGGGAGGAGGTTGTTCGTGTGTGTGTGTGTGTGTGTGTGTGTGTGTGTGTGTGTGTGTGTGTGTGTGTGTGTGTGTGTGTGTGTGTGACAAATGTAGACCATTTTGTCACCAAGTGGTGCTCCTGAAATACTCGAAGCAAAAGGTCAACGATCATTTCATGCAGCCTGACTCGGTACCTCCCAAAATGTAATCCCTGTCTTGTAATGGTTTCACAATTTATTGCACATGATAAATGATCTTCACATGTTTTAGACATGATACATGTTCATTGAAAAATGCCAAAATATTTGTCTGTTATGGCTGAGGGCCTGAACAATTCATGAATGTTTGTGGCTCTGCAATTGATTGAAGACCCGTGCACAATAATAGGTCACCCTTTATTCAAATCTATGATCCATCTCTGTCTCTGTCCCTCTCTCTTTCTCTCCTATACCTCTTACATTACATTAAGGCTGCCTGACTCAATTTCCTCTCTTAAAAACAGATCGTTTTTATAAACTAGCATTCGAGCGGGCCTTGATTTGATTTAGTTTTGAAGATTCTTTATTTTCTTATTTTGTTTTTAAATGTACATAGTTACATAAACGGAAGGTTTATTGTTATTATTATTTAATGCAGTGTCTGCTTTTCAGCTTTCAGCATACACAAATATACATTTTCCATTCATCTTTCTCACACTTCTTCTCTCGTCTGTCACACACACACACACACACACACACACACACACACACACACATCCACCCACACACACACACCCACACACACACACACACAAACACACATACACACACACACACACACCCACACACGCACACCCACACACACCCACACACACACCCACCCACACACACACCCACACACACACCCACCCACACACACACCCACACACCCACCCACACACACACACACACACACACAGGCCGTTTCTATCTCGTTCAGTAGTTTCATTTCTCTCGAAGGAGAAATACTTTTCAGAACAGTGCTCTGCTAAGTTACGTGTGTGTGTGTGGGATGATGATTGTGACGGAGAGTGGAGATAACGAACTTCTGTCTAGTGTGGTGTCAGCAATCTGCAACGTCGCACTGCCGCCTCATAAACCATTGATCCCCGCCCCCCCCACCCCCCCCACCCCCCCCTCCACCCCCATCGGCCCACGTCCAGCCTCGGGGCTAGGGAGGCATTCGTAGTGACAGGGGGGCTGACAGCGTCTCTCCATCACACCACCACTGTATTCCCCTCTGCTCTCTCTCTCTCTCTCTCTCTCTCTCTCTCACTGGGTTCCACTGGTACGTTCCGCTGTGCTCATCTCTCTACATTGGAGGGTTATAAGTGAGATTGGTCACAGATAGCAGCTGTTTGATCTGTTTCTTTGATTACAGATTAGCCGGTCTACAGCGCTGACATTTCTGACCGATGTTAGTACACATTTGCAGCGAGTGGAGGATTGTTGGAGGGACTGTCAGACTTTGTGAGAAAGCGGTCTGAAATTGCATGTCTGTCCAGCTGCCTGACTGTGCATGTGTTTTCCCTGTGACCGGTGAATGACTGAGGCAGAGCAGGCCGTCTGAAAGCTGGAGGGGACAGTGAGTGGGCACTTCTTTGAGTGGCAGCTTTTAGGGCCAGTCTGATAAATATCCCCCCTCTTTCTCCCTCTTTGTCTTCCTTTCTCTCTCTGTCTCTCTTTGATTTCTCTCCATAAATGTTTCTCTCGACCCTTCTCTCTCTCTCTCTCTCTCTCTCCCCCTCTCCCCCCCCCCCCCCCCCCTCTCTCTCTCTCTCTCTCTCTCTCTCTCTCTCCACACACCCACAACATCAAACATCTGAAAACAAACCCACTCTTACAGAGCTGCTGCTATAGATTTATGTTGCACGTAGGATTGAATCATAAATCATTAGGCAAACATTAGGATTTATCGATGTAGCTGCTGTAACTGCACCCTCCCGTAGAAATTGTTTTGTATGTATGCTCACAGCTGGGTATTTTTATGTTTTTTGTTTTTTTTTTAATGTAGAAGCCCAGAAATGTCCCGAAAATCGTCTCCGTTTTTTTTTATTCCCGCACCAACCGGTCTTCCGCAAGCTTTAACATCGGCAAACAAAAAGTCACGCACAATTCAAAAGCAACTTTGAATTGATTTGACTTTCTTTCCTTGTGTTGTCGGCATTGAAAATAGATAAGCCATGCAGACAGACAGTAACTTATTCCCAGCATTATCTAGAGATATGGGATATGTTACTGCGAATTGGTCTAGACAGGATAACCAGGGCAATGTCCAGGTCAGTGAAGGAGATGGGAGCGTTTCACATGCAGGAAAGGTCACGAAGGTGAAGAGGAACAAACACAAATCAGTAGGAAATAAAAGTCGAAAAGCCCCACGGTCTTTTATCGACTAGTCAGAGCTGTGTTCAATTAGCTTAGAACGTCTCCACAGTCAAGTGTCTCTCAAGGTCATATCCCTGTGGCAGAACAAATTAAGTTTTAAATCCTAGTGCAATCCCATGTATTGGACAATGGATTTTAACCTGTTGGATAGCCGTTTCAATGTTTTGTAAGATGTGACTTAGCCTAAATGTTGATCTTTTGCCTAGTATTTTGTTTTAATCAACTTGACAGCAAAAGCACCAAGCAGGGTTGGCTCAATGAAGTAGGCCTAGTTGATTATTTATTTTTTGGACAAACTCCAAATGCTCTTGTGCAAGAAATGATATATGGGATTAGATTTAGCAGTGGTCCTTCGATGAATTAGACGCAGACCGAGGGGTTTCCAACGAGCACTTAAAAAGTACAGCTCATTGACAGGGGTATAGTGGACATATCACGCGAGGGAATGCCGCGCCATTATTTTAAAATAATAATAAACTATACATGTATTTGGATATGCCGTATGCTGTGCAAGTTGGATTTAAAGCGTTACGTTCCAAACACCCTCCGCGAAAAAAGCATAATCGGCACTGTGAGCGTGAGAGAGAGAGCTACTGAGAGAGAAATAAGCGTGGCTCTGCTTCTAGGTAGGCTCTATTTTGTCCAGTGTGTTTTTTGAAAAAGGACATTGAAATTTGATTTTAAATTTTAAATTGGAACTAGGTTGGTGTGTTCAGTGGTTGTTGACAGAAAATCCATTTATCATAGTTTGAGTTCTCATTTGTTGAAATGTTGATCCCTTTTGTCGAAATTTCGGTAGCCTACCTTTACAGGCTAGTAAATTCATAACATAATTTTACAGTCACGAAAATTGATAGGTCTCTTAGGAGTGCTGTTATGAACACTTTGCCCTCAGTGGCAGGGCGGATTGGCCATCGGGAAGTTTTTCAGGAAGAGTCAAGACCACCCCCAACTGTGTTTGTGTTAAAATTACTGCCCATTTTTTGCTCACGCCCTATCATTACTGCCAATTTTTCGCTCGCACTCGCATAAACTTACGCTGTGTCTTAAAGTACCGCACTGAATTTCAGCCCCAGTGCGTCCCTGCTCCGTGATAATTGAAACAAGTATGATAGCGCATGTGTGCGTGCTTGCGTGTCATTCTTTGTGATGACGTCATTAAATTAGCGTTCCCCCACTAAAAAAAAAATCCCCACTACGCCACTGCTCATTGAGAAGTGTGAGTGTATGAGTCTGTATTGTTGACGTCCAGAGACCAATGACTCAACCGATGACCCAACACCAGAAATTTAGTCTCCAGAAATTACTTATAAATCTAAAAGGACAAAGTTTATTGTAGGCTACATTTAGCCAAGAGGGTATGATGTTTTATGAGTGTGTTTTCCCATGATTAATTGTCTGTCAAGTGTAATTTTGTGTTAATTTTAACAACCACAACGATTCACAAAACATTTCTACGGTAGGATTAGTTTGCAATCATTAAGGAGTCGTATTTTCCTCTCAGAGGAAAGAGCTATCCGCTCAGCTGCTGTGTTGCTGATTCTTTTCCGACATAGTCTCTCTCTCTGCATTCCAAGCACCCGGCAAATGTCACTGTCAGTCGGAGCAAATGTCACCGCTAATGTTGTGGGAGGAAGACCCACCACCGCGCACTGTTCCGAGTATGAAACACCTCTTGCACTCTGAATACCGAGCAATCTACATAACAGCTGGGCGCTGAACACAATAAAAGCAAAGGCGGGATAAATCCTTTTAGTTGCCCCCCCAGCCCCCCCACCCCTTCCTCAACTCTACAATATTAGCCGATATAATATTGCTGTTGGATTACCGACTGTGCATATTATCTCAGTATGGTGACATCATCGAATAATTAAACTAAGGATTGATTGCGCTCGCCTGATTCAAGGACATGCTGCAGACTTCTTACTGCCATCAAGAGATAATGATTAACACATACGTCCTTGCAATATAATTTGCATAATGTATTGTTTATTTATGTGAAGAGGTCCTTAAGAATACAAATAATTGGATATCATCCCTAAAGTAAATAAATGATTGCGTGTTAGGTTAGAAACAAGGCAACGTCTTTTCACGGCGGGCATATGTATGAAATGGGTGGTATGAGCCTACACCAAAATCACTGACACCCTATGAAGACAAGGAGAGGGCTGGGATAGAAAGAGAGAGAAAGTGTGATAGGCAGACTTCATCTGGAAAGGCAAGGACAATATAGGGAGGAGAGAGCGAGAGAGAGAGAGAGAGAGAGAGAGAGAGAGAGAGAGAGAGAGAGAGAGAGAGAGAGTTTATTAAAAAGGATTAAAAGAGCCCCCCCCCCCAACAAAAAAGAAAGAGAGAAATGGTAAGAAACTGAGTGATATGGAATTTTGTTTTTCCTGGTCTTTGGCAGCGTAACCCAGTTCCATTTGACTGCTTCTGCTTCTCCGCCAGGCTGCGTCTAATGGGCAAAGACAAGCTCCCCTCGTGTAACCTTGTGGGAAAGCCGTCACTAATCCCGCATGTTTCCCCTAGACACACTCTACTGTGCAAATTCCCCACACGGAAATCCCCTCCGTCCAGTCCAGTCCCGTCCCTCACTCACTCACTGGTTAGACAGCCGCCGGTGATCGGGTACCAGCTGAGCATATACGCTTCGGTTCCCTGCCTGTCCTCTCTCTCTCTCTCTCTCTCTCTCTCTCTCTCTCTCTCTCTCTCTCTCTCTCTCTCTCTCTCTCTCTCTCTCTCTCTCTCTCTCTCTTTCTTTCTCTTTCTTGCTCTTTCTTGCTTTCTTCCTTTCTTTTTCTCTGCCTCTTTCTTCTTCCATAAATGTCACTCTCACCCTTTTTCTGTCGCCGCTCTCCCTTTTCCGTCACTATTCCCCCTCTCTCTCTTTTCCCCCACCAATCTCTCTCTCTCTCGCTCTCGCTCTCGCTCGCTCTCTCGCTCTCTCTCTCTCCCTTTTGGATGTATTTATCTGTACCTCTTCAGGGTGTGTCGATGGTATTATCCGCCAGGTCTTACTCTCTCTCTGATAAGCAGCGGGCCCAGCAGAGCAGTGAAGGGAGGAAAGGGGACGCAGAAGGCTCGTTCGCACAGCCGGTTGGCAGTGCAAAATATGAAAACAGAAATAAAGAACTGTAATGTTTGGCTGACTTCAATCCCCCTCCGAGGGCAGTAAATTGAGAAATGCGCGTAATCTCAGCTGGACTCACTCAATCCAGCGTTAACCGCCTTTCTACAGTCATGCTCCATCTTCACACAGCTTCCAAACTGAAGTGTGGAGTCTGGCAGCCATTATTTCCTATCCTAAACCCATCTCAGCCCACTCTGTAGACAGGTGACCACGGAGGGAACGGAAACAAACCGAACGACGTAAACAAAAGAGATTGAGCGAGGTGACGCCATTCGAAAAGAAACCAGTGAAGATGAGTTTCTTAATGGCACCGGTAAAGACAAACCTTGATTCTATATATAAGAGGACGAGATGAAATGAGTGACACTTTAGTCTTAATTGGACCGATTCGTTTTGAAACAATTTCTGTGCGCACAAGGAGGCGAAGATCGACACCTGTTATGTTCTTAATGACTAAAGGGCAAGTATATCTGAGGGGTCACAATATGCGTGATTGGTTCCCGCACACTACACTGTAAACAATATCTTGTGGAATTTAATGTAAATTGCTGGAAATAACGCTGCTAATAAATTACTTTACATTTGTATCTACAATCAACTAATGGTAATTCAATGGCCAGTAGTTTACAGTGTACTACGTCATACTCGCCTGCCTCGAAGGCTCATCTCGGCGCTCCTCTTGGTGTCATCTAATCTGCATACCAGACCGCTGTCTACAGAGAAGCAGTCTGCTTTCAAGGCCTAAATCTTATCTCGGCCCGGTGGCATGTTCTGCTTGTCTACCACTCTGAAAAGCTGTAGAGCACAGTTTATTTGTATGCCTGCATGTATGCCTACCTCTTTAGTCTTTGGTATCGTCTTTGTGCGAATGGCTGCGAGATCAACCTTGGCACTGAAGGCTTGTCTCTCTCTCTCTCTCTCTCTCTCTCTCTCTCTCTCTCTCTCTCTCTCTCTCTCTCTCTCTCTCTCTCTCTCTCTCTCTCTCTCGCTCTCTCTCTCCCCCTCACATATCTCTTTCTCTCTCTCTCTCTCTCCCCCTCACATATCTCTTTCTCTCTCTCTCCCTCACATCTCTCTCATTCGGTCCCCGTCGCCCCTATCTCTCTCTCTCTCTCTCTCTCCTTCTCTCTCCCTCACATCTCTCTCTCTCCCTCTTTCTCTCTTTCTCCCTCCTCCTCCTCCCTCCTTGTATTGTAAGATATGACCATTGGGGATATCACTGGAGTCACTCACATCTCTCTTTCTCTCTCTCTCTCTCTCTCTCTCTCTCTATCTCTCTCTCCCTCCCCCTCACATATCTTTTTCTCTCTCTCTCTCTCTCTCTCTCTCTCCTTCTCCCCCTCACATATCTCTTTCTCTCTCTCCTCACATATCGACGATATGTATATATACATATATATATGTATATATATATATATATATATATATATATATATATATATATATATATATATATATATATATATATAGATGCTGCTTCGGGAATAGGCCCTCCGAGCTCTGAAAGACTCCGAATGGCAGTTGGTGGGAGAAAGAAGGCCTTTTGTCTTGATGGGCTGTGCATCAGAAAAGACTGTCTTGTGTGCCACGTTGTACGTCAATGCATCTTTATAAGATGTTGTACGTGTATGTATGTAAAATACTGTTATTTTAAGATCTTTATAAGATGTTGTATGTGTATGTATGTAAGATACTGTTATTTTAAGATCTTTATAAGATGTTGTACGTGTATGTATGTAAAATACTGTCATTTTAAGATCTTTATAAGATGTTGTACGTGTATGTATGTAAAATACTGTTATTTTAAGATCTTTATAAGATGTTGTACGTGTATGTATGTAAAATACTGTTATTTTAAGATCTTTATAAGATGTTGTACGTGTATGTATGTAAGATACTGTCATTTTAAGATCTTTATAAGATGTTGTACGTGTATGTATGTAAGATACTGTCATTTTAAGATCTTTATAAGATGTTGTACGTGTATGTATGTAAGATACTGTCATTTTAAGATCTTTATAAGATGTTGTACGTGTATGTATGTAAGATACTGTTATTTTAAGATCTTTATAAGATGTTGTACGTGTATGTATGTAAGATACTGTCATTTTAAGATCTTTATAAGATGTTGTACGTGTATGTATGTAAGATACTGTCATTGAAAGATCTTTATGAGACTTTGTATGTGTGTGTATGTAAAATACTGTCGCTAAGAAGTTGTAAGTGTGTGTACATAAAAGACTGTCTTTTTAAGATCTTGAGACATTTTGTGTGTATAAGGTCTGTGTGCCACGTTGTACGTGTATGTATGTAAAATACTGTAATTTGTGGTCTTTGTGACATTGTGTGTGTGTGTATGTGTGTGTGACTATTCTATTCGGAGTCACCCCTAGTGTGTGTGACTATTCATGGTCACCCCTAGTGTGTGTGTGTGTGACTATTCGGGGTCACTGCTAGTGTGTGTGTGTGTGTGTGTCTGTGTTTGACTATTCATGGTCACCCCTAGTGTGTGGGTCTGTGTGTGACTATTCGGGGTCACCCCTAGTGTGTGTGTGTGTGTGTGTGTGTGTGTGTGTGTGTGTGTGACTATTCGGGGTCACCCCTAGTCAGCACTGTGGGTTCGGTCTCTCTCCTCATCTTCCGGGGATTCTGGCTGTGACTGGCAGCTCTTTAATCAAGCTCCTGTCTCCATGCTAATCCTCTTACCACCAACCAGAGAAGGTCAAGCACACCTGTGCAAAGTGTGGTTTTAACGTTGCTATGGTTGTTTTGTAAAGCTTGTTTGTCTTGCTTGGGGCGGGGGGGTGACAGAGTGTGTAATCAAAAGGTGGCTTGGAATCGGGGAAAAAAATGACAAAAATAAAGACAGTTATTGGAATTACAATATCCATCTTTATTCATTTCCAACTAAATGAGATGACTCTGCATTTTTAATACACATAACATGGTACATCCAGTAAATCACATGCTACTACAGGCTTCCATAGTTACAAAACCAAAATAAACATATAAAATATACAGAATACCTCACTACTGTGTCACTGGACAAAGAACTACATCAGCAACAAAACAAAGACCTCTATGGTGAGCCAAATACCGTAAGACAGGACACACTGACCAATAGGATGCAAGCCCTGCTTCTTCCTGTTTAGACTGACAGCCAACCAGAGCAGCCAGACCAGGCACAGATTAACAGAGTTCACAACTCTGGTATGAAAACAGGAACAAAAACTTTGGGCAATTAATACCTTTCCCGTTTTAAATGAGTCTGTTGATTGTTACCTTTCCCGTTTTAAATGGGTCTGTTGATTGTTACCTTTACCGTTTTAAATGAGTCTGTGGATTGTTACCTTTCCCCGTTTTAAATTAGTCTGTGGATTGTTACCTTTCCCGTTTTAAATTAGTCTGTGGATTGATACCTTTACCATTTTAAATGAGTCTGTGGATTGATACTTTTACCGTTTTAAATGTGTTTGTTGATTGATGCCTTTACCGTTTTAAATGAGTTTGTTGATTGTAACCGTCTTACCTTTAACGTTTTAAATTTGTCTATTGTCAACATTTTTCTAAAACACAAAACTTTCAATGAACGTTTCTTTCAACACAGAACAAATTGCTTTAAAACAGATAAAACATTTTTGAAATAGTATCATTTTAAAGCGATGAAAGTATTCAAAGCGAGAATGGCAACAGTCACCAGATTTGGAACGCACAGAACTGTACATATACATGGATAAGTCAGTAAACCTTTTCCAGCTGAAAGATAACCAACTGGTCCATCTTCTCAGACTCTTGTAGTGATTCCAGTCTACTTGAATAGTGACATTTTTAATCTAGGCTACCTTTAGTGTCAAACTAAGCAACAATCCATGGCTGTACACATTCTGTGTGTAAACACATCATCGACAATAAATCAAACGTGGTTTCATCATTTATTTTGTCAGTAGGATTGCTTTTGATTCCTTTACTAAAGCCTTCCTGAGGAAAATACATGTTCCTCCTATTCCCTGTGTGACGTACTGTTTGTACTATCTGTGGAAGTTTTATGAATACAGTTTATTGTTGGGGTTCTTCAATGGACACCCGGTTCCAGCAGCTGTTGTTGTGCATGATCAAAGCAAATCAATTCCACATAGTAGTAAAACCACATGAAAGCTCCCAAATTACACATAAATATGCCTATTCCAATGTTCAATGCACAACAAATTCGAGCACACCAAAAAATACAAAAAACAGCATGAACAAATACTATTTCCTTATCTCCCTCACAAGTAAATACACTCTTATTCTTTCCCTCATGCACACACGCTACACGGACGGATATATATTTCTCCACAATCAACATGGCCGACCACCTCTCTTCAGAATCAATACAGCGGACCACCTCTTTTCAGAATCAATATAGCAGACCACCTCTCTGTGTTGCTATAGGCTGACCACCTCTCTGAGTGTTGCTATAGGCTGACCACCTCTCTGTGTTGCTATAGGCTGACCACCTCTCTCTGTGTTGCTATAGGCTGACCACCTCTCTGTGTTGCTATAGGCTGATCACCTCTCTCTGTGTTGCTATAGGCTGACCACCTCTCTGTGTTGCTATAGGCTGACCACCTCTCTGTGTTGCTATTGGCTGACCACTTCTCTGAGTGTTGTACTATACAGTCATTCTCCACGTGTGTTAAAACTCTAGGGTAAAAGTGGCTAAGCCTATGGAGGGGCTGATCAAGATTCCTCCTGATTGAAAGCTGAGAGTGGCCGTGTGAAACATCTCAGAACCCTCCTCCTGATCTTTCTCAAGGGACAGCTGGATCGCTCCGTTAACCCTCACCCGAACCCAACTCCCCACCTTACTAGAAGATATTGTCTGTAGTATCTTCTATCTCTCCTTATTCTAACAGGACTGTGAGTGCAAACCCAGCTAGCAGCACAGTCATGTCTGCTGTGATTCACTTCCACTTTATCTCCTAATGACCTCTAGTGAGCGAATCTATCAACAATGACAGTTATCTTGAATCTTTTTTTTTTCAAAGCAGACCTTACTTTTGAGAGAGAATGCCTGATATTTAAAAAAAAAAACAAGTACATTCCTTTCTCATTTGAAGGAACCTTCAGGTTGCCGCAGAGATCTTGATGTTCCAAACGGTGAAGTTAGGTCGCTCATGGCACACATGCTTCATGGTCTTAAAAGTGTAACACTAACACAATGTTCTTTCTCGGCGTAAGAACCTGGTGTGTGTCAACGCTCCAAAGCTTTCTCCTTCT
>CM030174.1:3105000-3107500 GCA_017639675.1 Aplochiton taeniatus | reverse complement strand
ACATGCCTGGGAGGGGAAACATCTGCGTGGAAGTGAACGAGGTGTTGGTCCTGAATGTGTGGGAACCCGAGTCCAAACGCTCGCCCGGTGGTGTGAAGAGCAGCGTCACGTCATGGCGGGGGGACGGAGACAGGGGGGAGGGGGTCCTCCTCATCGCCGCCAATCAAGCCAAGTGGTTCCCTGCGCTTGGATCCAGCGCATGTTCGTCCCCGGAAAGAGACACAGCCACTGACCCCAGCAGGGCCGCGAGACGGGGCCGAGACGATCAAGGGCTCCCAGGGCACCTGACATGGACGTGGGCTCCTGTGTGGGGACATGGACGTGGGCTCCTGTGAGGGGACATGGATGTGGGCTCCTGTGTGGGGACGTGGGCTCCTGTGAGGGGACATGGACGTGGGCTCCTGTGAGGGGACATGGACGTGGGCTCCTGTGAGGGGACATGGACGTGGGCTCCTGTGTGTGGGGACATGGACGTGGGCTCCTGTGAGGGGACATGGACGTGGGCTCCTGTGTGGGGACATGGACGTGGGCTCCTGTGAGGGGACATGGACGTGGGCTCCTGTGAGGGGACATGGACGTGGGCTCCTGTGAGGGGACATGGACGTGGGCTCCTGTTGATTGCACTTCCATGTTCTTCAGTCTGTCCGTGCTGAGGTGATAATAAAAGAGCCTTGTGTTATTGAGCTCAGTATCGAGTCTTCAACGGAAGATAGCCAATCCTTTCCTTTTCTCTTCCTTCTCTCCTTCCTTATTTCCATCACCCGCTCCTTTCTTTCTTTCTTTCTTTCTTTCTTTCATTCTTTCTTTCTTTCTTTCTTTCTTTCTTTCTTTCTTTCTTTCTTTCTTTCTTTCTTTCTTTCTTTCTTTCTTTCTTTCTTTCTTTCTTTTTCTTTCTTTCTTCACCCTCCCTCCCTCCCTCCCTCCCTCCCTCCCTCCCTCCCTCCCTCCCTCTCTCTCTCTCTCCCTCCCTTTCTCTCTCTCTCTCTCTCTCCCTCCCTCCTTTCCTTCCTTCCTTCCTTCCTTCCTTCCTTCCTTCCTTCCTTCCTTCCTTCCTTCCTTCCTTCCTTCCTTCCTTCCTTCCTTCCTTCCTCCCTCCCTCCCTCCCTCCCTCTCTCCCTCCCTCCCTCCCTCCCTTCTTTCCTTCCTTCTGTGTCTACTCTAGTGAGTTCTAGAATAAACATGTCCACGTCGTCCATTACTGCAGTGCTCTGTGGCTGGCGTGTTCATCTCACAGTGGACACGTATCCGGGTAATAATGCTAACTATGGGAGGTTATCTGGTATCAAAGCCTTAAGGCTGGCGTCTGATGGAAAACAAAATGGCTGGCCATGAGTCCTAATAGAACTGAGAAACACGGAAAGCATCCGGCTGGGAAGAGAACGTACAAAGACATTGGATGGATTTGACCAGAGGATATTCCATAGTCCCATGCAATATTCCTGCTGTACACACATACTATATATGCGGTATTATACAGTATACATAATCCCAGGTCGGCAATGAAAGCATTTTACATGCTGATTTAAAAGTAATTTTGTTGTCTCATGAGTAGGCATAGAACTAGCTGGATAAAGGATACAGCGACAGAGAAACAGAGGTGACACACAGCAGTCACAGGAAACCAATTAGGAAGGGGGTGAGGGGGAGGGGTGTTGTGTGTGTGTGTGTGTGTGTGTGTGTGTGTGTGTGTGTGTGTGTGTGTGTATGTGTGTGTGTGTGTGTGTGTGATTATTATCTTTCTCTGAATGTAACTATTAAATGTGTATGCATATATCTTTGACTTTCACCTCAAGAAATAGAAATAGAAATAGAAATAAAAATAGAAATAGTTCTCGCTTTTTGTCCTTTTTGTGTATTTCTAATTTGCTTCATTTTCATAAAAATGTAAAAGATGGACATTATTGTAAAATGTAAAAGTTTCTGTGAATTTGTTTTTCAGACGCTAAAAGTGGTAGTTCCAAAAAGAACACGAATGAATATGGATCTTAAAGAAATATAGGTGACACACTGGAGTTACACACACTAGAAATGAATATGGATCTTAAAGAAATATAGGTGACACACTGGAGTTACACACACTAGAAATCAATATGGACCTTAAAGAAATAAAGGTGACACACTGGAGTTACACACACTAGAAATCAATATGGACCTTAAAGAAATAAAGGTGACACACTGGAGTTACACACACTAGAAATCAATATGGACCTTAAAGAAATAAAGGTGACACACTGGAGTTACACACTAGAAATGAATATGGATCTTAAAGAAATATAGGTGACACACTGGAGTTACACACACTAGAAATCAATATGGATCTTAAAAACGCAGAAAGACTAAAGAAAGCACACAGCTCGCCAACAGAACGGTAAACACTACTAGTATGATTCCATTTTAAATCAAACAATTTTTTTTTAAATCTAAATGATAAAATTACTCACACACACACACACACACACACACACACACACACACACACATACACACGCTCAAATACACA
>CM030174.1:3012500-3097500 GCA_017639675.1 Aplochiton taeniatus | reverse complement strand
AGAACATCCGCCTGGGTCCGGCGCCATCGGCCTGACACCCTCGACGCGGCGGTAGCCCTGGCGGACGACCACCTGGCAGTCCCCACCCAGCCACCGCCTGTTCCAGCGCCCCGCCGACTCCGGGTCGACCCCCAGGCGGAGCGGCCGGTGCCGGCAGCGAGGAGCCGGCGCCTCGACCGAGCCCAGGGGCAGGGAGGGGAGCAGGCACCCTCACCATCTTTCCCCACCCCACAGATAGGTTCTCCAACGCCAGGCGAGGGATGCTGGCGGTGCGGCCGGCCTGGTCACTTCCGGCGGGAGTGCCCAATGATGGAGGTGGGCCAGGTCGTCCGTGTTGTTGGCGGTCCGACCCCTTCCCCCGGTCCGGGGGGGGGGGGTTCCTCGTCAGAGACTCTTTCGCCCCTGTTCGCTCCCATGGAGGATTTTCCTCTCGAGCAGTCTCGCGATGCCACCCTACGCTTCGCCCTTAGCCAAGTGATAAAGATTGATGGCACGTTGGTACGGCCAGGGGCAGCGCCGGCTTACCCATATTTTTCATTGGTTAGGGATAGATTATACCGGGTGAGTCGTGACACTCAAAGGCAGGAGGAATTGCTACAGTTGGTAGTACCCGTAAGCCGTCGGAAAGAGATATTTCAGGCGGCTCATTATAACCCGATGGCAGGCCACCTAGGATTTTCTAAGACACTAGATCGGATAATGGCCCGGTTCTATTGGCCGGGGATACGGGCTGAGGTACGTCGGTGGTGTGCGTCCTGCCCAGAATGTCAGCTTGTGAACGCCCCGGCCATTCCAAAAGCACCATTGTGCCCTCTTCCGCTGATTGAAGTGCCATTCGAGCGGATAGGCATGGATATCATCGGGCCATTAGACCGTAGCACGCAGGGTTATCGATTTGTGTTGGTCATTATTGATTACGCAACCCGCTACCCTGAAGCGGTGCTGTTGCGCAGCATATCTGCAAAGAGTGTTGCGCAGGCGCTGTTTACGGTCATCTCCCGAGTAGGAATCCCGAAAACGATTCTTACTGACCAGGGCACAAACTTCATGTCACGTACACTGAAGGAGTTTTACGGGTTGTTGGGGATTCAGGCAATTCGGACTAGCGTCTATCACGCCGCCACCGACGGGCTGTGCGAGCGCTTCAACAAAACTCTGAAAACCATGATCCGTAAATTTATACACGAGGATAGTCGTAATTGGAATAAATGGCTAGATTCCCTGTTGTTCGGTGTGAGAGAAGTACCCCAGGCTTCCACGGGGTTTTCCCCCTTTGAGTTACTATATGGGCGACAACCCCGAGGTGTCCTAGACCTGGTTAAAGAAAGCTGGGAGGGCGGGTCTAGTGACAGTAAGAACGAAATTCTGTACGTTATGGACTTGCGTGCAAAGCTTCACTCACTGCATAGGCTGTCACGAGAACATTTGCAGCAAGCCCAGGAACAGCAGAAGCGCCGTTACGACCAGGGAACTAGACTCAGACAGTTTGCACCGGGAGAGAAGGTCCTTGTATTGCTGCCGACGTCTAGCTCTAAATTACTCGCCAAGTGGCAAGGGCCGTTTGTGGTCACACGGCGAGTGGGGGACGTGGACTATGAGGTGGTTCGCTCAGACCGGGGGAATAGCACACAGATATACCACATTAATCTCCTTAAAAAATGGAACGATGAGGTCCCTGTCTCGCTGGCTACGGTAGCATCTGAGGGAGATGGGTTCGGACCGGAGGTCCCAAATTCTACAGCTAGCACTCCGGTTGCTGTGGGTGACGGTCTCTCGCCAAGTCAGCAAGCGGACGCCACCAGGTTACAAAAGCAGTTCGCTGATGTGTTCTCTCCCCTGCCTGGCCGGACCAAGCTCATAGAACACCACATAGATACGACGCCAGGTTTAACGGTGCGTATGCGTCCCTACAGGTTGCCTGCTCACAAGAGAGAAATTGTGAGGCAGGAGCTTCAGGCTATGCTAGACATGGGGGTCATAGAAGAGTCATGCAGTGCGTGGAGCAGCCCCATCGTGCTTGTGGTGAAGCGAGATGGGTCTGTTCGGTTCTGTGTGGATTACCGCAGGGTGAATGAGGGTTCTAAGTTTGATGCATACCCAATGCCGCGGGTCGACGAACTCCTGGACCGGCTTGGCACTGCTAAATTCTATACCACGCTGGATTGTACCAAAGGCTACTGGCAGATTCCCTTGTCGCCAGAAGCCCGCGAGAAAACGGCCTTCTCTACTCCCTACGGTTTCTATCAATTCACGGTGCTGCCTTTCGGGTTGTTTGGGGCCCCAGCTACCTTCCAGCGCCTGATGGATCGGGTGCTGCGCCCTCACGCTGCCTATGCTGCCGTCTACCTGGATGACATCGTCATCTACAGCGACACCTGGGCAGAGCATGTGCGGAGGGTTGCGGCCATCCTGGGGGCGCTGCGGGGGGCGGGGCTCACGGCCAACCCGAAGAAGTGCGTGATTGGTGGGAGGGAGATACGGTATCTGGGGTACCACTTGGGGAACGGGGAAGTGCAGCCACAAATAGAGAAAACTGCAGCCATTGCGGCTTCCCCACGACCCAAGACTAAAAAAGAGGTGAGGGGGTTCCTGGGGCTGGCTGGCTACTACCGGCAATTCGTGCCGGAGTTTTCAGGGCTTGCCCTTCCCCTGACCGACCTCACCCGCAAAGGTGCCCCAGATCCGGTCCAGTGGACGGAGCAGTGTCAGGTGGCGTTTGAGAAATTAAAAGCTGCCCTCTGTGGAGACACAGTTCTTTATGCGCCTAACTTTGATGTCCCTTTCTCCCTACAGACGGATGCCTCCGGCCGAGGGCTACACTTACACACTTACACTTACACTTAAACACACAAACACACACACACACACACACACACACACACACACACACACAGACACACACACACACACACCGGTGTGAGTCACACACGGTTAGTCGTACCAAGGGATGTGGGGGAAAGCGATCTGACAAAGGAAGCTGAGTGCCACCTTCAGGAGGACCAGACGTGTACGGAAGCTCCCCCGTCTCTCTCTCTCACACACACACACACACACACACACACACACACACACACACACACACACACACACACACACACACACACCCAACCTGGTGACTCATTGTCCCGCTTTATTGTAAGTTCACTCACGGATCTAACCGGTTTCAGCGTGAACTCTTTCATGTACCAATTACCTATGAATTAACTAATTAGATACTACAGCCAAGCAGTGACACACACACACACACACACACACACATCTAGCGAGTGGAATGTGAGCGGCTTGTGGAGGTGCTTGCTTTTAAAACTGTCTGTCGCCTTGCGGGTGTTTCCATGGCCTCCTCTCTGGCTTTCTACAACGAGTTGGCGTTAGAACCAGAGGAATGGAACAGAGGGACACAAAGACCTTGAGGTGTGCTGCGTCGCCATCTTTAGCTGCTGCTTCCATTTCAACTTCATTTGTGGAATCAATTACCAGTGAAGTCGTGGACGATAACACCAACTCTTCAACAACTCTTCACACAATTCACAACTCAAACTCACTACCCATCTTTCAGTCTCACCTCAAAACCCATCTTTTCAATCTGGCCTTCCCCTAAGTATTTATGTGGTTATAACCTGTCTAACTCTAAAAAAGTTATTCTTTTACTTATGTCTTTGTCAACTCATTGTTTGGTCTATTTGTAGTTGTCCTTGCCTTATTGTTTGCCTTTCTGTCCATCTCTCTTAACTGTTGTACTCTAGGGTGTTGCTCTCGGTCTGAGCATTATTGTCTTATTCTTTTTCTGTAAAGCGTCTTTGGGTCTTAGAAAAGCGCTATATAAATAAAATGTATTATTATTATTATTATTATTATTATTATACAAAGAGCAGGTGCGGAGAGAGAGAGAGACACTCAGGGAATATGTATGTGCTGGACCACTTAGTTTGCCTGTGTACGTTACGACTACTTCCATTAATGGCATGTTCAAAGCTGAACTATTCTGTCTCCATTATGTGACCTTAGACACCTCCAGCACACATTAGAATCGTAGGGATTCTACTCCTAGGCTCAGTATGCATGAACTCAACACGCAACCGCGAAAATAGGCAACAATTGGATTCTCCCTAGCATCCCATTAAACCCCATTCGACCTCTCTCTCTCCCCCCTCTCCTTGAAATGTCCGTGACCAAAGTCTCCCAACAAGGAACGGGAGAGGAGAAAGTACAAATCAAAAATGAAAAACAGAGCTGGAAACGAAAGGAAGCGTAGAGCACGTATCATAGAGCAGCTGTGACATCAACGGGGCAGCTGTGTGTGTGTGTGTGTGTGTGTGTGTGTGTGTGTGTGTGTGTGTGTGTGTGTGTGTGTGTGTGTGTGTGTGAGAGAGAGAGAGAGAGACGGGGCAGCTTCCGTACACGTCTGGTCCTCCTGAAGGTAGCACTCAGCTTCCTATGTCAGATCGCTCTCCCCCCATATCCCTTGGTACGACTAACCGTGTGTGACTCACACCGGTGTGCGTGTGTGTGTGTCTGTGTGTGTGTGTGTGTGTGTGGGTGTGGGTGTGTGGGTGTGTGTGTGTGTGTTGGTGTGTGTGTGGGTGTGTGAACGAAGTGTTGAACGGTGTTGCTGTCGGTGAGTTGGGACGCCAATGTCCTCTGCTGGTTGTGAGCCAGGGGTGTGGTTGCTGCCTAACAAAGGGGCTATGCCATTGTCTGGGACTAGTCCTTTGGGTGTCTGAGAAGCGCTGCACAAATTCAATGAATTATTATTATTATTATTAGATGGTGTTGCACACGCTCCAGCGAACAGCAAACCCGCCTCATCCCACCTCCAGGCTTAATCTACCCCCCCACCCCGCCACCCCGGCCCCCACCTGCTGCCCCCCCATTGTGGATCTTAGACTCCAGCTACGTATTCGTGATGTCTGCTATTTCCAAGGATCAATTCAGTTTATTTTCATAGTATTACCCAATAAATTATTGTTCTTTAAATTATTCATTACTATTTCTTACTCTTACCCTAAGGAGTAGTACATAGCCAATAGATGTACAGTCTGTAGTGCACACATCGGTTAGTAGCTAGCAGTTTCTTTTAGCGCCTGTTGAGTAAGGAAGCAGCACATTAGTGATCTCTGTGTGGCACGCTGAGTGACGTGCTCAGGTCCTAAGCTGGGCTGCGTCGTTGTAAATAAACATGAGGGACTCTCCAAATGAAACTAGCTCTTTACACTATCTCCATGGTTACTCGATGGGATCTCACCTCTGCTTTTTCTAAGTCAGTCCCGCCCGTCCTCCCTCTCTCTCTCTCTCTCTCTCTCTCTCTCTCTCTCTCTCTCTCTCTCTCTCTCTCTCTCTCTCTCTCTCGCTCTCTCTCACACACACACGCGCACACAAACAATTGTACTTGTGTTGTTGACGAGACCTACTGATTACAACCGCTGACGAGAGACCCAGCACTTCCAGTAAGCTAACTACAGCTGTCCAAACTCTGTCCCCTTCGTTAGTGCGTCGCCCACGGCAACAAGAGTCGTCAGGAGATGAGACTTCACTGACCTCTGCACATGAGGGAACACATTTATTTCAGGTAACAACCCCCCCCCCCCCTCCCCCCTCCCCATCCCCATCCCAATACCCCACAGCCCTTTTCTTTCTATGTCACTTTAATCAGGACATGGGGAGATGTTGAAGACCCCCTCCTTTCCCTGCTCTCTACGGCTCTCTTCACTTTAACTGTATCTCTCTCTCTCCATCACTTTCTCCCTCTCTTTCTTTCTTTCTCTCTCTCTCTCTCTCTCTCTCTCTCTCTCTCTCTCTCTCTCTCTCTCTCTCTTTCTCTCTCTCTCTCTATATATATATATATATATATATATATATATATATACATCACTTTCTCCCTCTCTCTTTCTTTCCTTCTTTCTCTCTCTCTCTCTCTCTCTCTCTCTCTCTATCACTTTCTCCCTCTCTTTCTCTCTCTCTCTCTATCACTTTCTCCCTCTCTCTTTGTCTCTTTCTCTCTCTCTCCCTCTCTCTCTCCATAACACACAAACACCCGCAAGCACACACACACACAGCAACAATCCTAACTTTCCTTGAAGAAACCTTTTTGTTCCTGCCTCCATCCCTCTCAGCACTGCAATCACAGATTAACAAATGGATGTTTGGCCTTCCCCCAAGCCAGTCTTTGTGGTTCCCGCTAACCGCCCCCTTCACGGCTGGCAATAATCACACTTGGCCATTTTGTTCACGAGGGTCTGGTTGTGGACAAACCACTACAAAGCCTGCTCCCACTCCAGGAGAGAGAGACAGCTGGTCTGGTCTTACTGGTTACCACCAGGACTGGTGTGGTGGGACGTAGAGAGAGCCAGGAGAGAGAGAGAGAGACAGCTGGTCTGGTCTTACTGGTTACCACCAGGACAGGGTTAATCCTGAAGGTACCTCACTAACCAGTTACCTCACTAATATTTACCATGCTTCATGGTACATATAACCCATACCTGAGGTTACCTCACCAACCCCACACCATGCTTCATGGTACATATAACCCAGGCCTGAAGTTACCTCACTAAACCCACACCATGCTTCATGGTACATATAACCCAGACCTGAAGTTACCTTGAATAACCCCCCCCCCCGCCCGGAGATGTACCTAAGCAGGGATTATTATCACCATAAAACAATTGAAACAAAAAGGCAGTCGAAAAACAGTGGATAAGAAAGTGTTCTAATCAATTTGATGATCTAGACAAGACGGCTTCAATTCAGTGGCCAGCTGTCTTTCCCTCCTGCTCTTGGTACATTGCTGGGAACCCCCTCCTCTCCCGCTCCCCAGCCCCAGATTAGCTCCCACATCATGGGGGAGAGGAGCCAGAGGCTGCCCCTCTGTCCCATAGCTCTGGGGCCAGCCACCTGCCTCCATATGGCTCAGATCTGAGTTCCAGCTCTAATTGATACCATTAGCAGGCTTCAACAAAATACATCTGGTGAATGGATTTATGTATAGGATGAAGAGATGGACAGATTAACGAGCATGGTATTACAAAGATTATTGTAAATTGCTCTTGCGATGGTGTGTGTATTATGTGTGTTAGCGTGTGTGTTTTGAGGCCATCCGTAACTTACATGGGCCATGTTGGTAGATTTCATCTCAATCCAAGCATCCACGAGTCATTCATGGAATCAATTACCAGTGAAGTGGTTGACAATAACACCACCTATTCACCTTCGATATGAACTACTGGTTGCCATGGCATTAAAAAGAACGGTCCAGAATCGGGTGGACGGACTATTTCTTTATCCTTCCACCTTTGGTTGCATGACATCCCGCAGACACAATGACACATCCTGTTTGAACTGCATTCCTAATGTTCCAGGCAATAGCACACAATTCACAACTCAAACTCACTACCCATCTTTCAGTCTCACCTCAAAACCCATCTTTTCAATCTGGCCTTCCCCTAAGTATTTATGTGATTATAACCTGGCTAACCCTAACACAGTTATTCTTTGTCTTATGTCTTTTTATGTCTTTGTTAGTGCTTTACAAATTAGGCCTCTCATTCACCCATTCCCCCACATTCACACAGACATTCACAAACATTCTCACACACACACACACACACACACACACACACACACACACACACACACACACACATTCACACACCGATGCCGACACAGCTGCCATGCTATCGGGAGCAACTTAGGGTTCAGTGTCTTGCCCAAGGACACTTTGACATGTGGACAGAGGGAGCAGGGAATCGAACCGGCAACCTAGCGAACACCCCGCCACTCCACCTCCTTAGCCACGGCCACCCCAAAGATAACCCCCCCCCCCCCCCGCCCCCCGTGCCTTTCTTTCGCAAAGTGCTTGGGTCTTTGAAAAGCGCAACATGAATACAATATATATTATATATATTATTAATATAAATATATACGGTGGTCATCAAGAAAAAGAAAAAAAAAGTTAGAAAAAAATGACGTTTTTTTCCCATCACCCCCTCCAAACCCCATCTATTATACCCAGCATGGAGGCCGCTTATACCCAGCATGGGGGCCACACACCCACCAACACCAGCCTGCTCCAAAACAGCTGGAGGCCACTCAGGAGTGCCCAACGACTTGACCCATACTGGGCTAGGAAAAGCATTCTGTGGTCGAGGGGCTTGGAAAACGTTAGCCTCTCAGATGGAGGTCCAGAGGTCCGGTTACCTCAGCGCAGTGGGTGTGGGTAAATAAAGAAAGAAAGAAAGAAAGTCTCTTTCTCTCTCTCTCTCTCTCTCTCTCTCTCTCTCTCTCTCTCTCTCTCTCTCTCTCTCGTTCTCTCTCTCTCTCTCTCTCTCTCTCTCTCTCTCTCGTTCTCTCTCTCTCTTTCTCTCTCTCTCTCTCTCTCTCTCTCTCTCTCTCTCTCTCTCTCTCTCTCTCTCTCTCTCTCTCTCTGTCTCTCTCTCCCCCCACTGGAACCCCTGTATCGTTTTTTATTATTCATTCATAAGTCATCATTTGTCTTTCTCTCTTCCTCTCCCTCTTTCTGAGTCTCTCTCTTTCTCTTCCAGAGTGTTAAAAGGCTCCTATAAAGCAGCAGGGGGGCCAATTCGAAGGTAAACTGCTTTCACTCCAAATGAAACGAGAGGGGAAACCAACAAACACACAAACACACAGCCATACCAACGAACAACAACAACCAAACCAACAAACACACACACAATCGCACATACCAGCACGCACACACACACACACACACACACACACACACACACACACACACACACACACCATCACACCAACACACACGCACACACACACCATCACACCAACACACACGCACACAACAACCAAACCAACAAACACACAGACACACACACATACCAACAAACACACACACACACACACACACACACACACACACACACACACACCATCACACCAACAAACACACACGCACACAACAACCAAACCAACAAACACACACACACACACACACACACACACACACACACACACACCATCACACCAACAAACACACACGCACACAACAACCAAACCAACAAACACACACATACACACACACACACACAACAGCCAAACCAACAAACACACACATACACACACATACACAACAATCATACCAACGAACACACACACACACACACACACAACAACAACAACAACAACAACAACCAAACCAACAAACCCACACACCCACACACACACACATACCAGCACGCACAATTCCTGCATTTCTCTCTGACCATCTCCTCTGAAATACATTTAGGGCACCTGTCATGCTCGAATAAACACACTACCACAAAAGACCAATGTTTGCATGAGGGATCTGAATGGTTCCTAGTGCCTAAGTGAGGGCAAACAGTTGGTTCCTCAGCAGAGCGAGAACTGCTCCAAACGTCCAGTGAATGGCGCAGACATGGAAGAGTCCTCAACCTTGAAATGAAATCATTTTCGTTCAGCTGGAGAGAGGAGCGACCACCATGATGAGAAGATAGGGATTACACTCGGGTAGTAAAGTGGCGGGAAAAGAAGTAGAAAAACACTGCCGGAAAAATCTCGAACATCGGTCACCCACTGAGCTAACGGAGAATTCCTTTGGGCTCGTTTTCTCTGAGAAGGTGGTTTGAAAAAGAAAGTATTGATTTTAAAGTTGCTGCGAAATATGTGCATGTTGAGCTGTTTTTCCCAGATTCCAAATCCCTATTCCAATTGCCCCAAAAAGTAAATCTTAGAAGGTGAACGTGAAGGAAATGGTTTATAATCTTTTATATCTCCTACATATATTTCTGCATCCTTTTTTGTCTACTATAACAAACAGGTTAGAAACATGTCATGTTATAACTTTCGTTTGGATACCTTATAAGTTGCAATGCTCCGATCAAAATTCATCGGAAAGCAAATTATATTTCGACCGTTAAGTTTCCTGAGTATTACTGGCTTTTACGGATTTTACTACAGGCAGTAGTCGAGCTTCTAGGGCCCCGACAGTGGTTTCATGAAGTGTAAAGCCGTTATAAACTGAAGAGGATGAATTGCATACCGTGTGTTTGCAGAGTAGACAAAGCCATCCCCCGGTTAAACGCTTTGGTCTGATCTTATAGGCACCAGCCTCTCTTATTCTGCGTCTCATATTATGTTTCTCTATATTTTTCTATTTCCCCCTCTCGACCTCATCTCTGGCTTACTTTAGCTCTTTCTCTCTTTTCTCGCTCTTTCTACACTAGACAAAACATCTGGGTTACTATAGCACTAACCTTGAGGCCATTGCAGCGCATTTCTTGTAAAAAATATCCCTGCCACTGTGAAATGTTTTGAAAATACAGATCTCCGCAATCATTGCCGGTATAAACATAATAATACTAACAAAATAATAATATTTTCCCAGCCAACGAATCTGTGTCTCTCTATGTCACCAGAAATAATGCCATTTAGCAGTTTCACACGTAAAAATGTCTATAGAATATTGTAACAACAGGTGTCTGTGACGTCGATCTTAAGCCAGTAGAAATGTACCTGAAATTGTAGAGAGAACGGGATTTGACCAATGCGTAATATGGAGACCTTCCGCGCGTAAAAAAACCATTGACTTACTTCCCCACTATACTATTTCCCACTTACCTGAAGCACTGTCTTCATAGCTACGAGCGAGACGATAGCGGTGCAGATACTTTCTCCTTTTCTCTCCACCAGACCCATGGTGAACAGCATCGGCGTCGCCAACAGGAACGACGCCAGCCACATGCCGCTGATAAGCTTCTTAGTCCGGCTACGGGACATGATACTCTTTGCCTTGAACGGGTGACAGATGGCCATGTAGCGTTCCACGCTCAGGCTCCCAATGTTCAGAGCGGTGGCGTACGAGCAGCCGTCGCGGAGGAAGTAATAGCCTTTACATACGACTTCCCCGAAAACCCACGGGTGGTGGAACCAGATAAAGTTGTAGATCTCAATGGGCATGGAGAGAAGCAGTATGAGGAGGTCGGAGATGGCGAGGCTTGCCAGGTGATAGTGCACGGTGCTCTGGAGGTTCTGCAAGGACTTCTTGGTCAATAGGGTATAGAGGGTTATGGAGTTCCCCATTCCACCCACCAAGAACAGGGCGACGTAGATCACGGTCACCAAAGCCTTGGAATACACATCTGTGTTCACGTCCAAGTCTTCCTCTTGCGCGACATCTATCGTTCCGTTGTTAACGGGCGACCAGGATAAATTCCCATGAGCAAGAAATCTCTTTGTCACCGCGTTCAAATCTGACAAGTTGCGCTCGATGAGAGTAAAGTTTATAGACCAATCCATGTTGTTCGATGTCATGACATAAATATGTGAATAAAATCAGCCTATATATCCGCAAGAAATAAAATTAAAAAATTAAAACGTTCTCACGTATGACTTTTTACAAGGAGACTATAATAGAGAGGAGAAAACTTGTGCGTAAAAGTAGCAAGGCAGCGGAAAGTCGGAGTGTGCTGGAGGATGGTTTTATACGCGACAGTCGGCAGGAGGCGTGCTTTGCGCGGGACCTTGAAGTGATGACGCACTGTCATTCTGCGGGCGGTGTTCTTCTGTTCCTTTACAAATTGCCATTGCAACTTCACCACTCTGAAACAGTCCCGCCGTGTAATGAAATATACCTAGTGCTATCCTTCTTCCTATTGGCTACATTTCATGAGTGAACGTCACTGTATAGTGTGGAATTCATTTGTGTATTTGTACACGTGTGCAGGTGTGCATGTGCAAGAGAGAGAGAGAGAGAGAGAGAGAGAGAGAGAGAGAGAGAGAGAGAGAAGGTGAGTGTCAATGCACAGCACACATAGCTTTCTAATAGGCATACGACACACACACATACACACACGTATACAGAATAAGTTTTTCTTGAGGAAAATATTACCCCTACCGTACTCAACCATCAAAACACACACACACACACACACACACACACACACACACACACACACACACACACACACACACATTCTACCCTCATTGTTTAGGTTAATGAGAGAAGGTTTGCCTGCAGCTGGACATGGTCACCAGATTGAATTAGATATTAATCGTGTGTGTGTGTGTGTGTGTGCTTGCTCTCTGTGTATCTCCAGTGCCTCTGTGTCTAGCTCCGCACGTAAGAAAACTCTCTCCCACACTCTTTTCTGTTATAGTGATCTCTCCCTCTGTCAATCTTTCATTGTGCACTTGAGGCACTACAGTGGAACTATACCCCCCCCCCCCCCCCAAAGTGTATTACATTTGTTTAAATTTACTTTGCTACATTTACTTTCAATTGTTTACTTTTCTGATGTATTATTTCTCTCTATTCCGGAACCCAGGGAGATATGATGTGTCTGAGTATGAGTGGATATGCATGAGGGCATATGTATGAGGGCATATGTATGAGGGCATACATTTGGAAAAGTCCCTACAGTATAGTCTCGGATGTAGGAAAAATTACTTTTAAATATTTTGCACCTTATCATTAGAATACAATGCAGAAGATACCAAAATCGAAAGTCTTCTTCTCTTAGGAATCCTTCATAAGTTTAATTACAGGTTACCAGAGTAACCCACCTGGTGGATATGTATACACGCTCGTTGTAATTGATTCCCAACGAGGGCTACACCAGGAAGGAATGTGTATATATATATATATACATATATATATATATATATATATATATATATATATATATATATATATATATATATATATATATATATATGTATATATATATACAGTACTGTACAGTTCTAGGCAGGTGTGTAAAGTAAGAATTCTTTCAAAAATCGACATAACTAATTTAAATAACTAACTTAGTTTTAGTCTTCACATTTTTTTTTTTTTACCAACGAAGTAACTAACAAATGCAAAGTGAATGAACAAATGAACAATCTAAATCAAATCAATATTTGCTGTGACCACTCTGCTTTCAAATTTTTGCCAGCATTTTTTCGCATCTACCTAAAACGTTGGCACAGTACTGTATCCATCCATCCATCTATCTATCTATCTATCTATCTATCTATCTATCTATCTATCTATCTATCTATCTATCTATCTATCTATCTATCTATCTATCTATCTATCTATCTATCTATCCATCTATCCATCCATCCATCCATCCATCCATCCATCCATCCATCCATCCATCCATCCATCCATCCATATATATATATATATTCAAATCAAGTAAAAATGTAAGTGACTTAATGCGCTGTCGTTAGGGTAAATGGGGCATGGTGCTGCCCCTGACAGATCTCTGCCTGTAGAAGGGTGTGGGTGTTAATGAGATGGACCGCTCTGTTAACAGCATTACAGTAAGACACCCTCACTTCCAGGGACAACGATATCTTTGAATTACATGACCCAAAGGGCACTGTTATTCATCCCCGTGTACCTTTGGGCTGCCGCTGCATGGCTGTGGAAAAGAGTGATGTGTGTGTGTGTGTGTGTGTGTGTGTGTGTGTGTGTGTGTGTGTGTGTGTGTGCGTGCATGTGTGTTTGCTTTTTGGAGGATCACTGTAACCAAGGTAATGCTGGCGGTAATAATGCAAGTTGTATTTGTTGTTCTTTCCAAAAGATTGTCAATATTGTGTTGTGTTGGTTAGAAAATATTTTATTCTCAGAACAGCAGCAACGTGTTTGGATTCAAAGACATATAAAGAATGCTCTGGAAATGTTTAATTGGAAGATAACACAACAGAGACTCATGAGGACGTTCATTGATTAAACCATTTTATTTGCATGTTTGTAGAACATTTTAAATGTAAACTTTTCCAATACACTAAATTGAGACCCAACTTGATTTAAAACCCCATAACCTCTAATTAACTATACTATCTTAGTAACCAACCATTTTAGTTATGAACTATATCAGTAATGACGTATATCAGTAATCAAATATACTATGTCAGTAATCAACTCTAATTAACTATACTATATCAGTAATTAACTATACTATGTCAGTAATTAATTATATCAGTGATCGACTATACTATTACAATGATTAACTTATATCAGAAATTAACTATACAGAATCTAATAAATTTTTGATAACCACTTATTCTGTAAAACAAAAACATGACACTTATTGGCATATCAATGATCTGATCTGGCAAAATTGAATTATACACTTCTTTGTACATTCATATTTATTTTGTAGTCTTATCAGTGCAGTTCATTTGGTCAATAACATTTCATATTTCACAATTTCATGAAGTCTATAACCTTAAGTGTTTGAGAAGGCTAAACAACTTTTGGAACAAAGATGGAGAATAATTATTATTATTATTTAGACGAATCATATAATGACAAATTATATCATATGTAGGATAAACAAACAATTAGTGTATATTTGAACCAATACCAGTGTATCAATAATTTGTGTGTAAAAAATAAATGTATACAGCGTCCTAAAAGGCCACATATAAACCATGAACGTAATTTCATGATTGCAATCTTTCAGGAACGTTGGTCTGTATTTCCATAGCACACGGCCACCAGCTGCAGCAGCTCCACCATCAGGTACAGAAAGGTGATCTAACGCATGGGACACGTCATAGGAAAGAAGAACGTTCTGTTTATCTTCCCCCAATGCTTTCTGGGAGACAAACCAGTCCTCTACACATTTGATTGTCATCTGATTCTTATCGTCTTCTACTTGATGGCCACCAATACCCTGCATGGCAATCCTCCATGACCTAGGCTGATTGACTTTTGGTGTAAAAGTTGCATATTTGAACCCACTGGAAAAATACATCCAAATACATATGGAAGTAGAATATACCATTGACCCAGGGCATGTTGTTGCTGTTCCTGAAACTGTTTGAGCGGTTGCTGTGGACGTTGATGTTATATAGCTGGTGCTGCACGTTACATTCAAACTGCTGGAGCAGTGACCTTAAAGCCTTGGACAACCGCACAAATTTGCATTACCGACACACACACTTATTTTGTGCCAAAAGGGTAAGCTATTTCAGTCACAGCAGATTACATCTAAACGTTTTAAGAGTCATTATGCATACAACAGTGACTCGAACAACCACCATTGGAGGCCTGCTGTGAATGAGTATAAACACGGCGAGTTTCCGATTCACGGTGGCGTTCTCTTTCGTAAAAGGCCAGGAAGCGATCCTATTAATAACCCTCCATCATCCTTTGAGTTGCCTCTGTCCATGGGGGGAGAACGGGGCGACTCCTACGGTATCCCTGGGGCTTTGTCTACAGCCTCGCTGGAGGTGGGGAAGCCTCTTACTCCGAGACCGGACACTCTTTGTCCGAGCGCTCTCAAACCGCCAAACGGTTGACATTTCGGCACGTGAGAAAAATAAATAAAAAGGAAGTTTCTAGGTTCCATAAATAATTTAAGCCCAGGGCCACATCTGGTGCCGCTCCTATGGGGAGAGAGAGCGCTGCAACGCGTGGAACAAGACACACACACACACACACACACACACACACACACACACACACACACACACACACACACATACACACACAGAGGCCGGAATGACAATTTAGACTCCGCCAAACAACTCAAGGACAGGCAGCTTTCCCAACGTTCATTCGACTCGCTTAGGTCTTTATCGATTCGCCCCACTGCCATGGACGTGTTTCATGTTTTAAACAGCCAGGGAAGGGAATAAATCATCTGGAAGTTGGGGATTTTTTATTTAGAAAATACGGTGGCCCAGAAGGGCCAAGTGTTTTTTTTAATGCATGCACGCTATGTTGTGGCGTTTTTGCAGCACCCAGTGTTTTGTTGCTAAGTTATTTTTTGCTGCAGACAATCATCGAAATTATGTTGCAACTATGTTGTGATTTCCATGCAGCGCTGTGTTTTTTGGGTAAGAGCACTGCTTTAAGCTGATGTTGAGAGATTGAAATGGAAGTAGCCGCAATGTGGTAACATCGTAGTAGCGTCTCTGAACCGCGTCGCGTTTGCCCTTTTCGGCCACCATTTCTAAAAGCCATTTTAGACCACGACGAAACAGAAAAAATAGGAGTCTAATTGTCGGGAGGAATTTTCTACCGTGCTCTCCCTGTTCAGGGACCAAAGGGTCAAAGGTCGCCACGTAGGCAGTTCTAACTAAGACGAGGACAGACAGATCCTTTCATGACTTGATTGTCACGTACAATGGAGGAGACGCTCCCCTTTCTGCAATGCCACTGTCATGGACGCTGGGGTGTGTCCTTGTATTGTTTGTGGTTGTTTGGTGTTGTTTCTCTCCTCTCATTATCCCTCTACATCACGGGCCAGCTGCTATCCGTTACCCAGATCATCCATCAGCCAATCAGTGCGTGCGTTTACCATCTGTAGCGTCCCCCCTTGTCGTATAGCGCGAGCTTATTGTCTCACGGCGCGGCGGTGTTGTTGTGTCCCTTTGTAAACCGAACGGTGTTCGCCGGCGGCCCAGGCGATGCAGCGTTTCAAGTATTGTTTTTATGTTCCCTCACTCAGGAGCAGGAGAAGAGGTAAGACACCCCAGGGGAGGTGCATTGTACACCACTTAGGTGGCTTACCACCCCCTGTATTTATTGTTGGATGTTTTGTTAGGCAGTTAGCCCAGTAGATTTTTCCGTCCTGCGTCCTCCTGACTTCCTGTGTGAGACATTGTAAATGAACCCTTTAAACGTCACACTGGTAATACACCTTGTTTGACTTAATCCTTCTTTATGCCTCATCATCATCCAACTTCATCTATATGTACCCGACGTAGAAACGTCCTCTTATCACCAATGGTGTGAACAAACCCTTTAAATGTTCCACTGGTGTTCTCTCACTTAGTATTCTGTTGTGGCATATTAGCAGTGAGTTGTCGCCAAGCCTGAGTCTCACACAGGGTTTGTATCAGTGACCCATGCCTGAGCCAAACCTAATAAACCTAGCCTCATCATCATCAAGCTTCATCTAATATTTACTCCACATAGAAATGTCTTCTTATCACAAACGGCGTCTCCACGGGCTATTGGTGAGGTAACCTTGCGTGTTGAAATGTCCAGGCTTGCTAAGAAAATATTTTTACGCGGGTCTGAGTGTGGCGTTTTTTCTTCTCCAAATGGTGACATCCAGCGCTTGAAATAATAGTTAGCTGATTGAGTTTGTTTAATGGACGAGTTGACAACACGTTGGGTTTTGAAAGAGCGTGGCACTTCATTTAAGCGTAACAACTCAGCTAGACAACTCACTGAGGCAATGGTGCTTTGCCCTCGCCATCGGTTTGATCGGAAGTGTGTTTAACAGCAGGAAAATAACTCCTGACTGGTTTTCCCTGCGCACACACACACACACACACACACACACACACACACACACACACACACACACACACACACACACACACACACACACACACACACCCGTCTGACCCGACTCCACCTCGGAATGATTCACGCCTCACGCTCTGTGCTCTAGACTGTCCCCTGGTGCTTTGGCTTGTCACTGTGGTTATCCGGATGTTAATTAGATTCACGCCTCATTTGTCTGCATTGAGTTCATAAAAATGACACTTTCACTACATTAGTGAGGGATGCCATTAATGTACATGACGTGTGTGTGTCTGTGTGTGTGTGTGTGGGGGGGGGTTCTTCACACGTGTATTTTTTAATCCGTGTGAGTGTGTGTCTTCACACGTGTGAGTGTGTGTCTTCACACTTGTGAGTGTGTGTTAGCAGGCAGGTGGGTAATTAGCGGCCATTCTTCCGTTTGAGTTCTCCATAATAACGAGGATCCATCAGGTGCTGCTCGTCCCTCCAGCCAGCTGCCGAAGCAGGGGAGGAGAAAGGAGAGGAGAGGAGGAGGAAGACCTGGGGCAGGGGAGGAGAAAGGAGAGGAGAGGAGGAGGAGGAGCAGGGGCAGGGGAGGAGAAAGGAGAGGAGAGGAGAGGAGGAGGAGGAGCAGGGGAGGAGAAAGGAGAGGGAGGAGGAGGAGCAGGGGAGGAGAAAGGAGAGGGAGGAGGAGGAGGAGCAGGGGGAGGAGAAAGGAGAGGAGAGGAGGAGGAGGAGGAGGAGCAGGGGCAGGGGAGGAGAAAGGAGAGGAGAGGAGGAGGAGGAGCAGGGGAGGAGAAAGGAGAGGAGAGGAGGAGGAGCAGGGGAGGAGAAAGGAGAGGGAGGAGGAGGAGGAGCAGGGGGAGGAGAAAGGAGAGGAGAGGAGAGGAGGAGGAGGAGCAGGGGCAGGGGAGGAGAAAGGAGAGGAGAGGAGAGGAGGAGGAGGAGGACCTGGGCCAGGGTCCTGTAAGGTCATGTCATATTGTTATCCTGTCAGCCTACACACACATCTCTAGGGAAACGTTGTGACGGAGAAGAAATAATGAGAAAATGGATGACAACACCAAAACAACTACAACACATGATCTTCACACACACACACTCACCTCCATGGACATATTGTGCTGCATGTCTTGCTCACACACACACACACACACACACACACACACAGATACCAACTTAGGGAGTTCATGAGTTGACTTAGGTTCGGGAGCAGGGCCATGCCTCAACCCATACCTCTAATCATCTGTCAAAGCCTTCTCACACCCAGTCAACTCATTCCGTGTGGTCTGTCTCTGATATCCACCTTCTCTTTTCCCTTCAACCAGGTGCATACCTCTCCCATGTCTCATTCTAGGTGCCGTCCGGACCGACCTAACAAATGACATTCCACTCCCCCCTCAACCCCTCTCATCCCCCTTTCCCCCTCATCTAAACCATTCATCTAACCGCAATAAACCTTTGAGTGAAATACTGTGTATTGGTGTGGTCCTTGCCAGTGAACGTCTGTGCTTTGTAGTGTTAATGATCACGTAGCCAGGCCATACGGTGGCGTCTGATCCCAGGGCTATAGCCATGCCAATCAATACCGCCATCTTGTTTGGTGTCAATCATTTGTTTTAGCTTGGAGGGGGAGAGTTCTCGCCTAGCAGAAAGGCCTGCCATCTTCAACCAGTGTGTGCAGGTTCATACGCGAGCTAGCATTGCAGAGCCGAGGGGGGTGGGGGTGGTTGGGGGGGGTCGATATTCATTAGATTAGACCCTGGAAGGGGTTTCCTTTTTCTGAAGGGCATGGAACGATTGACACAAGTGTTCCCCTGTAATGTATTTCGCTATCTCCATTCCTGCTCCCATGAACCTCCACTTTGCAGTGTTAGAGCCTTGGAGGACATTTCTAATGTTTACGCAATTACATATGTAATATTGAGATAATTATCATAAAGATGTTTACGTATAATATTGCTGTTTAATTTAAAAAAAAATGGTACTAATTTCTGTTTATTTATTCAAACTCGTTTACTTCACTTACAGGTATGGGAGCAACGTACCCATTTATCATTAGTATTTTACTGTTAATAATAATAATAATAATAATAATGAATCGGAATGAACGTAATCAATTACTTTGATCCCGCTGACAATGGCACAGATTCATACGAAGTGTTATTATTTAAGGGTGGTTGTCATTTGATAGGACACTTCATTGTTCCTATAAGCCTACCAAAATGACAATGGGGGGGTGTATGGTGTGTGTGGGGGCTCCTTTTACATTTGAGGGCACATCTACGTGGTTCGTGTGCACTGCCAGTCAAAGATGCCCGTGTGAAGACAGGTTTGCGTGTTTGTGTGTCTCTGCTTCCATGTGTGTGTTTGTGTGTGTGTTGGCTGTGCACTGGCTGCTGGAACAGTTGCTGCTCCCATTTCTCTACAAAGTGTGTGTGTGTGTGTGTTTGCATGCCTGAGTGAGTGTGTGTGTGTGTGTGTGTGTGTGTGTGTGTGTGTATGTATGCCTGAGTGTATGTGTGTGTGTGTGTGTGTGTGTGTTTGTGTGTGTATGCGTTCAAATGCCAAGCGATCCATGCCCGCTCTCTCTCTCTCACACGGTTTCTGTTTGTGCCAGAGCTGAGCGGCGGAGATCCCATTGAGCGGAGGATGACAGACAGGTGCCTCAGCTCTGTTCTCACAGCAGCAGCAGAGGCAGTGGCAGCAGCGCTGGGGGCTTCTGGGAAAAGAAGCTGCAGGTGCAGCGTTTATCTACCAGGGGACACTTGTGGCCCAGCCGGAGGCCGTAATGGAGGCGAGAAAGCAACAAAGCAAAGGTGGAACGTGAAATATGAAACTTATCCTTGCCAAATTCCCTGAGGTTTGATTGCGTGTGTGTGTACACGTGCCTGTCTGTACTGGATGCTATCTGAAGCACCACAATACCACAAAAGATTCTAATCGAATCTGCTCCTGATTTGAAACCTAATAATGTCTAACCCGGCACTTAACAATGCCTTTGATTGATAGCCATTAGTCACAACTCTTGAGTTAAGTTATCATCAAGATTTTTTGTTCCATCTCTTCAATTCAACGTCTGTCAGTTACTAGTCGGTGCCTCTCTCTTTTTCCCCCCTCCCTTGTTCTCTTTCCCCCCCCTCCCTTGTTCTCTTTCCCCCCCCTCCCTTGTTCTCTTTCCCCCCTCCCTTGTTCTTTTTCCCCCCTCCCTTGTTCTCTTTCCCCCCTCCCTTGTTCTCTTTTCCCCCTCCCTTGTTCTCTTTCCCCCCTCCCTTGTTCTCTTTCCCCCCTCCCTTGTTCTCTTTTCCCCCTCCCTTGTTCTCTTTACCCCCTCCCTTGTTCTCTTTACCCCCTCCCTCGTTCTCTTTTCCCCCCTCCATTTTGTTTGGCTCGCAGTGTGAGACAGACCCCTCTCTCCATGCGCACTCCATTGATTACTGTTTAACTATAGTTCTGTTTTCACCATTTAGGTCTTTATCTCTCTCTCTGCATCTAACTTTATTCATTTCGTTCCTGTATGGCGTTATAGTTAAACATGTGTGCCGTCTCGGTTAGATCTGTGATAAACCTGTCGTTTCGGCCAAATGACTTGTTTGAAGCGTTGCTGAGGCCACAGTGACCGATGAGTCAAAGAAGGCAAGTGTGTGTTTACTCCGCCGCTGGATGTCATGACAGGTTATCGACTGACGAGCAGACATTACTCTGCCTTTCTCCCTCTGTTTTCTCTCGCTCTCCCTCTCTTTCTTTCTCTTGCGTTCCATTCATGCTTTGTGACCGCATTTCTGTGGCGCACACAGTGCTCTCAGGCTGGCTCCCATCGGTGGTGGTGACACTCTATTCATTGGATAAAGGTCAGCCTGTGTTTGAGCGCAAGTGAAGCGGTGATTGTGTTTACTTTGAGGGCGCGAGAGGCGTGCATTTGAGATTGCTGAGAGTCAAGTGGTGTGAGAAAGATATCAGTGTGACACCCACTGAACCTCTTGATAATAAATATTGATGCGAGAGCAGGCTATTTATCCGCGGGATTCACCCCAGCGCCCACAGAAACAAACAGAAAATGAAAATTCGACTTCGACGGAGATTTGTCAAGACCCGTACAAATGAGTCACACATTGGTTATCAGTTTGGTAAATTGAGCAGAGCACAGCCTATAGGAGTGCCAATATAAAAGACTGCATGATATGAGGCGATGAGTTAAGATGTGAGGGAAGTGAGATGGGGAGAGAGAGAGAGAGAGAGAGAGAGAGGGAGAGAGAGAGTGTGAGGGAGAGAGAAGCGGAGAGTGAGGGAGGGAGGGAGGGAGAGGGAGAGAGAGAGAGAGAGAGAGAGAGGGGGGAGAAAGAGAGAGAGAGAGAGAGGGGGGGGGAGAAAGGGAGAGGGATAGAGAGAGAGAGAGAGAGAGAGAGAGAGAGAGAGAGAGAGAGAGAGAGAGAGAGAGAGAGAGAGGTGAGCAGACACCTTCTGATTGCCCTTTCCCAGGGTGTCCATGGTGTTGATTTGATGATGAGCGTACAAGGTCTTCCTCTCATGTTCAGCATACATACCAAACGCAAAATGGAGTTGCCCAAAGTGTATGGGAGGTTTCGTTTTTCTCATTCCACATTTGGTTGTCACTGTTTATTCTCTTCTATCTCCATTCTCAAGCGATTGGAAAACAGACCATTCCCCTTAGGAATATTCATTCCTTTTCATTTTCACAACACTTTCATTGATTTTCGACATTGTGTTTCAAGAATGCATAACAAAATAGAAATAGTATGAGCCTGATAACTGTTCCAAATGAATTCTGAAACTAAACCTTTGCGCAAAGGCTCCAGCAGGATCTTTGGCACATTGATGTGGGATTTGAACATTTTTAACGAGCCCATTAATGATAGTATTCGCTTATTGGATTTCGTTTGATTTGATTTGAGCTACTTGTGAATGTAAAATGTCGGATTGTGACGTCCCTCTTTGACCAATGGGCAGCTCCCGAACGTTCCTTGAGCAAAGCTCACTTACATTGACATTCTAACACGGCCACGAGAAGAAGCTTATTACCTGAACTGTCAGTAAGGCTGAGCTCAAGTTTATTTATTTATTTATTTATTTATTTTGCTGAGCTCTCTTCTATGTATTGGGTAGAACTCCGGTGTTGAGTTTCTGAACGAACAACAAACTGCCAACGAACTGAAACCGATCTCTCGACATGGGAAGGTTTCTGTTGGATAAATGCACACTGAGCACACCAATCACTGTGTTAAGCGTGCATGTACATGCATGGACCGTCTACACACACACACACACACACACACACACACACACACCCATATGAGGGGCAGCAGACGTCGGTAGCCAGGGACAGATGAGGGAAGGAGGGCAACAACCTCTAAATGTATCGTGTCATGTCATGTGACCCCGGTCCAGCATTTCACGTAGAACCCCAAAACCAGACTGTCTTTAGGGGTCCCCATGCAGATGTTCCCATGGAAACAAGAGGGGTGTGGCTCTGCACAGCTATTCTCTCACATTTCAGTCAACAAATAAAAGAGTTTCATTCCAAAACGAGTTACCCAACCTTTGATAGAAGGGTCACACACACTTCAAAAAGGCTGACATAAATGAAAATTCATCTGGATATAGTGATTGACATATCTTGTGTTTTTGGATTTGTTAAAATACCTCAGCCACGGACTCAGTTTGTATCTAATGTACTATCTCCATCCTTCTCTCCCTCTCGCTCTCTCTCTCCCTGTCTCCCCCCCCCCCCCCCCCCCCCCTCTCTCTCTCTCTCTCTCTCTCTCTCTCTCTCTCTCTCTCTCCACAGCTATATTGGAACATTCCACAGCCATACTGGAACATTCCAGAGACATTCTGAATTCCTTGATCATTTACCCATTACAACAACACTTCCAAGCACCAGCGTTGATTCATCAGCAGCTGTGTGTTGCTTTGTTCGTGATTGGTAGACCTATCTATCTTCCATGAGCAGGGAGTCCTCACCTCAGAGACTAAGCTCTGACTATTTTCTTTCCTGTCGTACTTCATCTTCACTTATCCTGCTTCCACTCTTCCTCACCTGTTCTCAGCCATAAGTCACACTGTTTTATGATAGAGCAGTGCTTCTCAGTCCCCAATCATTGTGTCCCTCTCTTTACCCCCTCTCTCTCTCTCTCTCTCTCCTTCTTGATCTCTCTCTCTCTCTTTCTATCTCTCTCCTTCTTCATCTCTCTTTCTCTCTCTCTCTCTCCCTCCTTAACTTGCCGCCATCACTCCCTCCATCATATCTCTTTCCGACGCTTCCAAGCCGTGACGGAACACAAAGAGATGAGAGGCCCGTGTCGCTCTCCCTTTCAGCTAATCAGACGGAATATCCAGCTGAGGAACCGCAAGAACGCAACGCGCACAAACTGTTTCTATTGCTGTGTGTGTGTGTGTGTGTGTGTGTGTATTTATCTGTCTGTGCGTGTGTGTGTGTTTCTGTATGTGCTTATCGGTGTGTGTGTGTGTGTGTTTCTGCATGTATTTATTCAGTGTTAATAGGGTTATAACCCAGGACTGTGAGTGTTACTAGGGTTATAACCCAGGACTGTGACACGGTGTTTCTAGGGTTACCTCAGGACTGACAGTGTTACTAGGGTTATAACCCAGGACTGTGACACAGTGTTACTAGGGTTATAACCCAGGACTGTGTCACAGTGTTAATATGGTTATAACCCAGGACTGTGACAGTGTTAATATGGTTATAACCCAGGACTGTGTCACAGTGTCAATATGCTTATAACCCAGGACTGTGACACAGTGTTAATAATAAAACACAATAAAACAGTGTTAATAATAAAACACTGTGACACAGGACTGTGTCACAGTGTTAATATGGTTATAACCCAGGACTGTGTCACAGTGTCAATATGCTTATAACCCAGGACTGTGACACAGTGTTAATATGGTTATAACCCAGGACTGTCACAGTGTTAATATGGTTATAACCCAGGACTGTGTCACAGTGTTAATATGGTTATAACCCAGGACTGTGTCACAGTGTTAATAGGGTTATAACCCAGGACTGTGACAGTGTTAATATGGTTATAACCCAGGACTGTGTCACAGTGTTAATAGGTTCAAACCCAGGACTGTGTCACAGTGTTAATAGGGTTGAAACCCAGGACTGTGTCACTAGGGTTACCTCCGGACTGTGACACAGTGTTAATAAATCCTGTTATGGGGTCCACCCCCCCTCCCCCCCACCCCCTCCTCCTCTGCTGACAGTGTGTGGGAGAGATGTAAGAAACAAACAGTCACGTCACTATCGCCGTAATGGTTGAGGAGGAGGGGATTTACAGGCGCCCACGGAACTCACAGACACTTAGGAAGGCGGGAAAAGATCGTCTTCCATTTCTGATGCCCTGTTGAAACGATACTACCATACTATAAGATTACATTTTCAGATGTTGTTGCTGGTAGTCTTAGCACACACACACACACACACACACACACCCTTACCCACAAACGCAAGCAGCTAGCAGCAGTCTTTAATGCAGAAAGAGAAATGGCAGTGTTTGTCTGTGTGTTGTGTGAGTACACGTTCGTTCTGCGTGCATTAGCAGACTGGGCGCTGGTTAGCGTATTAATGAGATGGAGGTTCACCGGCAGATCGAAACACTGAACGTCTGATTACTCAAGCATTTCACTCTCTCCATCTCGCCCCAGTTTAGATCTGTGTGAGTGGACGTGTTTGTATGTGCACATACGGCAATGTGTGTGTGTGTCTGTCTGTATGTGTACATGCAATAATGTGTGTGTGTGTGTGTATGTGCACCTGCAAGTGTGTGTATGTGTGAGAGAAAGATAGTGACAAGTTCCTTCCCCCCACCATGTGACTCAATGTAACTGTTGGCCTTTGCTGCAGTCCTCCTTAGCTCTCATGGAGGTGGATACCATTTTTGTTTGCAGCTTTCAGTGTGGACCAGACGGAGACCATGTCTCCCACAATGTTAGGATGGAATTAGATCAGCACAAGTGTCACTGTAGCACTGCAGGGAGTCAGGGAGTGAGTGACTTCCTCATCTCCCCTCTGCCCTCTCTCCCTCCCTCCCCCTCTCCATCTCTCCTTCCACAGGATTGAAAGGATAATTATCTTAATTTGCAGTCAGGCATGGAGAGGAAGCTCCTGCTATCTCCTCCTGGAGATAAAAAAAAATGAGAAAGGAAGGAAGGTAGGAAGAGAGGTAGGAAGGAAGGAGAGCAAAATATATACATACGAGAGAGATAGAGAGAGAGAGAGAGAGGGGGGGGCGAGGATTTCAGGGGCCACAGGGGTCTCCTTGGTGGTTTTATTTTTTGATTTGCAGCTAACCGTCAAGTGTTATAATTGAAGCCAAAGCTGACATTGACAGGACAAGAGGAACTAAATGAAAACGATCGAAATGTTCTTAGACATGTCCTTATCCTCTAACAAATGTTCCTTTGATTTATTTTTTTCATCCCAAAAAGATGTGATGATCATCGGCTCTATTGTGTTAGGGACTTTGTGCTAAAACATCACAGCGTAAGTGTTATCCTGTATAGAACATCGGCTCTACTGTGTTAGGGACTTTGTGCTAAAACATCACAGCGTAAATGTTCACATCAGCTCACTGGTTTATTTTTTCTCGTGCCTCTGGAAGATTATTTGGTCTGGCGCCTCCGAACAAGATACGAAGCCCATTGTCATACAAGCAGCACATTTTTTAAAAGATCTTGTACGGGGACATTTTGCTTTATTTAGACAGTAACTGGAAAGGTGAGTGAGTGAGTGAGTGTGAGAGAGAGAGAGAGAGAGATGCAGCATAGGGCCTGGGCCAGCATTGAACCCGGGCTGCTGCGTTAGGGACTAGCCTTCATGCTATGCACCTTTACCCGACGAGCCCCCAGGGCGCCCCAGCAGCCCTTCTCTTAAAATCAAACACCTGTTAAAGAGTGAGTTAGTTGATCACGATTCGTGTTCCCCCTAGATGTGGGGGCTGCCTTTCCACTTCCCAGAAGTTGAAACGTTCGTGAACAAATGAGCTGTGTCCCAATTCAGGGGCCACATCCTTCGAAGGTTGCATTTGAAGACTGAATACGAACAGGAAATCCTCAGTAGACCAGACCGTCTCATTTCATAACGCTCGGTTCAGCCTTGGTGGCCTCCACAGGCGTAGCCTTCGTAGATCGTGTCCTTCGAAGGATGCGGCCCCTGAACTGGGACACAGCTACGGTTTCTTCACGTATATAAATATATTTTTTTATATTTGCTTAGTTGTCATCCTGCAGAACTGCAAGACAATCACAGTTAGTGTCACGATTAACCCTGCAGCTAAGAAATTGGCAAACATTGCAGCTCATATGTCGAGCTTGCTTCATGTAGGCTTGTTTGGCCTACCATATTTGAAGCAGATATACGTGCACGGTGGCTAAGAGTATAAGGAGTGTATTGAATGGGATTCCTTTCGGTTTTCCTGTTCTGAATCACACCCGGATTCTCTTTGTATCCCAAACCAACATTTTGTTGAATGGAATGGTACGACATTCAGAAAGATTCAGATTTTCTCCGTTTGCGTGATGAAGATGATAATCCAAACTGTAGGGAGAGAAAAAAAAAGTCAACCTTAAATCTGCATAATTGTGTTTGTTTTTCAATTTTCCTACTAAACCAACCATTTTCTTACGACCGGATGACTCACCCACCAAGGTGGCCTTGTTGATGGACAGCCATCTTGTCACTGTGGTTGGAAACGATTTGCGTTGCCCTCTCTTTGCTGTGATGGCCTCTCTCAGACACTCTACGACTCTCCATCTTAGTTTACAATTAAAAGTGAAGTGGTTAGAGTTAATTTGATGGTTCTGTCTGTGCGCGAGAAGAAAAAAAAACATACAAAACTGAGGAAAACAGAGGAACAGTCAAAGAGTCTTGATATGACCTTGTTACTTTGAGGTCCCAATGAATACATCTGCTTTGTCTCTCAACAGAGAAAGCGCTGGGTCTCAGCTCTTTAGCCTGGCTCTGAACATCATTACAGTAGTATTATGCATTCCCCATGACACCCTGGTCTGTGTCTAGCACATGTTATTAGATTCCCCTGCCTAGCCAATGCCAGAGGTATTTGTACTTACGTTTGGTTTGCAGATAACGGATTTTCCGGACAGCACGATAATTATAAATGTGTTGCCACCTAGTGGTTATACGAGATTAAATCTAAATGTGACGCGCGATCGTCAGTACGTGTTTGTAATGCCAGTCAAATACAATGAGAAAGCCTGTGCTGCAAAGCCTAAAGCTTTGAATTTATTCTAGTTAATAAAGGTCGATTTCCAATTTACATAATACACGAACACACAAATTGGACATTTCCAATTTGCAGAACACACAAATTAGGACAATTATTAAAAAAAAAAAATCAAGAAAAGAATTTTTTGTACAAATATTTTCAAACCAGATTCAATGTATCAGATAAGTAAATAACAGGCTATTTTGCTTCTAAATGAAGTGTTGCTTCTAAACAGCGCAGGCAGATCACTAGTACGGACTCAAAAGAAAACAATGCAAACGTTTGTCTCTAAACTCTAAAATAAAAACAAACTGTTTGTTAATGTACATAGCTTAAAGGTTGGCTAACACACCGCATTCTTCTTTTCTTGTCCAGTATATTTGAATGCTAATGAAATAGCGAGTCAGAAACACATGCCTACAAAGTTTGGTGCATACCTGCCCAAGCTCAGCTACTAACCATGATTCTCACGTTTATTCTGAATATTCACCGCCGTATGAGATTGGTAAGCCACATGCTTTGCAATGCAACATGTAGCTTCTAAAACTGTCCCATGCTTTATGACATATAGGTCATCTTTAGTGTGCCCCCAAAAATGTTCAGAATGGATTCGTGAAGTTCTGGGCACAGACCGAGTACAGACACCTCACGTTCCGTTCACAATCACGCTTTTGTTGTTCTCCGTTCTCCGTTCTCCGTGCTCCGTGCTCCGTGCTCCTCCTCCTCTCCCCCCCCGCGTTCCTCCAGCACTCTCTCCATCCAAGCAACCTTCCGAAACAAACCGACACCCATAGCGTTCCTCCAACTAATCACCAGATTGAACTCACCTGTTGCAACCGGGTGATCTGTCCGAGGAATGCCCCACCACCGCTACGTCCCTGCAGCGCACTCTATCGGTCGGTTGCCAGCACAACCCTCACGGTACTCTTTTGGACGGGCCTGACCGTGCGTAGGTTTAGGTAAGTAAATTATTTGTAGTAATGTTATTATACAGGCCTAGTTATTAAAGTAGTGATGTAGTCGTAAGTTGGTTAGAGTAAGAATCCAGTTGAAAGTTGATATTATTTGAGTTTAAGCGGAAAATAAAATGAGACACGTTATATTTGGTGGGGGTCTGTTGGTTTCTTAGGTTGCTTTCTATGTAACAGTTTAGGTTTGACAAACTTACCCATAAGGGAGCAGAGCCGGCCCAAGCCTTTATGGGGCCTCAAGCAGAATGTCACTTTGGGGACCCTCCACATTGCCAATATGATTGACTACTGTCAATGCTTGATCAATCACACACTCACTGCAAATCTAACACACCCATTATCAATTGTATTAGTTGTAGCTACGTTGCTTACATGCTACCAATGTCAGCCTGTCATGTTTTGACCCTTCTATGGTTTTTAATCTTAAAAGGTAGCAAACTCACAAGAGTGGTCTTCTGTTTGCTTTGTAATATTCAAAGTGATACATTACTAGGTGAAATAGGCGTGTGCTGAAAACAGGGTTCCTACACATTTTTCATGTTCAAATTCCATTCTTTTCCTGTCCCAATTTCCAGACTGCACGACCAGACTGAGCCGACCGAATTGTGTGCGTGTGTGTTTACTCAAGCGCGGTGTCCTTGCGCTTGTTCAGTCGATGCAAACAGCCGTGACTCGACCGCACAACTCAGCTAGCCGTGACTCGGCAGTTGCCATGGCAACTAGTTTGTTGTTTCGTTCTCATTTATCCTAAGAACGGCCGCGCTCACTCGTTCTAGAGCTCTGCTCTCCCACCACGAGCCTCTAAAAGATTCCATAGAGGTATAAATGAATCAGGTTTTGTGATCTGCAGGCAGTTTGAGGCTAAACAAACATGGATACATTTAATCCTCTTTGAATGCAATGACTTAATTAATAATAGGTTTGACTTATGAAGTAGCAGTGGAGATAATACGGTCATATTATGGAACCTGAGTGTGTGTGCTTTTGTCTGTGTGTGGGAGGGAGAGAGATTGTGTGTAAGAAGTTTGACCAAGGCATACATAACCATCAGCTGCATATGTCTTCGACATGTGAGTTTGTGCTTGTGTACGCGAGGAAAACAGATGTTCCATACCATAAATGACAGTGGGCAATGTTTGGGCAATGGGCTGTTTACCAGACTCCAAAAAGAAAACAACTCTTTGAAAGTTTCCTTTTTTATATATAAAACACATAACAATGTAAGAAACATTTCATCAAAAAAATGTAATAATTCAGTTCCACTTTCTTTCCTCTTGATAAAAAAAGAGTATCAAAAACAACATACAAAACTTCTCGATTTTAAAGATTTGTCATTGAAGCAGGGACATTGAGGAGACAAAACACTTAGAATTTACATTTACACAGGTACATTCCACCAAGACCACATCCCACCCGCCCTCACAATTAATGGGTTCAGGCAAACTGATTGACAGGCATTTGGGCGAATAGGAGAAAATCAAATGTATACTGCACATTGAGGGAACACCAGTGACTAGGCTAAAACATTTTAAACAATAGCTATCACAAAAAAACATATCATAAAGTACATTTATTAGGGTAGTCTACAGTGCTTTGGGTAAGGTTGTTGGTAAAGTTGAGGGAGAGGTTAAAATTAAAATGATCTTTGAATTTTCTCCATACCAAGATACCCTTGCAAAAGTACTTCCAAATGATATAAAATCTAAACAAATAAAATAAATATATGTTTCGTCACTTTAGAAAAAAACACCATTGTTGCTCATCATAATTTGAAATAAATAATTGTAATACATATCGCCCCAAAAGGTGGGGATAGCAGTTGTTAGACTAAGCTTTTTTGGCACTACCATATACTTACTTTAACAATAGGTCATAAAACGTTTTATTATTTTACTGCATGTCGTTTACATAGACATTTTCCCTGGCAGGTCAAACTTACATGCACTGCCAGAATATAGATCTGTGTTTCTAGAATTCCCATTCAGGGTCATGGTCATTAAAGTGCAGCTATGCATGTTTGTGTAGGAGCAACTCTGCTCTATACCTTTATGACCAGCTGAGCGTACATCAAGCTTAATATTTGTTACCTTATCTCTATCAAATACCATTTCATGACACATGAAATTATTCAGCCTCGTGAGTTACAGAGACTATATAAAAAATGCATGTGCTCTTTTTCAAGTTAAAATATATCTGTGTACTGAATTTTCATCAAGTTGTTTTAATCATAAATGCGCCTTTAAATACTCATGGTGTATACTTTAAATATGATGTATGATATAAAAAAATGTAATTTTGTATTCTGTATGTTTAAAATAGTCTATTGGCAAAGAATAAAGTGAAGAAAAAAAATCTGTAGGAGAAATGACAATGCTACGTTTCGGGATTACAAATGCCTTTTTTTCTCCACATGTTAACTGCTTCATAGGTATATGGCATTTCATTCAACGCACACACAGTCTACAGGGGCAGCCAAACGTATGGCAGGTCCACCTTGACTCCACATTTCGAACATTTCGAACATTCCCAACGGTCGTAGAAAAAAGGATTTGTTTACAGTATGTTCTGATATCTCCATGGCAATACGTTCCACCGACACCTTTGGCTGTCTCGCCAACACGTGACACACACACACACACACACACACACACACACACACACACACACACACACACACACACTGAGATGCTGATTGTGGATGGGTAGGCCATGTGGACACAGAGGAAGAAAGGATGGGGGTTCAGAGAGACAGCCAACGGCTGGGTTGGCATCAGGATGTTGGCAGCCGTCAGGAGAGGAGACAGGCTATTGGTGATGGAAAAACAACGCACACTGTAATTAAGTGCCAAACACACACCCACACACACACACACACACACACACACACACACACACACACACACACACACACACACACACACACACACAGGTGCAGACAACCATGTGAAGATGTGAGAGTCCTATACAGACACCCACATCAACACACACACACTGAAGCAAACACGCATGCAAAGATAAATGCAAATGCACACAAACACACACAAGCACAGACACACACGCACGTCGGCTCATGAGAGTCCTCCAGAGAAGTGGACTCGGGTCTCCCAGGGTTATAAGTGGGCGTGTAAGTTAGTGATGACGTTGTCGTGTGTGAGTTCTTTGGTGGGGAGGCAGGCCGTGCGCCCCCCCAGGTCCCCCGCCCCGTGGTCAGTGCTCTCACAGCTGCTCTGGGGCGACTCCGGGGGGGGCTGGTAGAACACGCTGGCCAGGAGGAAGAACAGCGTGCCCAGCACCTGCATGGAGAGGAGGGGAGGAAGAGGAGGGGCGGAGGAACAGAGGCAGGGAGGAACAGAGGGAGGAGGAGGGGAACCGAGGGGAGGAGGGGAGGAGGAGAGGAACAGGGGAGGAGGAGGGGAACAGAGGGGAGGAGGGGAGGAGGAGAGGAACAGAGGGAGGAGGAGGGGAACAGAGGGGAGGAGGGGAGGAGGAGAGGAACAGGGGAGGAGGAGGGGAGGAGGGGAGGAGGAGAGGAACAGAGGGAGGAGGAGGGGAACCGAGGGGAGGAGGAGAGGAACAGGGGAGGAGGAGGGGAACAGAGGGGAGGAGGGGAGGAGGAGAGGAACAGAGGGAGGAGGAGGGGAACAGAGGGGAGGAGGAACAGAGGCAGGGAGGAACAGAGGGAGGAGGAGGGGAACAGAGGGGAGGAGGAGAGGAACAGAGTGGAGGAGGAGATGAACAGAGAGAGGATGAGGGGAGGAGGGGAGGAGGAGGGGAGGAGCAGAGGAAGGAAGGAACAGAGGGAGGAGAATAAATATTTTGTATATGATACCAGCTATGAGATGACAGTGTCATTGTGATCATCAAATATATATTTTGATACAGCACATGACCATATATAAATATAACACCTTGTATATGATGCCAGATATGAAACCACAGTCTCATCAAGATCATCAGATATAGATTTGGATCCAGCATATGGCCTTATATTAATATAACACCTTGTATATGATGCCAGCTATGAGGGTGTAGCGGCTCATGGCTGAGTTCTGGTAGAGGTAGCAGGAACCTTGCTCTCCACACTGGTCCTGCCACAGCAGACAGGAGATGTCGATCACAGAGCCGAACGCTATGGGTCCCGGGATGCCTCCTTCAAAGAGAGCACACAGACGTTATCTAGTATATACATATGCATGTGCAGTGTATGCATGATGTAAAATCAACCAAAAAGTGAAATATCTTTTTTTTTAACATATTTTTTTTGTCGGTACAATTCAGCATTAGTAGCAACGACAGATTGGCATAAAAAAGTAGAAATTATAGGCAAATGATTGAATTGCAGTAGGAATAGTGAACAGGAATGAATTGCAGTAGGAATAGTGAACAGGAATGAATTGCAGTAGGAATAGTGAACAGGAATGAATTGCAGTAGGAACAGTGAACAGGAATGAATTGCAGTAGGAATAGTGAACAGGAATGAATTGCAGTAGGAATAGTGAACAGGAATGAATTGCAGTAGGAACAGTGAACAGGAATGAATTGCAGTAGGAATAGTGAACAGGAATGAATTGCAGTAGGAATAGTGAACAGGAATGAATTGCAGTAGGAATAGTGAACAGGAATGAATTGCAGTAGGAATAGTGAACAGGAATGAATTGCAGTAGGAATAGTGAACAGGAATGAATTGCAGTAGGAATAGTGAACAGGAATGAATTGCAGTAGGAACAGTGAACAGGAATGAATTGCAGTAGGAATAGTGAACAGGAATGAATTGCAGTAGGAATAGTGAACAGGAATGAATTGCAGTAGGAATAGTGAACAGGAATGAATTGCAGTGGGAATAGTGAACAGGAATGAATTGCAGTAGGAATAGTGAACAGGAATGAATTGCAGTAGGAACAGTGAACAGGAATGAATTGCAGTAGGAATAGTGAACAGGAATGAATTGCAGTAGGAACAGTGAACAGGAATGAATTGCAGCAGGAACAGTGAACAGGAATGAATTGCAGTAGGAACAGTGAACAGGAATGAATTGCAGTAGGAACAGTGAACAGGAATGAATTGCAGCAGGAACAGTGAACAGGAATGAATTGCAGCAGGAACAGTGAACAGGAATGAATTGCAGTAGGAACAGTGAACAGGAATGAATTGCAGTAGGAACAGTGAACAGGAATGAATTGCAGCAGGAACAGTGAACAGGAATGAATTGCAGTAGGAACAGTGAACAGGAATGAATTGCAGCAGGAACAGTGAACAGGAATGAATTGCAGTAGGAACAGTGAACAGGAATGAATTGCAGCAGGAACAGTGAACAGGAATGCGAGTGTGTGTGTGTGCGCCTTAAGGACGAGAGGTCGTTCCCGTACCTAGAGAACGCACCACGATCCACTGGATTCCCAGGCCGAAGGAACGCTGGCTGTCTGGAACACACCTGCAGAGGGCGGCAGAGAGGCAGCTACAGCCAATGACACCCACACACTCCACTGCTCACTCTCACGGGACTGCATTCTACTAAGGTGGGTGAACTTTCAAATATGTTTTGCAACGTCTCTTCTTTTTCTCCATTTGCGGAAGCAGTGGCTTGAATTTTGTTTCTTCCATCAAGCCCCTACATTTAAATCTAAATCAGATAGCTGGAGTGTGCTTGGTGGACATTTTATATCGCCAATATAACCCCCTTAGTCAACACCTCAGAGACCAAACTCTAAGTCTCAATCGATGAAGAGATACAACCTCCACCCTACTCTGTACCTCCAGCCCTACAGAGCCAGCCATTGGCTGAGAGCACCCGGAGCGGAGTTTCCTATTGGCTGACCTGAGCGTGGCGGTGAGCGCGGGGATACTGCAGAGGAAGGTGAAGGAGATGACGATGAAGAGGAGGGAGAGGAAGGCCGGCATGTGAGGGCAGGAGCTGCCGCACTTCCCCGCCACGGCCCAGCCCTCCTGGCCCCCGGACGGGCTGCCCTGCACGCAGCTGCAGCCCGAAAACACCTGGGAGGACACGCACACACACACACACACACACACACACACACACACACATACACACACAATTAGCCACACACACGCACATGCGCACACACACACACACACACACACACACAATTAGAAACACACACACAATTAGAGAGACACACACACACACACACACGCACAATTAGAGACACGCCGGCACACAATTAGAGTCAGGCACACACACACGCACGCACACGCACACACACACACACGCACACACGGAGGGGGAGCTACCTGTCTGCCGCTGCCGAGCTGTGTGTGATTGAGGGCCCTGCAGCCGGCGTGACAGGGGGAGTAGTACATGACGCCGTCAGCACCACACACCGGGTTGTAGAGCTCCTGGAGGCAGCCGCAGCCCGCGTTACAGCCTACCGTCAGGTTCAGACCCCGGACAAACTCCAGCTCCAGGTCCTGGTCCAGGTCCAACCACAGGCTGGGGATGGAGGGAGGGAGAGAGGTTATGAGAGAGAGAATTAGAGAGAGAAAGAGTTAGAGAGAGAGAGAGAGAGAGAAATAGAGAGAGAGCGAGAGTTAGAGAGAGAGCGAGAGAGAGAGAGAGAGACAGAGAGAGAGAGAGAAATAGAAAAAATAGAGAGAGAGAGAGAGAGAGAGAGAGAGAGAGAGAGAGAGAGAGAGAGAGAGAGAGAGAGAGAGAGAGAGAGGGGGGGGGGTGAGAGAGAGAGAGAGAGAGAGAGAGAGAGAGAGAGATATAGAAAAAATAGAGAGAGAGAGAGAGAGAGAGAGAGAGAGAGAGAGAGAGAGAGAGAGTTAGAGAGAGAGAGAGAAACAGAGAAATAAAAGGGTAGAGAGGAGTTGAGGCCACCCATGGAGAGATAGAGGGTATAAAGAGAAAGAGGGCGAGGGATACGGAAAGGAAGGAAAGAGAGAGCAGAGAATGAACAGATGGACCGACAAAAAAAGAGAGCGAGGCTTAGAGTCCGAGAATTGATCATTCAGCAAAACAGCCATCGATCCATTTCTCTGTCTCTGCCTCCTATAATTAGCCTGGTCAGACCCAGCGAGCCGAGTGCCGGGAGGAGCAGTGATACCCGTCCAGCGGCTCCAGAGGGCTGGGCCACTAGAAAGCCCCGATAAGGCCCACCATCTCTGGGCCTGAACCGAAGGAATAGAGGCATGGAGGAACAATCAGATGGGAAGATCTCCTCGTCTATCCACCCCCGGCTACTGGACTTCCAATGGCTTTAGTTTAGGGGACGTGTTCCAAATCAGTAACAATGTCCCCTTCTCTGTGTCCTAATCTACTCTCCTTTCACTAAGCATTGCGTTGAGGTCCTCATATAGTGAGTAACCACTAACGCTCTGCTTGGTTCCCTCTGTAGGGACACACCCCAATCACTACTAATCAACTCGTACACGTGGAAACACTGAACGACATCACAAACTTTGTCTGTGCGAAAACACTGAACTATTACAAACTATGTCTGTGAGAAAACACTGAACTATTACAAACTATGTCTGTATGGACACACTGAATGACATTACAAACTATGTCTGTAAGGAAACACTGACCTATCACAAACTATGTCTTTAAGGAAACACTGAACTATCACAAACTATGTCTTTAAGGAAACACTGAACTATCACAAACTATGTCTGTATGGACACACTGAATGACATTACAAACTATGTATGTAAGGAAACACTGAACTATCACAAACTATGTCTGTATGGACACACTGAATGACATTACAAACTATGTCTGTAAGGAAACACTGACCTATCACAAACTATGTCTTTAAGGAAACACTGAACTATCACAAACTATGTCTTTAAGGAAACACTGAACTATCACAAACTATGTCTGTATGGACACACTGAATGACATTACAAACTATATATGTAAGGAAACACTGAACTATCACAAACTATGTCTGTATGGACACACTGAATGACATTACAAACTATATATGTAAGGAAACACTGAACTATCACAAACTATGTCTTTAAGGAAACACTGAACTATCACAAACTATGTCTTTAAGGAAACACTGAACTACATTACAAACTATGTCTTTAAGGAAACACTGAACTACATTTCAAACTATGTCTTTAAGAAAACACTGAACTACATTACAAACTATGTCTTTAAGAAAACACTGAACTACATTACAAACTATGTATGTACTCTCTGTCTCCAACTTCCCAAACTCCTGATAGCTCCAGCGCTGTGTCTTTGTGAGAGGGTGAGCCTCACCTGGCGTTAGGGTGCTGGGCTCTGGTCCCACCCAGGGTGCCCTGCCCCCTCTGCCGCCCCGGGTCTCCGTGGGAACGGTTGCCGTGGTGCGGCCCGGTCCGGTAGGGCGCCGTGACGCCGGCCATGGGCACGTTGGGGCAGTGAAGGAGGAAGATGAAGATGGCGGTGAGGCTGACCAGGGCGCACAGCATGCAGAAGCGGATGATGCCACGACAACGCAGGTTGAGACGCTTCACGATGTAGCCGCCCAGGAAGGTACCGCCCCCCCCCGCCGGCACCACCATGTAGCCTGGAGGGAGGGAGGGAGGGAGGGAAGGAGGGGGAGAGGGAGAGAGGAAGAGAGAGGGAGGGAGGGAAAAAGGGAGGGAGGGATGGAGGGGGAGAGGGAGGGAGGGAGGGAGGGAGGGAGGGAGGGGGGAAGAGATGGAGGAGGGAGGGAGGGAGAGAGAGGGGGAGGGGGAGGGATGGAGGGGAAGGGAGGGAAGGAGGGAGAGAGGGAGGGAGGGAGAGAGGGAGGAGGGAGGGAGGGATTGAGGGAGGTAGAGATGGAGAGAGGGAGGAAGGTATAATTAGAAACAGTAGCGAAAGTAAGGCCTAGTTTTAGGACCTTACACTTTTTTTCTTTTTATGTGTATCAGGTTTTTATATAACTTTAGGAACTGTGCATTCCACTGTGATTTTGTCTAGCGAAATATGTGTGGTAATATAACATTGTTAATGAAACCCAAGTACACTAATAACTCTGTTAGGCGGATACTCACCAAACCAGGTGGCGGCCTCAGAACTATCACTCTTATATAAACAACATAGACATAATATATTTCATACATTTTATTGTATGTGTAATATAACTGAACTAAATTGTGCTATTTATTCTTTTGGCGGTCACTCACCAAACCAGGTGGCGGCCTCAGAGGCGCTGAGGCTGAACTGGGACTCCAGGAACTTGGGTCCGAAGGTGGACATACCAGCGATGAGGGTGGCCTCCGTGGCCCCTGCCAGACACAGGAAGAGGAAGGGGGGGTTCTTCAGGAGGAGGAGCACCGACCTGGGGGACGGAAAAAGAAGGAGAAAGATAAACAAATGTTAAAAGAATGATATAGAATGATAGAATAATGATAAAAGAATGATATAGAACAGGGGTGGCCAACCCGCGGCTCGCGAGCCTCATGCGGCTCTTTAACTAGTTTCATGCGGCTCTTCAGGAGCTGTCACATGACATGCGTCAAAAATGCTTGGCTGGCGCTGTCATTCACTCCCCTACTGGACTTGCTTGAACTGAGAGTTTGTGTGTGTGAGACAGTGCACACAATGTTAACTGTTGAAAATTACTGATATTATCATGTTGGTGTGGTTATTTTCATTAGATCTGGCTGAGCAGAGGTCTGTGTATGCGTGCATACATGGTTAAAAGATGATGTTCATGTGTACCCATGTGTATGATGTGGCTCTTTGCAGTAACACAGAAAAAAAAGTGGCTCTTAGTCTCTGACTAGTTGGCCACCCCTGATATAGAATGATAGAATAATGATAAAAGAATGATATAGAATGATAGAATAATGATAAAATAATGATATAGAATGATAGAATAATGATAAAATAATGATATAGAATGATAAAATAATGATATAAAATGATAAAATTATATCTAGAAAGATAAAATAATGATATAGAATAATGATAAAATGATATACAGAAAGATAAAATAATTATATAGAATTATAAATTAATTACATAAAATGATAAAATAATGATATAAAATGATAAAATAATATATAGAATGATGAAATAATGAAAAATAAAAAGTCACTGGCAATGATAGAAACAGAACACTACAGCAGAAACACAGACAGAAAGGCAGAGAAAATAGTTTTGTTTGTTTTTGTCATGAATGGTTAGTAATCAGTTGGAGTAGGCCCCTCCCCTCTCTGGTGTCTGAGCCTGGGGGCCGGGCCGAGGAATGCACTACGCTGTCACCGTAAACACTCCAGCATAGCAGCATGTCAAGGTCAGGTGACACGATTACTGGCTTTAATCCCCCGTTGCCTCGGCAACGGCTCTCGAGTGGGTTTGCATGGCAAACACAGAAACATATTAGAGACGAAGAAGGAGAGAGGGGGAGAAAAAGACAGAAAGAGAGAGAAAAAGAGGGGCTGAGATAGCGAGTAAGAGAGAGAAAGAGAGGGAGGGATACAGAGAGGGAGAGAAAGAGAGAGAGAGAGAGAGAGAGAGAGAGAGAGAGAGAGAGAGGGGGTAAAGAGAGGGACACAATGAATGGGGACTGAGAAGCACTGCTCTATCATAAAACAGTGTGACTTATGGCAGACTATGGCTGTGTGTGTGTGTGTGTGTGTGTGTGTGTGTGTGTGTGTGTGTGTGTGTGTGTGCGTGCGTGCGTGCGTGCGTGCGTGTGTGTACCTGGGCATATCCTTGACTGATTTCCCAAACTGAGGGTCTGCTGCGGTGACCTGACTGCCATCTTTGAGCTGGTGAGCCTCTGACACACGCATGGCCACGTACTTCTGAGAGCCTGCCAACAGAGAGAGAGAGAGAGAGAGAGAGAGAGAGAGATATAGAGAGAGAGAGAGAGAGAGAGAGAGAGAGAGAGAGAGAGAAAGAGAGAGAGAGAGGGTTACAGGGAGGGAGAGAGAGAGAGAGAGAGAGAGAGAGAGAGAGGGTTACAGGGAGGGAGACACAGAGACAGAGTGTTTCTGTCATGTCTACAGTATGTCTTGAGTTATGGTCGAACCGTTATTCTCTTTTCTCAGGGTAACAATTGCCCTTTCTGGTGTGTGAGGGGGAGTGAGAAAGAGCAGGAGAGTGTGTGTGTGTGTGTTACCTGTGTGTGTGTGTGTGTGTGTGTGTGTGTGTGTGTTACCTGTGTGTGTGTGTGTGTGTGTGTGTGTGTGTGTGTGTGTGTGTGTGTGTGTGTGTGTTACCTGGGAGTTGCCGTGGGTAGCCCAAAATGGGGAGAGCGATGACCAGAGCCGCAGCCCCTCCTGCCAGGAAGCCTATCCACCAGGCCCCCACCCACAGAGGGTTCTCTGGAGTTGCCTCCGTCCTGTGCGCACACACACACACCACACACACACAACCACGCAGAGAGAGAGAGAGAGAGAGAGAGAGAGGGAGAGAGGGAGAAAGAGAGAGAGAGAGAGTGTCAGTGAGCTACAGGGATGTGTCCTGGTCGGTCTGCAGTCGTATTCCCGTCCCCAGACTCACGTGAGCTGGACCTCGGTGTATATGTTCAGGAAGTACCCTCCCAGCAGGTAGCCTGCAGCAGGACCCACAATGGCCGCCGTGTAGAATATCCCTGTGGGAAAAGACAGAGAGAAACAGTGAAATAGAAGGATAAAAGACCCAAAATGGCCGCCGTGTGGGAGATCCCTGAGAAAAGTGACAGAGAGAAACAGTGAAACACAGGGATAAAGGACCCAAAATGGCCGCCGTGTAGGAGATCCCTGTGGAGAAAGACAGAGAGAAACAGTGAAACACAGGGATACAGGACCCAAAATGGCCTCCGCGTAGGAGATCCCTGTGGAGAGAAACAGTGAGAAACAGTGAAACAGAGGGCTGCTGGGCGTTTCTGTACAGCCACTGTCCACTTCCTGCTTCCTACTTCCTGTTTGGTGGTTCAAAAGAGCTCATTGTCTCCACCTTGGCCTGTTCTCATGGACGTTAATTTTAGATCAATCAAAACGGATCGGGGTGCGAGCGAGTTCAACACAAGAGGTCAGTCGAGCGGTTTTCAATTGGCTGAGGCTGCCTTTTGAAAGAGGGCGGAATGGCGCCGGGATCGTCATTATTGTGTGTTTGGTGTGAAGGGAGCTGGATGGGAGAAGTAAGGGTGCCGGACTGGGTCAAAAACGTCTGCTCTGATTCAGTGATAGCTCACAACACGGTTACTCTCAGCCTCACAGTAACACCAATAACACACTGCGGTTCAACTGGGTTATCATTCATTACCAGACTCTTTGTGATAAGGATTCAACTATGATTGTTTTTACGAGGCCTTTCAGGAATTTCCCCGAAAGAGCCCTGACACCTGTGGGAAATTTGTTTTGTGAAATAATCTGTGGTAAAAGGCTCACACACACACACACACACACACACACACACACACACACACACACACACACACACACACACACACACACACACACACACACACACACACACACGACACACGACACAATGACACAACAGATCAGTGATTCATCAGCAGGAGGAAAGTCATTTTGAGTCAGCCACCTCCAGTTTGGACCACCTAACACGTAGTGCTGAATCCTCTAGCAGTAACAGTTGAACTAACACACTCTACACGCAGCATATGAGGAAGGATGACTCAACACACGAAACTCAACTTTTACTCAACAATGGGTTTTAAAATAATGCTAGACAGACACACGCGATTTTTAGTTCTCTACCTGAAAACATGATCTTAAAGTGTGTGCGTCTAGAGAAGTGTGTAAAAAAAAAAAATAATAATTTGAATCACCCAAACACCCAAACTTGCCAACCTCCTGAGTCTTTGGTCCCTCCACTGCCTCTCCATGGCCCCTCCCTTCAATGCCCCCCCCCCCCCCCCCCCCCCCCTCCTGAGTCTTTGGTCCCTCCACTGCCTCTCCATGGCCCCTCCCTTCAATGCCCCCCCCCCCCCCCCCCCCCCCACACACACACACACACACACACACACACACACACTCCTGCGTGACTCACCGATGTAAACGGGGGCGTAGTTGGACTTGACGTTCTCGTCCAGGTAGGTGACCCCCAGCGTGTAGAGGGGCGTGGCCCCCACCCCGTGCAGGAACTGTCCCAGCATGAAGACGTAGCGGTACCCCGACAGGCCCCCCCCTCCTCCTCCCCCTCCTCCTCCTCCTCCTCCCCCGCCCCCCCCCCTCCCGGCACCCGCTCGTCCGGTTCCCCGCGCACATCCCGGCGTGCTCCGCCACGTTGATCTGGTACGCCGGCGTGGCGAAGTGGGGCAGGGCGAACACCAGCGAGCCCAGCGCCATCACCAGCACCCCCCAGCCCAGCCAGCGGGGCTTGTGGCCCGTCCCGCCGAAGTAGCTGACGAAGGCCAGGCAGAGGCAGGCGGCGATGTCGTAGGAGCTGGCGATCAGGCCGGCCTGGTAGCTCCGCAGGTCGAAGCGCCGCTCGATGGACGTCACCACCGTGTTGATGAAGCCGTTGATGATCATGCCCTGCAGGAAGGAGGCGGCGCAGAGGAAGAAGAGCACCCAGCGGGGGGTGTTGAAGGCCTGGACGCAGCCCGGCGTCAGCGCCCCCCAGCCGCACGGCTGCTCCGACTCCGGGGGCAGGAGCTTCAGGCCCGGGGGGGGGTCGGGGGGGTCGGGGGAGTCGGCCCCGTACAGCCGCCCCGGGGAGAGGCGGTGGGCTCGGTCCGGGCCGTCACCGACGGCGGCGGCCACGGGGCTACCAGGGGCGGACTCCGCGGGGCTGCCCGAACGAGAGTCCACGGGGCTGGGGCTGTCCCGCAGAGCGGCCTGGCCCAGGGGGCAGTCCTGGAGGTCCAGGAGCTCCTGCTTGGAGCTGAAGGAGGAGTCGTCATTGAGCAGGATGGGCATCGCCCCGGGAGGGGGCGCGCTGATTTGGGGGATAGTGGGAGGGGGGTGGGTGGGGTGGGGGGGGGTTAGGGGGTTGGAAGGTCGAGGCTAAACCAGGAGATTGGGAGAGTTGAGAGGAACACAGAATGGAGGCAGGGCAGAAGGATAGGACAGGGGAGGGGGGGCGGAGGGGCGAGGGGGGGGCTTGACAGAGTTTTACTAGGAGGGTGGTGTCGCTGTCTGATCCTGCTTAACCCTGGCAGGAACGCTCTCTGTATTCACAGTGTTCTCCCGTATTATGAGCCACTAGAAGCCGAAGACAGGAAGTAGCACAGGACTCTTCCTGCTGCGGGGGTTTGTGGGTAATTTCATCCTACAGAGAGAGAAGAGAACAAGATGGAGTTAGACTGTCACAATGACATCTTGATAGCGTGCGAAATGAACCACACGCAGACACAGGAAATACATGATCATACGTACCTCATTGATTCAGACTACATTCATGAATTTACACACATGTACACGCTTATATGTTGATAAGAGACAATAAAAGTATTTTTGAGCTTTTAGTTGCTGTTGTTTACCAAAAGGTAATTTTCGATTTGAGAAAAGTATATATATATATATATATATATATATATATATATATATATATATATATATATATATAATATAATTGTTTTTGTATCTCATTGATTGTAGGAGTCTATTGCTCCAATGCCAACAAAAAGAAAAGAAGAATAGAACGCCCCATCTCAGGACCGGTTAAGTTTGAATCTCGTGGTCCAGACTTGCCCACATTACCCAGCCCAGCGCCATGCCCTAATTGGTGCCAGGATACAGAAAACGTCCGATCCGGTCCACGGAGCCAGAACAAAGCCCGTTAGAGATTAGCACTGCCCAGAGTGTACCTGGCTGAAAGGGGGGGGGGGGGGTGAACCTCCAGACCATGAAGTCATTCAATTCCTCATTTTAATTGACTTCACATTCCAGAGGGACCCTTTGACAGCGGTCCGGTTCTGACAACACAGCACCAGCACACAGATGGCAAACTCAGACCAACAGGAGATAAAGTAGCTCATTCATCTCGGCTCCACCGTCCTGCCCACCAACAGACTCCGTCTGGCGAAACCTTTTCCCCGCTGACTGAATAGAGGAGCAATGGAACTGTCGTTTTTGTGTTTCATATATTTAACTCAATTCAAAACATTTACATTAGAGTGCATAGGGAAATGGCTACATAGGAAGTGACAGTTGAGACAAAGGAATTTGAATACAAGATACAGTGGGTAACGTTGACAGATATGAAAATTGGCAGTAAATAGTTGAGAGGGAAAAAAACGGGAACTGGCTATTGGTTGGCTGCGGAACAGGTGAATTACAAGGGGCCAATAGGAGCCCTCTTTTTTCCCATTTTCCCATAGTAACACATAACATTAACTATAGGTTGAAGTGCCTCCCGATGACACAAAAAAAAAGGCTCCATGTTATCTATTTAAAAGTATTCAATCAAGAAAACTTATCACAAAATGATCAACATCAAAAGGAATCCAAAGCTTCAGGTATTTGTACATTGTCAAATATATAATGATAGATATAAAAATATAACTGTCTCAGTTCAAAATGTCTTACCATAATGACTATTGATTAGTTGAAGGCTAGCAACAGTTAATATTTTTGATTCAAAAAAGCATTCCATTCTTAAATTCCAACTGCTTTGGAACATTGGAAAAGATTCTAATCATTCTACAGTGAGTACTCACAGCTAAAACCATGGGATTTATTCCCATTCCCAGAGCCTTTCTCAGAGTGGGTACAGGGGGATAGGAGGCAGACCTTACAGCTTCCTCCACCAGCCAGCCAGTCAGTCAGTCAGTCAGGCATATCCAGTTATCTTTCCTTTGAGAGAAAAGCCTCTTTTCTCCAACTAGCTTGGCAGGCTACTAATGGCACAGTACCAAAATAGCAAACTTTGTTTTCACCTAAGACGATAATCCAACTAGTCTCTACTCCACAGTTCGCGCTGTACATGCAACCACGTCCTGCGACGGCTAAAAGTAAACAAACGTTTGTAGCTGTCGTAACATACCAACCAGGGCATAACAGAAACTGGAAAACGAGAAGCGGGGGCATCCATTTCAACCTCCATTGTTCCGCCCGACAACCTACAGGTGGCCGCCAGGAAAGAAGGAGGTGGGCTCTAGCCAGCAGAGAAACAGCCCCCCGTCACGACGGAGACGGAGGCAGGGGACTTTAAGAAGGGCAGGGTCCATTCCCACCGTTTCCTAAATGTGTCGCACCCGAGGCAGCACCCCTCCCCTCTCCGCTCCCGGTAATCCACCTGAAGACTCACACCTCTCCTCCTCCTGCTGCGTCACGTGAGCCTAGACCCGGGTGGGGGCGAGCTATGGGGCAGCCTATTGTTCGACACAGCACACACACACACACACGGGAGCACGTTTAAGCAAACTGTAACACACACACTTCTGCGCTCTCTCTCTCTCTCTCTCTCTCTCTCACACACACACACACACACACACACACACACACACACACACACACACACACACACACACACACACACACACAGACTAACAAGACGATATAAGAAGCACACAAGACCCTTAAAAGCACAGTTGGCCTTCGCTCCTCAAAATACAATCAAAGCGTTCAGCTTTTTGGGGGAGTTTAAAGGCTGGAGGGGGGGGGGGCAGCCCCTCTTATCCCCAGGTGTTTCTGACATCTCTGAGAGTGGCTCCATCCCACTGAAGGGCTGGACCAGCACCACGTCCAATAAAAACACCCGGAATCATGGTGTCCGATACCTGGAGCATGACAACGCAGGGCCGTCGGTCATGGGTGACGTGGCAGTAGCCAGCAGGTGTTGTTTGTTTCAGGTTGACTGACAGGTGTCTGTATCAGCTTGAGTGTTGGAATGGGGGTGCTGTCAGGTCGGAGTGTCAACGCAAAGGGGAATGCTGTTAGTGGTGGACTACAGGACAAAGGGATAAGCTACACACAATAACCCCCCTCCCCCCACCCCCAGGAAAACGGCTGTGTGTGTTGTGGTTGTGTGTATGCGTGCGTGTTTCTGAGTGTGTGTACGTCTGGGTGTGTGTGTGTACGTCTGGATGTGTGTGTGTGTGTGTGAGAGAGAGCAGGAGACACGAAGATGGAGAGATAGAGAAGATAAACAGAGAGACGGAGACATAGGTATAGAAAGAGGGAGAGAGAGACAGACAGGGAGAAAGTCAGAGACACAGCGAAAGAGTGAGAGGGAGAGAAAGATAGAGAGAGACATAGACAGAAAGAGACAGAGAGAGATGGAGCTAGAAAGAGGGAAAGAGAGAGAGAGGGAGTAACATAGACAGAGAAAGAGAAAAAGCGAGTGTGAGAGAGAGAGAAAGAGAGAGAGAGAGAGAGAGAGACAGAGGGAGAGACAGAGACAGAGAGAGACAGAGAGAGAGAGACAGAGGGAGAGACAGAGACAGAGAGAGACAGAGACAGAGAGAGACAGAGAGAGAGAGAGAGACAGAGGGAGAGACAGAGACAGAGAGAGACAGAGAGAGACAGAGACAGAGAGAGAGAGAGAGACAGAGGGAGAGACAGAGACAGAGAGAGACAGAGAGAGGGAGAGACAGAGACAGAGAGAGACAGAGAGAGAGAGAGAGAGAGACAGAGAGAGAGACAGAGGGAGAGACAGAGACAGAGAGAGAGAGAGAGAGAGACAGAGAGAGAGAGACAGAGACAGAGACAGAGAGAGAGAGAGAGAGAGAGAGAGAGAGAGAGAGAGAGAGAGAGAGAGAGAGAGAGAGAGAGAGAGAGAGAGAGAGAGAGAGAGAACAGAGTGTCATCCGGGAGGAAGGAGGCAGGATCAGGTGATGTGGAGCGGAGGCCATCATTGCTCGGAGTTCCAGCAGGCTACCGTGACAACAATGAGTCGGTGGAGTGGGAGTTATTCAGGTTCCCCCGGTCCTCCACTGTCTATTTGTGTTGAAACCCTCCCAAAACAGTCCCCAGCCATTCCAATGGGACTTTGGCAAGGCTTCTTTCCCTGGCTCTTTCATTCACATCTCTCGTCTATAGTTCATTTGAAGGTTCAAAGAGAGATCAACAGTGAGGAGGGGGAGATAAAGGTGGTCCCCATGGTGTTCAAAGCGGGAGGGGGGGCTGTTTTCTTTAGGGCGGGGAGGTATTTTCCTTCGGTAAACACAGACGTTTTTAAAGTGTTTCCCGACAGAGTTTTCTCACAGAGCAGGGAGGACAACAGCTTTCGGGAGGAAGAGAGCTGTGGAGGTGATGGGGGCTTTGCCCTGGACAGGGCAGGACTATTGGCAGTCGTGCTGCCCCCTACTGGTACAACGCTGTACACCAAGAGATTTGCTGTGGTCAAGGAATACACAACGATCTCATAAATAAGGGAAACCAGTCCCTTGTAGGGGGTTACACTTTGTGCCAAAACATTTAAAAAATGTTTTATAACTGTACAATATTTGATCACTGAAATAACACATATTGAAAACATAGATATAAAACAGTAACAGGGAAATTGTAATATGTGAGGTGAAAAAGTTACGATGACAAAGTTGCTATTTCCCATAATATTTGATCTTCACCAGCTGGTTTAACCTCGCTCTTTGGAGAAATGATAGCCTTTGTGTAATGCCTGTTGCAATGGACTATAGGCCATGAAACAGTATACAAGGTAAGAAACAGTGCTTACACCCATATCACTAAATATATGCATTGCCATTCCCTCTCTAAAAAATAATATATTTATATTTTAGAATTTCCATTATTTTCTAATAACATGAACACCAGCTACAGTACATGCCCTGCATTCCTAGGTGAAAGGTCAGCGGAACACAGAAGCAGGTGCATGTAGCTGCCTGTGTCCTCCATCAGTATACAACCTGAGTAGAAGTCCTAAAGTATCTCATATTAACCGTACTTGAGTATTAAAAGTCATTTTCTGGTATCGAGTACTGGAGAAAAAGTATGATTACTTTGTTCCTTTTTTGTAGGCTGTGGAGCTGCTGTGTTGCCGGACCCCCCGTGGACTCCTTGCTCACCCAGGGAGGTGGATCTCTAACCTGCTATTTTAAGCTGGAACAGAGAGTGCCTTTGATATCAATCTAAGAGAGTAGCTAGTACTTAGCCTCACACACTGATTACCTTCATTGATTCGCGCTACACTGATGGAGAAGGTGACTCAGTATTTCTCGTTACAATGCCCTTCCATCCACAAAGAGGGATGTTTTATTAAGATACGGCCCTTTGAAGACAGTGGGGTGATCCTACATATTGTGTCTTTACATGTGATGTTCAGCGAGACCGTTATAGTGAAGGGGCCTTCTGACTTCACCTCAAACATAACACACAAGATCACAAGATCACAAGCGATCCCACACAATCCCACAAGATCACAAGCGATCTTACACGATCCCACAGATAAAGGATCTATAGCCCTCTGTGTTACAGGCGGGGGCAAACCCCTTAGGTCAACGTCTCCACAAGGCAACGGCCATTCAAAAGTAATTACACGTCCGTGAAGATATTTCATTTTCTGTGGAACAGAGCACTGTGCTGGAACAGGAAGACGGAGGGAAACAGATTGAGATTATTACGGTTAAACCAACCGACGGATAGACACCCATGTTTGTTGATTCCTCTTTGACCACAGCATGTCTCCATTGAGGAAGCTGAGAAACCTGTTCTTCTTCAAAAGAAAAAACCTGAGAGAGAGAATGAATGGCCTGGGAAGGGGGAGGACTCAATGACTCAGGAACGTGAGAGAGAGAGACAGCTTCATTACCACAGGTAATACAAATAATATTATTAATAATAATAATGATCTTTATTTGTATAGCACGTTTCATATGACAAGTGCAGCTCAATGTGCTAACAAAGCCTATTAAGATGCTGCTTTCTTCAGAAAAAATTACATAACTGTGTCTCGGTGTTTCCTCATAGTGGGTTGCCTCAAACACCATTTTGTAAGTAAGTAAAATGTCTTTTTTTCTATTTTAATTTACTGCTTTTATTTTGCAAGACAAAACAGACTCTGTGTACAAAACAGGCCTCTGCAATACCTGTGAGCTTTGCTGAGCCGTTCCTAGGAAAGTAGTGTGTGCTCTCTTAGACTGTGAATGTGTGGTTGACCTTTTCCTGTTCGTGCTAGCATCCTTCCCCTGAATGCCTCAGGGATGAGCACAGGCTAAATGCTAACCATATGGGCGGGCTAGCATCCTTCCTCTGAAGGCCTCAGGGATGAGCACAGGCTAAATGCTAACCATATGGGCGTGCTAGTATCCTTCCTCTGAAGGCCTCAGGGATGAGCAATGGCTAAATGCTAACCATATGGGCGTGCTAGTATCCTTCCTCTGAAGGCCTCAGGGATGAGCAATGGCTAAATGCTAACCATATGGGCGAGCTAGCGTCGGCTCCGGCCTCTTATTATCAATGGGGAAGATGCCCTTAGAGCTTGCAGCATTACTGTCCAGTGCAATGCAGCTACAGCACTCGCACACAAATGAACCCACACACAAACACTTAAAGCAATACGTTCAAATCACTATTATTCCACCAATTGTCTTTCTAAAATGTCAAATCTTTTTTGTGTGTGAAAAGTCCCATCAAAGACTAAAAAGTTGGATAGATGTCACCAAGAAAACCCTACAAAGTTTAACTGCCAATAGTCATTCACGCCAAAAACCAGCCGCTGTACCAGATCAGACCTACTCGGGCCTGCTCTACTGACGCTGACAAAAAGGCCAACGAAAACACCAAGCTAACCACAATCAGATCCAGTTCAATAACAGTGATGGGAATTGGGACGATCGATTTGTTTCATCACTATTGGGACACTCAAGATAAAACCTTTGGAATGTTCCAGTTCCATTGCTTTGGTAATGAGAGATACACGCTTACAAAGGCGTAAAAAGCCATCACCGTGGAAGCCCAGGGATTTCAAAGGTGTCCACGTTTCTATGGGACAAACGGCAGAGTTTTTGTGGAACCATTTGCTTTTGAATACAACTTAACAAAGAGGATTGTGCATGCATGTGACAATCATCTGTCCTCGTCAAAACAGCAAGCTATGACTATAACCAGATACAGCCCTTATAAATGCGACCGTAACTGGTCTTTGGAAGGGAGATGCAGGTAAGTCACAGTCACAATACTTTCACTCTCCCTAAACAGTGACTGACTTGGCAGCTTTAGCTACAGAATCACACGTTAATTACACCCTATAAAATAAGTTAACCATCCTCACCGGTAAAGACACAAACAATGTTTGTCTACATTGCTCTTTGGACTCGGGGACTTGTAATAATTGAAGACTTGTTACAATGATTCTTATTTTGTTTGATACAACGGCAACATTCGACACCCCATCAGGATTTGATGAAGATGAGCATGTATTCATCTCAAATTGAGATATTACCGTCAAAAATGTTTCGTCAACACATCTCCAACACCAACGGCCAACTAAACAAACATCCCTCCAACTCTTGTTCTCTCAAACTCGACGGGGTCTGGAGACTTTGATACAGCTCTCTTCTCTTTGCCAGGTGTAGAAAGCACTGAACCGAGGCTAGGTAACTAGCAAGTATCGTAAACATTAACTTATCCTAGCAGAGAGATGATATGCATGGAAGCAAACATTAGTGCGAGTACAAGCGCAAACTCGATGTTTTGCACTGCAATACTTTTAGATTTTATGGCAGGCCAGCACACTACACACCACGATTCTGAGTATTCCAATGCCCTTCAGCAGAGGTGTAGCACCGGTGACTTGCCACAAAAAAAAAGGAGGAAGTAGCTCTAAAAATACTTTTTAAAATGTGACATCACAGAGGAGAACAGGATCACTCACAAAGTCAAAGCACGGTCGTCGTTTCCTGATTCAACAGTTTGTCCCGGTCCCTTGGTTTTCCTTAAAGTGTCGTCGTTTTCCAAGATCTGCTACCAGGCCTGTCGTCCTGTGTGTGTTTCCCAAACAGGGAATGACCCTGAGGCTTCCGATTGGCCAGTCAGGTGTGTTAGCAGAAAAGACACAACCACTCTCTAGATTGAGTGCACTCCCAAGCCAGTTTCCCTCTTGGCAGGAACACTGTGGTTTATTTCCTGTTTGAGGAATAGGTTATGGTTTATCTGGTCACGACTGCAAATCTTTAAAGATTGTCACTGAATGGATATCTTCAATACAAATAACACCAACTAAGAAACATTACTCTGTTTAATACCTATTCGATGTATGTCTTTGTGAGTGAGCAGCCATACTATGCTGTCTGTGTGAACAGTTCAGAATGACATGGAGATGGGCAGCATCATCACTGTCAGGGTTACCTCTCACCCCTGCCACCGTCTGTTTGCCCTCCTACCCTCCAGGAGGCGCTACAGGGGTCTACGTTCCAGGACCAGCAGGCTCAGGGAAAGCTTCCTCCCACTCTGCTGACCCTCGGCACCCCAACCCCTAGGATCCCATGTGTTAATCCACCAGAGAGACACACCGTTCACGCAATAGAGAGAGAGAGAGAGAGAGAGAGAGAGAGAGAGAGAGAGAGAGAGAGAGAGAGAGAGAGAGAGAGAGAGATGGTGAGGTAGAGAGATTAGAAAGAGAGAGAGAAGGTGAGGGAGAGAGAGAGAGAGACAGAAAGAGAGAGAGAAAGAGAGATATAGAGAGGCAGAGAGAGAGAGAGAAAGAGCGAGAGAGAGGCAGAGGGTGAGAGATAAACAGTGAGATACATTTTGCAACTGAAATCTTTCCTCCTCCCCGCTGTCTTTGAGTTGATCTTTTTCCTCCCGCTGATGTATCTAGGTTTTGACAGAACAGCTTGAGCACTGCTGCTCACACTCTGACCTCGCCTTCCAGCACGGCTCCTTATCAGAACTCTCTGTGTGTGTCACACCGTGAACTCTACCGCCATGACAACACAACGTGCATTAGTGATTTATTTAGAGCTCTTCTGGTCGTGGGTTCTTCTGTTGATTCTTGGTAGAGGTTTATTATATCACCAAAGTGTACATTGTACAAACAGTTCAACGTTAAGAATAGATTGTTTTTTTTCTACGTTCATATTTTTAGATCACATGTCCAAATACATCACACTGTGGGTATTGCAACACAGTTGTATTATGGACTTCTTCTCTGAAATTCTAGCACAACAAACGAATGGAGTCGTCCTATTATTAAAAGCTTTATTTTTTAATTAGTATGCAAGTATCTGATTTGTTTGTGTTTGAAAGGCTTGTAAGATAATAACTTCAACATTATATATAATTGTAGTTTGTTATTGACTGTATGGAAACTATTGACAGGCCAGCTGTTTAATCTGAATCTGATCTTATTCTGGCATACATACAAAATATGGCATAAATACACAATGCATTCACTTATGTGCCGTTCACAATCATAGATATGCATATTTTTGCACACGCACACACACACACAAAATCACGCACACATACACTGAACACATTCAGATACACAAGCACACACAGACAAACTGTGCCAAAACACATTCACTAAACACACACACACACGCACACACACACACACACAAAAAATCGCACACACAGAACACATTCAGAGACAAACACACACATACACCCCCCCCCCACACACACACACACACACACACACACAGACAAACTGTGCCAACACACATTCACTAAACACACATACAGACACACACACACACACACACACACACAAACTGTGCCAACACACATTCACTAAACACACACGCACACACACGTTAACCTCCTGCCCTACTTCTAGCCGGCGCTCACTGCCTCCTGCTGGTTGGTCGTCTCCCAAAGGGTAACCAACCGAAAGAGACCACCCAGGGAGTGCCAGCCAATCGTAGGCTGCCGTGCCAGACGGGCAGAGCAGCCTTCAGGCAAACGGGGGTTCACCGGGGGTCAAGACGCCATTAGGAGAAACTAGAAAGCCGTGTCTGTTGACCTGAATGTTCACTCCCTGTCTGTGCGTCTGCAGCAGTGTCTCTGCCTCTCACACAGACTAGGAAGGAGAGAGGAATGAGGGAGGGAGAGAGAGAGGGAGTGGGGGAGGGAGGGAGGGAGGGAGGGAAGGAAGGAGGGAGGGAGGAAGGGAGGGAGAGAGGAAGGGAGGGAGAGATGGAGGGGGGAGGGAGGGAGGGAGGGAGGAGGGAGGGAGGAAGGGTGGGAGAGAGGGAGAGGGGGAGGGAGGGAGGAAGGAGGGAGGGAGAGATGGAGGGGGGAGGGAGAGAGGAAGGGAGGGAGAGAGGGAGAGGGGGAGGGAGGGAAGGAGGGAGGGAGGGAGAAAGGGAGGGAGGGAGAGATGGAGGGGGGAGGAGGGAGGGAGGAAGGGAGGGAGAGAGGGAGTGGGGGAGGGAGGTAGGAAGGGAAGGGAAGGAGGGGGGGAGAGATGGAGGGGGGAGGGAGGGAAGGAGGGAGGGAGGGAGAAAGGGAGCGTCTCGGCCCCCCACACAGACTATAAGGGAAAAAGAGGAACCATGGAGAGATCACAGTGAATCAGGGGTGAGGTAGGCAGTGGGGGGGTGTGGGGAGGGAGGCAGGGGGGGGGGGGGGGGGGGGTTGTGGTGAATAAGTAGGGTGATGGAGTGAGAGAGTGGTGGAGGAAGGAAGTGGGGGAGAGAGGGAGGGATCACGGTGAATCAGTGGGGTGATGGAGGGAGGGAGCGAGAGAGAGAGAGAGGAAGGAGGGGAGGGGAGGGTGAGAGGTAGTGGAGGAGAGAGGCCAGATGGGATTCCGACCTACAACTGCAGCTGAAACGTATTTCCAGGAATCAGTGACCCTGTGTCAAAGAAGAGGGCTGTTTGGCATTCACAATCTCACCTATCATTTTTTCCTTCAAAATAACAGTACCACTGCGGAGATGTCTAATTTCCGTTGTTCGATTTAATCTATTTCACAGCTTAGCTTGTTGATAACACATGGAACATATATCACACCATATATGAACACAATCGCAACGTCATCAAAACAATAGATTCATCCATAAATCTATTTATCAAAAATAAATAAACGAATCATCATGTTTTTTCTAAGACAAAGGCCTATCTTATTTACTGACATCGTAATAAAATTATCAGGTGTAATTATGGAGTGTACTAAAGGCTTATATTTGTACGGTTTCAAAGAATAAAGATTAAACATAACAATGAACTTTAGTCTTTGTTGTTGTTGTTTGATAACCACAAAATGTGCTAATGGTTAAACAACCTGTATAGGGGCAAGAAAAAATTGACTTTGGGGGAGTAGATTTATGACCCATTTGTCCAATAAAACCATTAACACTGAATCTTGACCTCAGTCTTCAAACTGATTGATTTATAAAGCTGCGCCAATTATATATTACACCTGGTTTCCTGCAAATTTGTTTGTGCAAGGGAGGTTTCTCTTTTTTTAGATGGAGTCCTGTTACAAATGCATAAGAACAAGGCATTACGAAGAAACATCTAAGATCAGTCCAACTGCTCCGTCTCTCCTACTTTCTCAGTGTAAATTAAATGCTGACTCACTGGCCTTTAAGCCCACACACCTATACACACTTGCACACACACACATGCACACACGCACACACGCACACACACTGTTACAGCCAGATGAAATTTCCTGATATGCAAATGACAACAGTAAGAGTGAGACAGAGTCTCTGGGTTTAAACGTTCTCTGGAACCGAGAGGGATCGTTAGCTTGCCAGATCTGAGTCAGCAAAGACGTCTCGTAGACAGACTGTAACAGACCCGTAACCTAGAAATAGCTAGACGGTTGCCCCCCACCCCCCCCCCCCCCTTCTTCTTCTGCTTCTTCTTCTTCTTCTTCTTCTTCTTTTGGGAAACCAGCCATCCAGCACAGCACAGGAAGAGCTGAATAAATTAGTGACTCACTTTTTAGTTTTACATGGCAATGCATGTTACTTAGCCTCATACGCGCTCACGCACACGCACACGCACACGCACACACACACACACACAAAGACACAGGCACACACAAGCACACAAACACATGCTAACACACACATATGCATGCTAACACACACACACACACACACACAAACACACACATGATAACACACAAACACACAAGCACACAAACACACACACACACACACACACAAATGCAAACACACAAACACACACACACACACAGCAGATAAAGGGGCTGGCAAATAGTGTACCTCCTCTTTTCGGAGCCAACTGGAACTCACTCAGGCAATATCCTGTTTGCCAAGCCCAAATAGGGAGCAGGTGGATGGGGTAAGGGGTAGCAAAGACCCCCTTCCACCAACCAGCCCACAGCACTGGACTGTCTACAACCACAGATGCTTGGTAGAGGGAAGTGAAATAAAAAGGGGATGGATACAGAAATAAAGTTTGCACACGTGTTGGGAGTAAAGGCATAAAAATTAAAAATTAAAACACACACACACACACACACATAAACACGCACGAAAACACACACACACACACACACACACACACACACACACACACACACACACACACACACACACACACACACACACACACACACATAAACACACAGCGCATGCAGCCATACACTCCTCAAGCCATGCTATCATATGGTCAACAATAACGATGAATAATTCATATTGTAGTTCCTATCAGTAAGATGCTCCCTGTAGTGTCCCTTGTCTTTCTATGTTTGCCTGGAAGCATTTCTCTGTGTGTATGTGCTTGATATGTGGGATGAATATGAGAATGTGTATTTTGTGTGTGATTTTTGCGTGTCTTAAGTTCAAAATGAACATTATGAGACAATGGGTAGGCCCACTCATATCATGGTAAACAACTCAACAAGTGCTGACCTGATAAAAGAAATATGGTCAAAAGGCCCCTGTCCATTTTGCCCACATAATGGACATGTCTCTATCTGTAACTTAGACTGCTAAATAACGTACTGTCTTTATGTTTAACATAACAATGATTTAGTAAGCTATGGCTTAAAAGTCCATTCACTCTAATGGACCATTGCCTTAGTGCGCTTGTGTGTGTGTGTGTGTGTGTGTGTGTGTGTGTGTGTGTGTGTGTGTGTGTGTGTTCTCTATAGTTGCGATAATTCACTAAGATGAAAATTTAGCCAGGACAAGAAACACTCGCGGCAATTCAGGTCGCGTGGGACCCAGGTGTCACGATGCGACGGTTTGAAACGCGTGCTATATTGAGAATGTGTTACGCTCGACTTGCAGAATCACGAAACAAAGGATGAAACGATGCACGCCATGCCACAAAGCATCCTCCTTCCGTACATTTTTGGAATAGGATACGTTTTTCTTTATGGGCATTACAACGTACACAATTGTCTTCATGTTTAAGCCTAAATGTTTGAGACTATCATGAAAATATACAACGTTAGACAATGGGCACCGACACAAACGTCAACGTACTGGCTTATCAGAATGGGGGATCCTGAACCAATTGGCTTGACACACCCTCGTGGTTGGTGTTTTACACTAAAATGCCTTTATAGGCCTTCGAATAAAATATATAAATAACAACAACCCATACATATTGTGGGACATTGGAATAAGAGAACTAGCTCTTCAATTTATTTAGCCTATTGATCCATATAACCGATGTCTGCTACAGCATATAGCAACAGGATAACACAAAATGTCTTTCTTTTAGTTGCATACACCGCACGGATTTAAAACCATGCCCTGACTGAACGTCTCTCTTAAAGATTAAACGCAAACAGATGTTGCTGAGGTTGACAAACGAGTCTTTTATGCCTTTCAAAAAGGATTAAGGCAGCTGTGGACGATAAACAACAAACAGTTTGATTGTATGGCACTGCCGCTTCCAATGCTAACTCAATAATTATAAAAAATACACGGTAAGAAAATTGCTAGGGCGCGAGACATGTGCACCACACACAGTGTGTCGACATTCACGTTTAGGAGAGCTATTGCCCGCCCGGAGCTCGTGTTGCTGATGCTGAGAGGGATACGGACGCTCATCACGTTAGCCCAGTGTGTATCTCATACAGGCAGCGCTTAACAACATGCCATTAAGATGAATCAACCAGGTTATGTGTAGGGTAGAAAACATTCGCTACTCACATGTTTAAACGTCTGGGCATGGTGCTCGTGTAAAATCCATAGCGCCCTTCCAATGCGATTGGGAAACGTGTGCGCTGACTACGCCTTTTTTTGCGAGTCGTCAAAACGATGGCAGCCGCGACGATGGCGATGCAGCGTAGTTCGGTCTCTAAGCACTTCTGATGCCACTAACTCAGATGAGCCGATCGTGTTTTGCCCAAAGAATTGCCGCCCCCTATGGCGCTATCAGCTTTGGACCAATAAGGTGTGTTGAATGCTGAGTTGAGAGGATGACTAGCTCTCTTCTCATTATGACTAGACCCTGTGTGTGCTTCGAACTTAACCTTAAAGTTTGACAATTGAACGAGGTGTTTGGATGAATTGCATAGGCTAGGCCTAGTATAGTTGTTCCTTGAGGAAGTCTTAAATTGCTTGCATATACGTTTATGAATGGTAAGCTATTTATTGCATAGCTTGATCTGATAATCAGATATTTTGCCATAAGCCATAGATCTTAGGGTAAGGGTAACATACATTGTATGCTAAACAAACTGGAACACACTCATCTCAAACTAAATGCCTTGTGGTTTCAAGTTCAGTTGTACAACAAGGGTTTAACCTATACAGATACCAAAGCTGAGGGTTTAACTCAAGGGTTTATGAACTCGTATACCCTATCATAGAAGTATTAACACCAAGGGACAAACGGTAGCCAACAGAGCTGACAGGTGAAACATATATTTCAGCCTCCGGTAAATCAAATCGATTTCAAATGATTTTCATCAACGTATGTAACTTAACATGTAATCAGTTACAGCTATGTGTTGTCTTTTTTTTTTTTTTTTACTGATTACATGTTATCAACTAATTTGATGATTGGGGTTTTGTTCAGTTTCTTCCTGCATTTTGAAAGTTTGAAATACGACGTGTGTCTAGACAATGAGCACTCCGTCTTCCACTTAGACTTCCCCAGGAAGTTTCATATCACTGATTTATACTTCGGTTTCTGTAGCGAAGAGTAACACTTTGAATTAGGTCAACATAGTGATCTGACACAGTACAATATAGATACGCACCAGAGGATTGAAGACACTCTTTTATCATTTCAAATAGAAAATTGCATACCTGCAAGATGCATGTAGAACGATATAGACAGTACGCAGAGTAAATTATGACAGCCTGAAGCAATTTACACTTACAACTTTTGTCCACTAGAGTACACCACTTTTCCCTAGTCTGAGTCTACTAAGGCGTTTTTTTTTACCTGATATATGTTTTTTCGGTAAGATTAGTTTGGACTGGAAAAAATTACACTACAACGAAAAAACAATGCTGACTGCCAATTAACAAAATGTCTGAAATATTTGCGGTGAAAAACACTACCGGTACATTATGCATGTAAAGGGGCGAGGTTGAACCAGGTGACACATTACTAACTAAAAGGGGTTGTCTTCTTTCTTTCCTTCCTCAGACCAAAATTGTTGAGTTGAGCAATGGCTTCTTCAGCGTACAAAGATGAGCTAACCTGCTCTATCTGTCTTGCTATCTTTACAGACCCAGTGAGTCTGTTCTGTGGTCACTCGTTTTGCCGGGAATGTGTCATGAAGTGTCTGACAACAAATTCGTTGTGTCCACAATGTAGAGCGGTCGTTCCTGTGTCAAAAGTTGGTCTCGGAACAAACCACATCCTGAAGAGTTTAGCTGACAAAGCCAATGAGGAGGAAAGGGGAGACAAAATTTCAGGAAATTCTGAAAAGAGGGTAGGCGTACGTTTTTATAATAACATGTAACACTGTTGTTTGCTTGAAAACCATTGACGATAGTTTAAATTGAAATATGCTGTGTTAATTTCAAAGGGATCCGAGTGGCACTGCCATGAACACGAAGAGAAACTGAAACTATACTGTGAAACCGACCAACAATTGGCTTGCGTCATATGCAGAGACTCGGAGAAACATGACGGACACAGATTTAAACCAATCAAAGAGGCAGCCGTGTCTAGGAGGCGGGAACTGGATACAGCTATTCAGTTTATTTCGAGCGACAACACTGCTATCGAGGAAATTATCACAGAACAGGAAAGAGTGAAAACTAACTCCCAAGAAAGATCCAATCAACTGGTGACACAAATCAGCAGCCAGTTTGAGGAAATGCACCAGTTTTTAAGGGAAAGGGAGGAAGAGTTAAAGAGACAGCTGCAGACGATGGAAAGAAAGTGTGTTGGGAACATGAATGTAAATTTAGTTGGAATGAAGTTCCTTTTGTCACAGAGACAGGAGATGGAAGCAAGCATGAGATCGGCTGCGGACATTCCAGAGGGCGAGGGTTTCCTGAAGTGGTGGGATGACAAAGGTTCCTCACAATTACAGGCTCTGGAGAAAAAAGAGGCGCCGTTACCTCGAAAACCAAAAGCCAGTGCCCAGATGATGGTGTTTGTGGAGGAACCAATGTTTGAGGGGATTCGTGATCTAAAGCCTAAAGTCACAGAGCGTATATTCCGGAGCAGAGCTGATGAACTTAAGGTGACCCCTGCCTCTCTCTCGTTATGGCCTTATGAGAATAAGCTGCAGTTCACAGTCTGGAAGGAGATGCTGAAGGTTATCAAGCCATTACCAGAAGGACTGAAAATATCAACGGCAGAGAAAACCTGTGGCGGACGAAGTACACAACTCCTGAGTGAAAGTACAGATACCCTTGCAAAGTATTACTCCACTAAAAGTAGAAGTCTTCAACTTAAATTTTAACTTGAGTCAAAGTACAAAAGTACTTAAGTATCAAAAGTAAAAAATAGGCCTACTATTGTTTTGTAGTGTTATGTTTGTCAGGGATTGCTGACGTGACAAACAGAATATAGAAATACAGTAGGCAAACCCTTATTTTCACAAAATGGCATTCATTTTTAACAGTTTGCCCTTTCAAAAAGAATTCAACTTGTGTGTGTGTGTGTGTGTGTGTGTGTGTGTGTAACCCTCAACTGTGTCCCATTAGCCATTGTATATCAAAATGTCCATCCTCCAGTTCTCTATTTTCCTCCTGAAGATTGGAGTTCAGGTTAAGAAAGGGGCACAGGACGCTGCTGACCAATGGAAAAGTGCAGGTTATCTTTAATCGATATTGTTCTTTCATGCAGCTTGTTATTATTTTACGGTATTTTTCATACGATTCTAATCTTTGGATAGTTCATGTAACGAGCGATGTGATAGCGTAGCCTTTAAACCTTTCAGGTAAACGTGGAAAACTCCCAATTTAGTGCCTTGCAGCATCAACATATACTTTTATAAAAGGCAGAGGTGCACCAGTGAGCATACAGATACAACACGCACATAAGTGGGAACATTTCTACACCCTGGAATAAAGTTATTGTTATTGTTACGCCCTAGCTGCCAGAATATTACCTTTTTTTGATGTTTTTTTTCCTTCTTTTTTACAGTGTACCGATCCGGATGGTGCAAAAGTGAAACAAACAATGCACAAAAATGACACACCTCTTACCATCCGGTCTATTTGAGGATTATGAAGTGACACACCTCTTACCATCCGGTCTATTTGAGGATTATGAAGTGTACAAAAGACACATTGATTATTCAACAAACAATTCGTTATTAGAGTTGCCCTTCCCGCCTCCAACTATATTTCCTTTGTTTCCAAATTGGAAAATGTTTTATTGGTTTAATCAGTTTTTTTTTTGGGGGGGGGGGGGGGGTATATGTTGGCTATATTGATGGTAAATGAACAATAAAGAGCTGGGGAAAAAAGGCTGAATCTCTAATGTTTTACTTTTATTTATTTATTTTTGGCGTGGAAAAACGGTTGCTCTTTTATGTAACGGCGATTCCTCCAACCTTAACCCCAGCTGCCCACTTGTCTCTTGCTGTCAATAAGGAGGCTGAACAATTTCCTTCTTATCTCAGAACAGAAACTGCTGTGAGCAATATCGGTTATCTATTCTTCGTGCTCATAAAAAAAAACTGCACTAACACATTATTTTATCAGCAAAGGGTCTGGTTATAGGCGTGGCTGTGCCCACACTTGGAAAAAAAAGGAGTCGTCCCTTATTTCAACATCTATCTCTTCTATTTCAAAGTAAATGACAGTTTAAGCCATATAGTTTAGTTTACCATAACTTAAAACAAGAAATTATGGAAATTGTAGGGTAGAAAACACATCTCGTCATTGTTTTTGAATAATAATGATTCCAAAGGTGTACCCACACTTCCTGGAAGCAGTTGCTGCTATTTAAGAATATATTTATTTTCATATGTATTTACTTAAAGATATGGCTGTTATATGTTAGGAGCATGATGTCTGAAATCTGTAGATATAAAATGTTGCTGCTATTAACAATATAACTGAGCTAAATCCTTCCTTTCGTCTGGACTGCACATACTCTGACACTCTGCAAAAGGGGCAAACATACCAAGGACTCCAACATCTGGGGCACGCTCTTCTGTTTTTTTACGATTCTAATCTTTGGATAGTTCATGTAACGAGCGATGTGATAGCGTAGCCATTAAACCTTTCAGGTAAACGTGGAAAACACCCAATTTGGTGCCTTGCAGCATCAGCATATATTTTTATAAAAGGCAGAGGTGCGCCGGTGAGCATAGAGATACAACACGAACGTAAGTGGGAACATTTCTACACCCTGGAATAAATTTATTGTTACTTGTTTTGGTTCATATAAAAAAAAATATATACATTATGACTATGAGATTATGATCCAAATCATTGTAAAGAATTGTGACTAATTTATTGAGAAAGTAAATTGGAAAATAAAAGTAATTTTTTATATGACCAATGATTGGTTCAAACCGTTTTTCTTTGCAGGTGGAAATAGATTCGACTTGAATGATGCTGTCATCCCTTCAAGATGGTCACCTGCTGTTCCTCTCTCTGCTCCTTCTGTCTCACCTGGACGGAGCGCTGTGCTGCCGGCCAGGTACACCTGAGGAGTGCCACTCCCTCCCCTTCGTGCCCGGCTACAAGTTGGTCGGGGAAGGTTACGACGTGGTCAAACTTGAGCGCAAGGGGGCCTACGTGTTTGACGTTTACAGCTACCTGAACCCCGCCGGATCCTGCCGCGTTTGCGTCAACCATCACATGGGGAACCAGCTGCAGAAGCTTCCGCTGTACATGGCCGATTGGCGCGCGCAGAACCGCTGCAAGAGGATAGTCCAAAGCTCGGCTCACTCCTCTGTCAGCGCAGTGGTGGAGAGCGCCAGCTCCGTCATACAGAACCACTGGGGGGTGGGGCTGGACCTTGAGTATAAAGTTCAACTGGGGTTTCAATTGGCTGGCAGCAAGTCCAACGTGCAGGCGTTCACCTCCTCGTCGTTCAAGTCGGACAAGATGTCTCTTTCTGTGAACCAGTTCTCCTGCTCCAATTATAGGTATATTAATAGTCGTGTACTTTACATGCTGCTTATAGCGATATTTGCTATCATAATGGACTGTATACAGAGACCCCGTGCCCGTTCCCACAGGGTGGGCGCGTGTCCCCCCAATTGCTTGATTCAATGATTCGAAATCAAATCCGTAGTGTTTTGTATAGGCTAAAGTGGCTGATAGTAAATGGAGTTGTGAAACTGTGAAACCCTTAAAAATGCCTTGCTTTTCATCTGTGTTATAGAATATAAAATATAAATGCATATCAAATATAAATCTAAAATTAAGTGCATCGTACCTCTGCTTTACATCCTGCGGTACCTATAGCTATGTGCTATGATCATGTACTGAACACACTGTGTTTGAGAATAGGCTTTAAGCTCATACGAGAAAACTCAGCAAAGCAAAAGGAGTTTGAATAAATACAATGTGGGACTAATAGTATAACCTTGTACATTGCAATCAAAAACACCTCTTTCATTTTTTTTCCTAATGGTAGATTCCGGGTGTCCAGCCTACATCCTTTGAGCTTGGAGTTTCAGCGTGACGTCCGCGCCCTGCCAAAAGAACCGTCGCCCAACATCACCGAGCCGTATCGCCGCTTCATCGACATCTACGGCACGCATTACATCCGCCTGGTGGACCTGGGAGGGCGGATGAACAAGGTGACGGCCGTTCGCGTCTGCCTGGCCTCCCTCAACAAAGTGTCGGTGTCACAGGTGGAGGAGTGCATGAGCATGGGTCTGAACGTGGGTCTGGGGATGGTCGCCCTCAACGTGACCTCGGGGTCCTGCTCGAAGGTCTTGGGTAACCACGACACCGCCACGAGTTACGAAAAGGGCTACCTGACCCACATGACCGAGGTGATGGGCGGGAGCGGCTGGATGGGGGAAGTCTCCCTGACTGAAGAGGATTCGGCGGGTTTTAAAAAGTGGCTGGAAACTCTGAAAAGAGTCCCCGACATCCTGTCGTTCAGCATGTCTCCTCTGCACGAGCTGGTTAGTAATAAGAAGGTCAGGGCTAACATGCAGACGGCTATCAGTCAGTATGTGATAGAGAACAGTATTAAGAAAGACGACTCGCCTCCGAATACCTGTTTCAACCAGCCGAATGTGTCTCCGGAATGCTGCCCCCTGCTGGCCGGCAGGGCTAGGCTCACGGTGTTCGTCGAGCGGGGGTATAGCATTCGCGGGGACGGCTGGTTCAAACCGGAGGGTTTTGCCAAAGTATCGTACGGAGGGCATAACAGGCAGACCCACGCCATCCGAAGTTACGATCCGGTTTGGAATTCCAACTTTGACTTTGGGAACGTGGAGACTATACACGATCTCAAAATGGAGGTTTGGGATGATGATGTGTGGAACGACGACCACCTGGGCGGCTGTGATATCAACGTTCAAGCAGGCGGAGGTTCGCATATTTGCGGACTGAGCAAAGGCAGTTTCTCTTTCTCCTATACATTAACCTGTGATCCTCAATTGACTGGTGTTAAGTGTGACCGATACCTTCCCACCCCTCCATAGAGAAGGCCAAAGGGACCAGAGGCCACTTGGTTGATATTCCCAATAAATATATGGCCTTTGATTACTATAATGTAAAGAGTTGTAAGTCATTTTTATTTGTATACACTCAGAGGTGACACTGTCAACCAGCAGTAATGATCACACTGTCCCCTAACTGTAATCAACAATGTTTTATTTTATTTAAATGACTGCATCTGTCTTTGTGCTTTTGCACTTAATCCATTAGATGGCGTAGTGGTCCACAGAGTTTCGGAGCGGGTCAACTAAGGTGCACTGTTGTCCATACAACGCCTGTTAAATAAAGCTGCGTAATTTCAAGTGTGTGCCTATGAACCACAACACTGAATAAAACATTAACGTTTTCCTATTTCATGATAAGACTACTATGTTAGAATGTACAGTACTGTGCAAAAGTTTTAGGCAGATGTGAAAAAATGCAGTAAAAAATTTGAAAGCAAAGAGTGGTCACAGCAAATATTGATTTTATTTAGATTGTTCATTTGTTCATTAAATTTGCATGTAGTTAATTGATCAAAACAAACTATCAACACTTCGATTTTTTAAAGCATTCTTAATTTAGACACCTGCCTAAAACATTTGCACAGTACTGTATATATATTTTTTTCATTAATCTGTGTGCTTTGCTTTTTAATTAATACTTTACTTTTTTTCAATTCTGAGTGCTGCTGAGGTAAACATTAACAGATGGCTGTCAGTTTTGCTTTTCCAATTTTAACCAGTCAGTACGAAGCTAATTCATACAAAATATTGTATAGTGTGTTAATCAGGCCTGAAACAAAAATATTGATCATCTCACTGCCTGTTCAATTTTTTTTTTTATTTACAAAAAACACAAACTATTAAATATTTGGCTGTAGTGTTTTACTATACCCTTATTCTCCCAGCATGCATCTCTCTTTCTCTCTTCCTGCCTCCACATGGTTACTCTGGTACCAGCATGTTATTGGGGTGTGATTGGTCAGGGGACACCTGATGACTAAACAGTTAACACAGTCCCAGACCAGGACTATGCCTTTGCCAAAGAAAGACACTGGAAAGGCTGAGACAAACGTACAACCTGGCAACCGGTTCCGTTGGCATTCTATGATCATTAAAAATGCAAAGATGCCACACCCAGGGGTAAAATCACACAGCCAGGGAGGGAGTACACACTCCTGAACGGACACCTTCTAAACACACCTGTGAACACAGGTATGGGGGCGGACAAGTATGTGATCAGATTTTATTGCTTTGCTCACTCATATTGTGTCATATAGTGTTACGAAAAGTGCTACGACAATTTGTCTACCAGAGTTTTGAGCTCCAGGAACTACATTTCATTTCATTGACAGCAGTGTGAATCCAAACCGACTCGGATTACTCTTCAGGTTTTTCCTGGATGTTTATCTCGCTGGTAAATGGCTGACAATGAGCAAGGCCCTTTCATGGCAACACTTTATTCCTAAAGCCTTTCAATACCACAAGGTAAGATTCAGAGAAATGTGTAATCTAAGTTATGTTCATACAATTCACAGAGAGAATGGTAATGTTATAGAGACTAATCATGTTAGTCCTGCGCTCTAAAGTCTGCAAACCTAAAACCCATATAATCCCAAAGTAAATAGAAACACCTTTTATTGTTATATTATATTGGTTACATCAGAAATACAGTTCTGAGGGGTGTGGTACATTTCACCACTCATGTGAGGAGAGAGGTCCAGTTTTATTTGGTATGGAAATAAAGCAGTTTTTTTAGATTTAATCTTACACACGTCTGATGTGTTATAAAGCACTCATAACCCCAAATATCAACTTGTCAGAAATGCCAGGGAAATGTCATTGAGCAACTTGATCATCTCCTGGGCTGTTGAACTGCTCTGCTCTGCTCTGTGGACATACTTTGTTTCACATAGTTTTCTATAGCTTAGCGGTGCCACTCAGACCACATTAACTGCACCCGTACGGAAATAGAAAAGCCTTTTCTAGTCAGCACAGTTGTCTGATGGGTGAAACAGCAGTGGTGAAGCGGTGTCTTAAGGGACGTCAGTAAATGACATGGAAATGAGTTTGGAGGGGACAAGTTTGGGGCAACACGGTGCCTCTGTGGTTAACACTGATGCCTCACAGCAATAAGGTCCTGGGTTTGAAACATGGCTGTCCCATGGTCTCTTTCATGTGGAGTTTGCGTGTTCTCCCCATGTCTGCATGGGTTTCCTCCCACCATTATAAACACATGTTAGGGTTAAGTACTCCTGTCAGTGCCCTGACCAATGCCCTGGGAAACAAAACTGGAGATGGTCATTCTTCCGCCCACGGGGCCAGGTCGCCACGGCAATAGAAAACTTGTTCTCAGTTGGTTAAAAAAATAAAAATAAAAAACATAAGGACTCCCCCCTTTGAACTTGGCTTAGGGGTTCAGATGGACCGGCCCCCTTTTTAACATCTCTGTTCTTCCGACGGCCAGATTGCGTCTGATTCTGAGTCCATATCCCTCCCAAACTTGTTCGAGATTTACTGACGTTCTGAAGATCCCGCTTAACCTTTTCCGTTTCATGCTTGTCACCATGGAACTGCTAATGTTACAATGATGAGGAAACTAACACACCTACTAACACACCTACTAACACCTACTAACACATGCGGTCAAAGTACATGTAAGGAAGATTCCAGGGTTGAAAGGAATGCAAAATGTAGTACTAGTTAGTGTAGGGTTCGGCAGGTTACTGGCTTTTTACTGCATTTTCATTTCAAGTTTGAAGTTTCAAGCAAATCTCCTTGGTTCCATTAGGTTTTGTTGATCAGGTAATATAATGGTGGCCAAGCAACACTGTGTAGTTGCTGTTGGGGTGTTTGACCTGGTTCAAAGCATGGGCCTTTGGATAATTAAAGGAACAGAATAATATAAATGTGGACATAACTGTGTAAAAGAGCTGGCGTTTTGCCCTAAAACGGGAATACAACTTTCTCCAGTTTATAGTGTACAATTACAGTAACTAGTCAATGTGGACATGAAAGTAGGCTGACTGTCAAGATAGATGTGAGGTTCAAAGCTATGTGTGTTATAGCTTTGCTTCAAGTGTTGTAATTTACCTGCAGTCGTTGTCATAGAGAAGGACGAGAGCAAACCAGGTGAAACCGGTTCTCCAGGAACATGACTAAACTAGATTCCTGAATGGCTCAGAGATGAAGTTGTAACACGTTGAGTGGTATAATACAGCGTTCAAATTCCTTGAAAATCTCATTTCTAACTTCATATATACCTTATACCTGTTATCACGTCAAGTGTCTTTAGGTATTTAGAAATTTACTTTTAAATCAAATGTTTTGTTATTAATGTTATCATCATTCTTATTCTTTTTATATGGCAAATCTATAAGTGTTTACTATTATTAATGATCTTTTCCTCTTTTATTTTTCCTTGACAGTACTCTTAATGTTCTAGCAGAATGAGTGACTTTCCAAAAAAGGCAGCAGGGGATGACTGGGCAGAGCAAACATCCCAGTGGGTGCAAAGAGCCCAATCTGAAAAAGAAGACCAGCCAGAAAGCAACAACATGGCGGAAGTCTTTCATCCAAACCCACTCATCCAAGACAACGTGGAAACCAAGCGGGAAGAAGACGTGTTCTCAAGCCGCCTGCCTGTCAAAAGTGGTTCTTCGATGGACCTCCTCCTCCCTTCACTCACACAAGAACATGACACCCAAGAAAATAGGCAAGGATGTGTTGATTTAGAACCTCTATGATTATTCTATGCTGTTTTTGTCTTGCCTCTGGACTCGGCCTAATCCGAGTAAAGGCTTGAAATCCAGCACAAAGTGTTGTCTAATCCACACAGCAGGATAAAGTCGCCTGGTAAGGTGTCAACGTTGTGCTAACTGACACATGCACAAAGCGTAAAGTTATTGCCTTCCTAATACACGTCATTAAGCAGAGTAACAGTACAAACTTCTAATCCCACCTAATCTTGATTTTTATTTTTATTAAACAGGAGAGAAGGACCACAGAGTAGACCAGATTCTCCCAGCTACATGTCAATGAAGACCAACCGCTCCATGGAACCACCACACAACTTCAATACAGAACGCTCTCTGAACTTAAGGCAAGATGTATTCTATTTTCATTTTATATCTGAAGATAAAAAGCTAAATAGATTTTGTTATGTGAATATGTCACACAATAAAACATAATAAGTAACTTACGCTATAAAGTATAGTCATTCAAAGTTTTAGTTTAAGACTTTTTATTTACATTTTTTTTATTTTAATCGCTTCAGCACTATTTTCAGAACTTTGTCCTCATTTTTCAAAACCTTACAGACAACACTATCTAAACTACAGTATCACCACTTTAAACACAGGCTGCCCTATGTTCAAATTCTTGCATTTTGCATTTATATCTTTGAAGAGACCTTGCAAGATCAGACTTATTGGTTCCAATATCTGATTCATCATGAAATACCATGGAAACATTTGTTTAGATCTAATATAATATATATAATAATATGAATGGTAGGTAATTTTTTTCATGAGACATTTTTATTTAAACTGAGGCAAATTAAGCAATATACTACTTAATGAATTCAATTTTCTGCATTAGGGGGGAAAAAGCTGGTACACAGATGTCATTTGGAGGAGAAAGACCTAAAACGGTATTTGTACAAACACATAATCTAGCAAGCTGAAACAAGAGTGGGATTAAAACCAAGATTAAACTCGCTCAGGAATAAAGGAACGCAGCAATACATACATAATAAATGTTTAATTGTTCATAAAATCATCATAAAATAGAAATATGTTGTGATGTTGGTCAAAAATGTAAGCCAGTGTTTATTATTATGGGCAGTTGTAAATAACTCAACCATTATTTTGTTTATATTTTGCCTGTATTTATTTTTAGCTATCGGTGCACAGAGGTGGCAACTGCAGTGACTTCCTACCAATTATCGAAAACTGGACCCGAGAGCATGTACAAGAGTGGCTAGTCAAAAAAGTGAAAGTTTCAGCCGAGGTGGCAAAGAAGCTTTATGACCAAGACGTTTCAGGGGCGGCACTTGTTTGCTTTGAGAAAATGGACTTCTTAGATGCAGGCCTGACTCTAGGGCCAGCTGTCCAGATTCTAAAACATGTTCACGTAGAGAAGCTGAAGAGAAGTGTTCACCCACAAGAGGGCAGCGTTGCATTTCTTGAAAGTCCTCAGGAAGAGCAAAGGCAGAGTTCCAGGTTGATGACGGAAGGGAATGTTTCAGCTCGGCGGGAGGAATTATCAGACACTGAAGCCTTTTCATCTACCTCTGAGAGACCGTGTCCGAGCTCCTCATTATCATTATTGAAAGAACTTAGACATAAAATCCAAATAGCTGTTGGCGAATCCTCTCAAAGTAAAGAGGGAGGCTGGGAAACTTTTGAGTCCTCGGTCAAAAACAAAAACAACTCTTCATTGGATAACGAGAAGCGAATACGTGTACCGCGTCCCTTTGACCAAAGCGACCCTTCCTTCACGTACGCACAAAATGATCTTCTTCCACTGGATGCTGGTCCAAGCAATCTCATTGATCCTGTGCGTGAGTATCAGGTCCTGCCTGACGCAGAGGAAACGAGTGAGAGGGAGATTCTTTTTGAATTCTCGAAAGAAATGTTTTGTTTTGCTGCTAGCTGTATGAATTCCCGCACAAACGGTACCATCCATTTTGGAGTCAAGCCAGGTCACATGCACGGACAAGTAATTGGTGAAAAACTGACCTTTTCCAGGAAATATTTTGAGGAATATGAATCACGCCTTGTGGAACACTTTGGAGAAGATGCAGCCATTGCCAGGGCATGCATCCGGCCTCCGAAACTCTTTCAGGTTCAATGTCCAGACGGCACGACTTCAGACAGATCGATAATCGAAGTTGATGTCGTACCAACCTATTCAGAGACACAAGAGAAAGTGTTCTACACTTGCCTACACACAGACTCTGAAAAACAAGGACAGCAATGTAAAAATGAGTGTTTATTTATACGGCAAGGCTCGAAGAGCATCAACATCTTAGCAGAGCAGAATCCCAAAACACTGCAGGAGAAGTTGAAAAGGGTAACCGAGGACGTGAAACGTTTGGCGTCAGCCAGAATGTCCGCAGAGGAGAGGGAGGAACCGCTGGCCACTCAGAAGCACGAGGGCCAAAAGCTGAAGCAATTAATGACCCACGGCAGAGACTCATTGGAGAATTCCTTGCAAGTCATATTGGTAACTGACAAGTGCCACACCAGCCAGCTTGACCACTTACTTTTTCTGAAAGAGATGAAGTTATTTGCTGTGCTCGAATTTGATCCAGAGTCTGACAAGCACGGAGTCTGCGCTTTCTACCGCAAAGATCGAGTGGCTAATATCCACTACCCACGTATGTACAACACCCAGGATAATGTTTCGACTGTTATTGGAAAACTAAACCTTTTCCAGCAGACTAGCTGGGTCTTTTGTAATGGTCGCGCGAACGAGGAAAGCGAGGCAGACAAGCCATTTTCTCCCGGTGACTGGTTAAAGAAACGTGCCGGGGAAATTAGCGACGTGATTTCCTTTCTCTGCAATCCAGACATCTTGTCCAAAGACAGACTACTGGTAATCTTCATGCTTCACTCACAAGTCACTGACATCTCCAGTCCAATCATGGAGACCTTTTGTGCCGTCTATCGCACGCTGGAAGGTGAAGATAACATCGTGTGTCTATGCAAAGACGCCACGGTTTTTAAGCAGTGGAAAAATCTGATAGAAACTCGTTGTAAAGTGGATATCACCAACAAATGCATCTATGACCTGAGCTTGAATGAGATCGACTGCACCATTAGGAAATTGAAAGAGCCTAAGACGCAGTGCTCCACTAGGTATCTTCCGTCCACAGGTTCCAGCTCTGTCCTCCTGACAAAGAAAGACGAGGACTTGTTGACCGTGCTGGACGTCCTGAGTGAAAACGAGTGTGAGAGCACAGAAATTGAAACGATGGAGACGTTCGACGCATTCAAGACCAAAACAGAGAAGGATTTTTACCGAGGCGGACGGGTGACTTGGTGGAACTTCTACCTGTCTGAGCGACCAGGGTGTTTGCCGTTCATCAAAAGAGACATCTATGACGACCTATACGACCTGATCACACCCACGAAGAGTTACACATCTCCATGTGTCATGCTGAGTCTGTTCCATCCCCCTGGCTGTGGGGGAACAACTCTGGCGATGCATGTTCTCTGGAACCTGCGACGCAAATTCAGGTGTGCCGTTTTGAAGAACAGCATGGCGAACAACAGTGAGATTGCAGTGCAGGTCATACAACTTCTTAATTGCGGGAAACATGAGCAGTCAAGCTACACTCCGGTTCTCCTCTTGGTTGACAACTGGGAGGACATGGAAGGCCTGAAGCAGTCCATATTGAGTGTGACAAATGCGAGGAAAAAGCACGACAGCCTGATGGTAATCATTTTGAACTGCGAGAGGACCCACTACCCTTTGGAGGGCGCCAAAAACAGCTGGACCGACAATGTGTCCCTCACCAACAAACTGTCCGTCAAAGAGCAGAAGTTCTTTGCAATCAAACTGAAAGACCTTGAGAGTCACCACGACAGACCAGAAACCTTCTATGCCTTCATGATCATGACGAACAATTTCTGCGAGGATTACATCAAAGATTTAGTCTGCAACACTCTGAAAGACCTGGACACTGGCAGCGTGGAGGGTCGACTACTTTCCTTTCTGTCCTTACTCAACACCTATGTCAACGCCTCTTGCCTGTCCCTTTCCCTGTGCGAGCAACTGGTGGGAATAAGGGATATACGGTGGAAGGGGAGGGAGACGTTTGAGGTGAAAATGAACCCCTACTCCACACTACTGATCCGATTCACCGTCGAAGAGCACGGCACTTACCAAGCAGTACGATTTCTACATCCGATGATCGCTAAACATTGTCTGAAAGCCCTGACCGAGAAGTGCAGACTCTCGCTGGGGGAAATAGCGACAAACCTGTTGCACTGTGACTTACTCTACAAATCCTGCATGGGAAGAGATCCTCTAGTTCAGAACGTTCAAAGTATGCTGATCACGCGGCACAGGAAAGAAGAGGGAGATGATAAGGACACACACTTCTCTCCCCTAATTGAGGACATGCAGACAGAGGAGGGAACCACCAAGATCGTGGAGGTGTTGGTGAAGGCAACAGGCCGATTTGACAAAAACCCAACATTGCCACAGGCCTTGGCCAGACATTTTTACCGGAAGGAGGAAGATTTTACATCTGCCCTCATGTGGGCTCGGGTTGCCAAGGAGAAAAGGTACAACTCATACATCGCAGACACTCTGGGCCAGGTCTACAAAAGTCACCTGAAATATGAAATTGAACACGCAAACAACAAGCTTACACCTGAAGGCTTAGAGAAATGGCTACAATTAGCAGACAAGGGCATAAAGGCATTTAAGGATTCACAGGAGCTAGCGAAGAAGGATGCGTCAGCAGATCCACTTGACCTGCACGGTAGAAGGAGACGTAAATGCTACAACACATCCGGCTATGTGGGGGAGACAGAAGTCATGATGATGCTTTTAGATGTTTTAGAATGGATTCCTTTTTTCAACCCAAAGGAGAGACACAAAAAGGATAAAATGTTACAATTTCTCAAAGATAATTTGCCAGGGAACGCTTTCCATGAACATAGCACAGCAACCGATGGGCAGCTGATCGCTGTCTTGTCAGACCACAAGGTTTTGCTTGTCTCTTTAAAGCCACGGCTAAAAGAGATATTCAACTTCTTTGAGAACTACTTCACATACTTTAAGCCAAGGTCAGTTGAAAAGGAGACAGCCGATAACAGAAACAAACGCAAATTATCAGGCTATTTTAAAAAGTACATCCACATGTTCTGTCCTACTCCAGAGGAGAGAATGTCCGAGAGGGACAACAAACCCAACCTGAGTTTACAGCAGAAGATGGAAATCCAGCGACACTATCTGGAGGAAAAGAGAGCGGACTCGTTTGCCGGACTCCTTCAGTGTTTAAGCGAGAAGAGTGGAAACGAGATGGAGTTCATTCTAAAGCATTGGCAATGTGTCGTCGATCATTCCGTGTTTGTGAACGATAAAATTAATTTCATCCTGGCGAACATCGTTCTCCACAGCGCCAAGCCGCGCTCCACGCAGCTGAAGCGCTATGAGGAGTTAGTATCCCTTCTCAACGATTTACTTCAAGAGGAAGGAACCAATTCGAACAGAACCGAGCTTTACTACCTCGCCATGCTTTTGATGTGGCCAAGGAAGGACGACGTTCTACGCCACACAACGACATACCGAAACATCAGCACATATTTAACATCCACGAAGAAATCATTTAAGAAACGCTTTTCTCACATGCTTTCAGCAAGGAATCCCATGGCACACTTCTTCATGGGGACGTCTGGAGGACTGAAACGACTGATTAGCAAAGGAAAACTTGACAAGGCCCTGAATCAAGCTTTCCACTTAAACACCTCGCTTGAAACATCCAGCCCACATCAGCTGTGGCAAAACGGTCAAATATGGCAGATACAAGAAGTTCAGAGGCTGCTTCATCGTGTCACAGGGAAAACAGAAAACGCAGACATTTACGTTAATTATGATGGTAACGTGAAAATGGTTGTGCGCCCTGTCTATCTGGGGAGCATCAGAGGCGGCTGCAGCCAAGAGAGAGTCACCTTCTACCTGGGATTCACCATGGAAGGACCAGTGGCCTACGACATCAAATACGATGAGCAGTGATCAAAATGGCCGAGTGTGTAGAGAATTCAAAATGTGTAAAGAATATCCATTGGTTCAGATAATAATGCAGAATGAGCCGTGATTTTGTAAAACATCTGACCTGAAAAAAAACTAACTGCAATGCCTTCCTCCATCATTTTGATAGTACAATAGTGTGCACCCTGATTTTAGTACGTTTATTCATGCAAGCTTAGCCATTTCTCAAAAATACACCACCTATCCGTAATGTTATGATTGTATATATTTTCTGTTTTTAGGAATTGCATTTTTAGCGTAACATGCTAATTGAACATTGGTAGGTGGCTGGACTAAATTGTTTTCCATTATGTTTTCTGTTATGACCAAAAAAGAAATATAGAATTAAAGAAAATTACAACAAGGAAACAGTGCCACTCGTTGTTTAATTATTAATGTTGATTGAGCAAACATAAATTAACACTATCCCGGGAACAAGGCCAGTGTAGTTATAAACAAGATTAATTAATTAACGAATTAAATATTCATGTATGCACTTCATTTTTCATCATGGGTTTCCAGTCTTTGTCCACGAATAAGATATATAGTAGGCCGTACTAGCCAAGTCACTTGTGCTTTCTGCTGTGACGTTGTTCGGGAAAGAGACGGCTGATTACAACCTTTGCCTGTAAACTCTGATAGTGTAAACTCTAGGATACTGCATTTGATCACAAAATATTACACTAAATAGCTTAGATATCCAACCTGCTATCAAAAAACAACAAGATGGTAAAAAACAAACAAAAAAAGAATGAGTTGATAGTCGACGTAATACCGTCTGGAAACGCACGAGGGCGATGTCTAACCTCAAACAAACAAATCCAGCAGGTCAGTACGATCTGACCTACCTTAACTGTCTGTCTCGACTTCACAATTAGGCACTTCAACATAAAAAAAAACTGCAAGACAAAAACACCGATCTTCATGTGTAAAAAATTAACAGATCAAATGGGCTGAATTTTGGAACAACAGAACTCAACCCTCATCACATGGAAGTCGAACAAAAATATCCACTGCTAACCGTAATGACTTGCCAGACTCAAAATAGGCCTACAGCTCCATATCGCTGGAGCCACTATGCTGTGTTCGGAACGTCCTGAACTTCCGGAATATTCAGTAGTCCTAAGTGGACGCATAGGAAGCCTGTGCGATTCTAAACAGTGCCATTCCTTTTCGGAGTTGTAGGCCTATTATTCTGCACTCAACCTAAATTGCGCCAATTTTCACACCCGTGAAGCCTACTTTAATCACCGTTTTTTTTTTACAGTAGCTTTGGCACTAATTTCCGATCTTCGTGCTAATTTTTACGGTCACCACTTGCAACACATTCTGTCGTGGGCCCATTTTCAAAATATAGCATTTTGCATTCAAATCTATCCATACACACATGACCAGGTACCCCCACACACTGTGCTCACACGTCATTGTATTTTGACAATATTATATATATTATGAATACAAAAAAAAACTATGTATTAACAAAAAACAGTTTGTATTTTTGCATTTGTATTTATGTAGTGCATATAACTCATTTGATGTTTTACCCCAACCAATGAAGCTGAAACATGTACCATGCACATGTAAAAACTCACAAAGCCATATTAACAAACAGCTTAAAAATAAACTGCATATGCAGCGTTACACAACAAATAAACAACATTACAATCTGCCCAAAAGAGGTGCAACTGCTTCCCTTTAACACAACAAATTAACACCATTACAATCTGCCCAAATAAGGTGCAACCGCTTCCCTTTAACACAACAAAGAAACAACATTACAATCTGCCCAAATAAGGTGCAACCGCTTTCTGTTTGACCAAACGCTGACGGCATAATTAAATGGGCCTCCATAGGTTGACCTTGGGGTTTCAGGTCTTGTCTTTGTGTAAAAACCCACTCACTGGAAGCTACTTCATTTGTGCTGAACAGAAACTGGCAGGTAGGCAGGTGATTAATGCCCCCTGAATACAGTAGGCAGTCGAAAGCCTGGACTGGAGGAGAATCCTCATTAGTCAGGAGCCTGTCCAGTAAGCATTCGTAACGGCTAGTATTATGATATTCAGATCGTCCAGCATGGAGACACAGCAGGGTGGAGGAGCGGGAAGAGAAATCAATGGGCCCGGGGAGTGGCTCTCGGTAGTCGGGTCGGCGGGATAGGAGGGGTGGGGGTGGAGGTGGTGCTCCGTGATCCATTCTTTCCCAGCCAGGATTAATGAGACAGGGTCTTTCAGACCGCAGTGCTTTGGAGATCTGTCGACTTCGAACCGGCGACACAGCAGTACGGAGTGAAAGGACACCCGGTTCAAACACACATGCAAGCACGCACGCACGAACGCACACACACACACACACACACACACACACACACACACGCAGACTCTCTCTCTCTCTCTCACGCACACACACACACACCTGTCTGCGTGGAAGATGAATGTCACCCATTGAAACCACTCTAGTTTATTGTTGTGCTGCTATGTAGAGAGCAGAGAAAGACCAGGGTGAATATTACAAGTCTCGCTTTGTGAGCGCCAGGCTTTCATTAGCATTACCTGGCACGGATCAAGCTCTATGGTAAAGTGAGAAAACGCTCACAGCTTATATGACGTCATACTTTAGTTTTACCAACAGTCCAACGTAAAGATTCATGTAGCATTTGGTAGTTTAGCATCACACACCAAGTTTGGAACTGCTTTTATTTGTATAGCAGGCAGTCAAATTAAAAGACAAAAGTCAGTTCAATATGAAGGTTATGCCCATTTTTTTAATAGCACTGAATTAATCTCTTGAGAATGAACAATCAAAGGTTTATTTTACGTTGAATTTCGATTTTCACCACTAGAGGGCTTCACATGTTCGAAAGGCCTACTTTTTCCGAACATCAGTCTTCTCTTTGAATATACAGTACGGACCCCCCCCCCCCCCCCCCCCCCCCCCCCGTACATTCTAATTAAAAGACTCTTTTCAGAGTGGACAGAGCACGGGGTCTTTGCTGAAGTTTCCTGGGTTTCACTGACAAACACACACCCTGGCCGTTCAATAGTGAAGTGTCGGGGGCTTCGCCATAGATCTTGGTGAGCGTTGACAGCTGGGCCGCAATAACACTGGCAGTATGGAAACAGAGTGAGAGAGAAAGAGAGAGATAAAAGGAGAGAGAAAGAAAGAAGGAGAAGGAGAGAGAGAGAGAGAGAGAGAGAGAGATAAAAGGAGAGAGAAAGAGAGAGAGAGAGAAACAAGGACAACGAGAGAGAGAGAGAGAGAGAGAGAGGGAGAGAGAGAAGGAGAGGGAGAGGGAGAGAGAGAAGGAGAGGGAGAGAGAGAGAGAGAGAGAGAGAAGGAGAGGGAGAGAGAGAGAGAAATAAAGAGATACAGAGATAGTGAGTTCGCTGGGGTTTTTGTCGACGTTAAAACTCAGCTAACTGCATTTTCTCAACGCCTTATTTGTTTCCATCTCCTGTGGTCGAAGTCACTCAGCTCCTGAAACAGTTTCATAATCACAGGCCTTGGTGAACACATATACTTTGAAAAGGTTTATACAATTAGTTTATGGATGTGGTGATCCAGCAATGCACAAAGGAATTGCCATGGATATATAGAGGATGGCTTGGCTAACTTATTTATAAATGAATTTGTATTTGAAAATCCTCCATCTTGTGATTCATCACCAGGCACAAAGCACAGTCCATCTGTGTTTTCACATGTGAACTCCTCTTTGGGAACACAAATGTGTCCTTACAATTCAACAAAAACGTATATGAAAGTGTTTTACACGAATCGCCCAAACATCAAGTAATATTCACACGTTGACTTTGCTGATATAACATCACTTTTCTCCGGATTTTCCTGAGCCAGACATTCGATCAGGCTGGGACAGAAGCCGGAATCAAGGAAGGTCATTGGAACCACATTCCAGCAGACCAAATGGAGGAAACGCTGTTAGATGAGTTTTCACTGTAACAATCCCAGCTGACTGACCCTCTCTCTCTCTCTCTCTCTCTCTCAGTGCATGCTGGGGGTTTTGGGTGGTAGGTGAGGCGAGGTAGGAAGGAGCTGAGAGCGTCAAGTTATTTTTCTGTGTTTTTCGGTGTTTTGTTTAGTCAGTCGTTTTGTGTTTGGTCTGTGTCAAGGTTTGGTCGTGTTGTGGTGGGGATGGCGTCTAAAGAGACTTTGCCCCCGTCTATCCGACATGGCGTTAGGATTGTTCCCGACGTACGTGTGTCAGTGCAAGATGTGCTAATTGCCGCGGGAGAGCAGGTGGGCTGTGCGGCCCTTTCCTACGCTTCCCGCATGAATAAAGCTGTCGTAATATTTTTGAAAGAAGAGCGCCATGTAAATCAGCTGATTGAGAGTGGCGTTATTATAAATGATGAGTTGTTGCAAGTTTCCCCGATGTCTGTTCCTTCTACCCGGGTTACAGTGTCAGGGGTGCCGCCTTTTATTCCCAACGATTTGCTGGAGCGAGAGCTTCGACGTTTTGGAAAGTTGGCTGGTGGGTTGAAACCGGTCAGTTTAGGGTGCAGGATTGCGGAGCTTAAACACGTCATGTCTCTGCGGAGACAAGTGTTCATGTTCCTGGAATCTCCGACGTTAGAGGTGTCGTTTAGGGTAAAACATGAAAATACGTTTTATATCGTATATGCCAGCACAGGTAGCATTAAATGTTTTGAATGTGGGGGGGTAGGGCATAAACGTTTTGCGTGCCCGCAAAGGCAGCAGGCTGGGGGCAGTGATGCAGCTGAAACCCCGCCCCCCGCAGTTGAAATGGCACAAGCCGACGGGCTGGGGGTACAAACGGTAATGAGTGCTGTTACTGGGCTGTCTGGTGTTGCTGAGCTACTATCAGGGTGTACACATATTGAACCCAACAAAGACCTGGTGCTAGTCTCCCCAAGCACAAACTTTGTGTCAAAGGAAATAGCCAGGGCTGAGGATGAGGAAGAGTGCAGCCAGGGGGCTGGACCAAGTAAGGAAGGGATGCATCTTGTGGAGGAGGCAGTGCATGAAGACAAGGGGAACAGTGAGACTGAGGGTTTGGAAGTGGGGGATGAGTCTAATGACATGTCTGTGTCTGAGTCCTTATCACAGGGAGAGGACATTTACCAACATGAGGAAATAAATGACTTCCTTGATGAAACATTTGGGAAATCTGTAAAAGTAAGGGATTATTTCCCAGATACAGATAAATTTATAAGGACTGCCAAAACCATGCAGAAGTCTACAGGTCTTTCCATGTTGGATGAAAAGAAACGGTTCCGCCTGAGGAAGCATGTTACAGCCATCAGAAAGGGAGTCAAAGCTAAGAAAGTGAATGTCAGAAAAACAAAGCTACCCAAATGAATGAGCGTTGTTTTCTGGGGTTATGTCTCTTTTTGACCTTCATCATGCAGGGCTTTAGGGTTGGCTCCTTAAACATTAATGGAGGACGAGATATGCAGAAGAGGGCTCTAGTTTTAGAAGTATGTCAACAAAAGAGACTAGATGTTGTTTTGCTCCAGGAAACACACAGTGGTGTGGATAACGAGGTAGAGTTGGGTCTATGGTGGGAGGGACAGCAAGTCCACAGCCATGGGACACGGTTTAGTGCAGGAGTGGGAGTTTTATTTTCACCAAGTCTTGGGGTTAATATTTTATCGTCCACAGAGATAGTGAAGGGACGGCTACTGGTAGTTAGGGCAGAGATTAAGGACAGTGTCTTTAGTTTAATCTGTATTTATGCACCTAACCAGGGTTCTGAACGACTAGAGGTTTTTAGACTTTTAAAGGATGTATTAATGCAAGTTAGCCAAGGAGAATGTGTGATTATAGGAGGGGACTGGAATTGCACAGTGGATTTTACACTGGATAGGAATAGTGAGGAGCCCCACCTGCAGTCCTCCACATGCCTTTCTCGGATTTTAAGCCAATCTAAGCTGATCGATGCATGGAGGGTTAAACACCCTGCGGTGAAGCAGTATACATGGGTTAAAGTTTTAGATAATAGAATCAGTGCAGCAAGATTAGATAGGTTTTATTTATCAGATTTGTTTAGTTCTAGGTTACTAAGGAGCTTTATTTACCCTGTTGGTTTTACTGATCACCATCTGGTCACTATTGACATTTGCACCGCCGTCACTGCCAGGCCTAAAACATATTGGCATTTTAATACCAAGTTGATCCAGGATAGGGTTTTCACCTCAAAGTACGAGATGTTCTGGGATATCTGGAAGGCCAAAAAGGGGGCTTTTATTTCTCTGAGCCAGTGGTGGGAGGTGGGTAAGGCACAGATACGGGTGTTCTGCCAGCAGTATACCTCTAATTCCACTGCAAGGATCAGGGAGACTGTTCAGAGACTGGAGCAGGAGATCAGAGATGATGAACGTAGCCTGATTTTAAACATGGATATAGAAAAGAGTATATTGTTGAAGGATAAGAGGAAAGAGTTACAGGAGAGAGTGAAGGGGGCCATGATAAGAGCCCGGTTTATGAATATTAGTGATATAGATGCACCCAGCACTTTCTTTTTTAACCTCGACAGAAAAGTGGCCATGAGAAAACAAATGGCCTGCCTTAGTCTTCCTGAGGGGAGGGTAACCACAGACCCAACAGAAATGAGGAGGCATGCTGTGGAATTCTATGCAGCCCTATATGGGGCGGATGATTCTGACCCTGACTGCACGGCAGATCTTCTCCGGGAGCTGCCTAAACTGGAGCAGGGTGAACGGGATGCCTTAGACTCTGTGCTCAGTCTGGAGGAGCTCACTACAGCAGTCTATCAGCTGGCTCCAGGTCGGGCCCCAGGCATCGATGGGCTGCCCATGGAGTTTTTTAAGCATTTCTGGGGATGCATGGGTGCGGATTTCCATGAAGTTTTACTGGAGTGTTATGAAGAAGGATCCCTCCCAACCTCCTGTCGCCGTGCGGCCTTGTCTCTGTTGCCTAAGAAAGGAGACCTGGCACTTTTAAAAAACTGGAGACCGGTTGCACTGCTTTGCACAGACTACAAAATACTGTCGAAGGTTCTAGCAAATAGACTGAAAGGGTATCTAGGTATCCTGATACATAAGGATCAGTCCTATTGTATCCCAGATAGATCGATAGTTGACAATTTGCACCTCATAAGAGACGTTATAGACATCTGTAAAAGTTGTGGTTGCAATGTTGGTTTACTGTCCTTGGACCAGGAAAAGGCATTTGATCGTGTGGATCATACTTTTCTATTTTCCACGCTGAAGGCCTTTGGTTTTGGGGAGGGTTTTATTTCATGGATTCAGCTTTTATATAGGGAGGCGTTCGTTTTAATTAAGGTGGGGGGTGGTTTAAGCCATCCCATACCAGTCAGGAGAGGGATCAGACAGGGCTGTCCGGCCTCGGGACAGCTCTACACGCTGGCGGTGGAGCCTCTGCTAGCCAGACTACGGAGCAGGCTGACGGGTTTTTTCCTGCCAGGACTATCTCAGAGCCCACCATTAGTCGTGTCGGCCTATGCTGATGATATAACTGTTTTTATTAGGAACCAGGGAGACATTGGTGTTTTAATTGATAGTTTAGAAGTGTTTGGCAGAGCCTCCTCAGCAAAGGTAAACTGGGAGAAGAGTGAGGCTTTGCAAATGGGATGGTGGCTGGATGGGACAGCACCCAGTCTGCCTCGGGGTCTAGGGTGGGGAAAAAATGGGTTAAAAGTTTTAGGTGTTTTTATAGGGTCAGAGGAGTACCAAAAGCAGAATTGGGAGGGTGTAGCGGAGAAAGTGTGTGCCAGATTATCCCGGTGGAAATGGTTAATACCCCAATTGTCCTATAGGGGTAGGGTCCTGGTGGCAAATAATTTGGTTGCCTCATCATTGTGGCACAAAATGGTTATTGTACCTCCGCCAAGGGCTTTAGTGGAAGAGGTGCAGAGGACAATGGTGGACTTTTTCTGGTCCGGCCACCACTGGATACGTGCTGCAGGACTCTACCTGCCAGTGGCTGAACGGGGCCAGGGCCTCGTGGACATTGGTTCAAGAGTCATGGCATACAGGCTCCAAACGGCACAAAGACTTCTTTACACTCACGGGCTGAGCTGGATGGACACGGCAAGGCTGCTGCTGAGGAGGGCTGGCCGTATGGGGTACGACAAGCAGCTGTTCCTCTTGAGGCCAGGAGAGGCAGACTTAGCGGGACTGCGCCTTTTTATAGCTCTGTCTTGCAAGCATGGCAGGTCTTCCAGGTCGATAGAGTGGAGGTGGAAACACCGGGTATGTGGCTGTACGAAGAGCCTTTGTTTTTTAACGCTTTTATCAACGCTGGGACTTTGTCCTCTGTCACCCTGCGGTCCAGACTGCGGGAGGCTGGTTGTGTGAAGCTGGGGCACTTGATGAAGGCAAGACACTCATCAATGGACAGGTTGGGCGAGGTGACCCACATCAGGTCCTCCAGGCTGCTAGCCAGTATGGTGGAGGATGTACTTACGTCCCTGCCAGGGCCCCTACGAGGATTTGCGGAGGACTCCACACTGGCTGAACAATGGGACGATGAGTATGAGTATGTCTTCCCCTCCCTGAATGTTGCCCCTGCTGTTGGGGAATGGCGAGATGAGGGGGGGTCGTTGCTGTCTCTCTCAACCCTCGAGTTGGGGGCGTTTGAGCACATTGAGAAAAAAGTGTTATATCATGCCTGTATAAAGGTATCCCACCTGCGCTCCCTGGCAGGAATGAAGGCGTCAAGGTGGTGTGAATTTTTTGGTCCGAATGTTTCCCCAAAGGGCTGCTGGCGGTCCCTTTACAAGCCTCCTCTGGAGAAGAGGTCAGGAGATCTACAGTGGAGGATAGTTCATGGGGCTATAGCTACCAACCAATATCTGGCACACCTGGATCCGGCAAATGGGGAGGAGTGCTCATTCTGTTCTGAGCCGGAAACATTGTTCCACTTGTTTGTGCAGTGTCCGAGGTTAGTGGGGCTATTTGAATTTTTAGGTAGATGGTATGAGAGGCTGGGGGAGGTTTTTTCATTTCCTTTGTTTATTTTTGGTCCAAGGTACTCAGTTAAAAAGAAACAAATGCACGTACTGATACACTTCCTCTCAGGAGTGGCAAAACTTGCCATTTGGAAGACCAGAAAGAACCGGGTAGAGGGTCTCTGTTCGGTAGATCCGGTTCAGATGATGAGGGGACTGCTGTCGTCCCGACTACGGATCGAACATGCGTATTTTGCACTTGTGGATAATTTGGAGGGTTTTATGTGCACATGGGGGCTTGGTGGGGTGTTGTGCACAGTTTACCTTGACGGCACTCTAATACTCTCATTTTGAGTTGGTTGTTTTTTTCTTCTGGTTGTTTGTTGGGTTTGATTGTCTGTTGGTTTGGTTCAAACAAAAGGAACCTGAGAATTTGAAAAGTACACCTGGATTTTGAAAAACTGTAAATAAACTGACATTTTAAAATCAAAATCTCTCTCTCTACCTCTCTCTCTCTCTCTCTCTCTCTCTCTCTCTCTAGAGGTGAAGAAGAGAGGGGGGAAATAGAGGTGAAGGAGAGAGGGGGGAAATAGAGGTGAAGGAGAGAGGGGGGTAGAGGTGAAGGAGGGGGGGGAGGTAGAGGTGAAGAAGAGAGGGGGGATAGAGATGAAGAAGAGAGGGGGGAAATAGAGGTGAAGGAGAGAGGGGGGTAGAGGTGAAGGAGGGGGGGGGGGAGAGGTGAAGAAGAGAGGGGGGGGTAGAGGTGAAGGAGAGAGGGGGGATAGAGGTGAAGAAGAGAGGGGGGAAATAGAGGTGAAGGAGAGAGGGGGGTAGAGGTGAAGGAGGGGGGGGGGGTAGAGGTGAAGAAGAGAGGGGGGGTAGAGGTGAAGGAGAGAGGGGGGATAGAGGTGAAGAAGAGAGGGGGGAAATAGAGGTGAAGGAGAGAGGGGGGTAGAGGTGAAGGAGGGGGGGGGGGGAGAGGTGAAGAAGAGAGGGGGGGTAGAGGTGAAGGAGAGAGGGGGGATAGAGGTGAAGAAGAGAGGGGGGAAATAGAGGTGAAGGAGAGGGGGGGAAATAGAGGTGAAGGAGAGAGGGGGGAAATAGAGGTGAAGAAGAGAGGGGGGGGTAGAGGTGAAGGAGAGAGGGGGGGGGTAGAGGTGAAGGAGAGAGGGGGGGGAAATAGAGGTGAAGGAGAGGGGGTAGAGGTGAAGGAGAGAGGGGGGGAAATAGAGGTGAAGAAGAGAGGGGGGGGTAGAGGTGAAGGAGAGAGGGGGGGGGGGGAATAGAGGTGAAGGACGGAGGGGGTAGAGGTGAGGGGGGGGGGGGAAGGGATTCTTCAGTAGGTCAATGTTTCTTTCACTGTAACATGATGTAACATATTGATGATGATGATGATGATGTAACGTGCTCCTTTATCGGACTTCAATCAGCCAGAACTCTCGCCCGCTTAACAATCATTTTCCTTTTCTTTCCAACTCTCCTTCTCTTTCCCTCTCTCTTTCCTTCTCTTTCCAACTCTCCTTCTCTTTCCCTCTCTCTTTCCTTCTCTTTCCCTCTCTCGTTCCCTGTCTCTCCATCTCTCTCTAAGCAGTTAGGAAGGAGGTTATCCTTAAACTTATTAGAGCAGGTGCACTGCATTGAAAATCCATTCAGTGTTGCTGTCACAGCGATTCTGTTCCATTGAATTAAGTGGGGTCAGTCCAGAAAATCAACAGATTACACTGTGGGGAGGGAGAGGGCTAGTCACACACGTACGGGCACACACACACACACCAACACACACACACAGACACACACACACATACACACATAGGCAAGCACACCCAGACATATTCAACACACAGACGCACAAACATACACTTACCGAACACACACATGGACAAGAGCACACACACACAAAGAGACACGCTTTGCTCAGATTTATACACACGCATACACACACTCCCAGAGACAAGCTTTATATGGCATGTCCAGAGGTGGGCTTGTTCTCCTGGCACATGAGCAGCTTGTGGTGGGAATGTGCTGAGGGAGACAGTCTTGAGTTTGGGGACCTTGATATTCATCATCACCCATCACACACACACACACACACACACACACGGTGCTGAAGCCCTACGGCCCAAGCCTCTTTAATTATTACACAGTGCTCTAATCAATAGCATCGAAGCTAATCCTATTCCATCACATCATATTCACCTGAACCACTGTGACATTTCATCAAGCTGCCTCGGTGTGTGTGTGTGTGTGTGTGTGTGTGTCTGTGTGTGTGTGTGTGTGTTTGTTGGCGCACATGTTTGGCTGTGTATGTTGATTATGTCTGTGTGCTTGTCTGAGTGTGTGTGTGTGTGTATTCAGTATGTGTATGTTTGTCTGTCGGTGTGCTCGGTGTGTCAGTGTGTGTGTGTGTGATAGAGTGTGTTTGATAGAGTGTGTGTGATAGAGTGTGTATGCTCACCTCGAAAGCGTAAGATCATGGCGCTCCCCTTCAGACCCCACCCTCCAGGTATAAGATAGGCTCCCCCAGAGCTGCAATGGCCCGTCTCAAGCCCCTCTGCCAACCACCCCAACACCCACCCTCTGCCAAAAGCCTTACCTCTCTAGCTGGCACCAAACCACTCCCAGAGGCCCTGGCCGTTAGCCAAATGGCAACAGTAACAGGGGGATCTAAAATTAGAAGACAGCACGTCTGTTATACCCCTACCACTCACTTGGTCGTTTGTTAGGAGGCCTGTGGTGACGACACACACACACACACACACACACACAAACAACAATGACAAGACAATGTGCGTGTTGTGTATAGGGGAAAACTCTATGACTAACTGTTATCGTTTCCTGCAGCGGTTTGCAAATCCCGTAAAAACAACACACACACACACAAAAACACAGCGAACAAAAAAAGCGCCTGCTGTTCTGTGACCGTGAGTTATTGTCTTGATCGCAGCAGCACAGTAAATAACCATCTCGCAAAAAACCCGCGAACTGCTCACTTTAGCGTCATTAGCGTTTACAACACAGAAAGGGAATGCCAACAGCAAGGTTGTTTAGTATACCGAG
>CM030174.1:2985000-2990000 GCA_017639675.1 Aplochiton taeniatus | reverse complement strand
CTTTCTCTCTCTGTCTCTCTCTCTCTCTCTCTCTCTCTCTCTCTCTCTCTCTCTCTCTCTCTCTCTCTCTCTCTCTCTCTCTCTCTCTCTCTCTCACTCTCTCTCTCTCTCTGTTTCTCTCTCTCTGCCTCTGCATCTCTTCCTCATTGCACCCCCCCCCCTCCCCCCCCTCACCCCCCACCCATCCTTGCTCTTAACGAAGCCCCCCCCCCCCCCCCCCCCCCTTGCCTCTTTAGATTGTAGCCATGCACTCATTCATTCATTAACAAGCCCTGGGCGGCATGGCAACAAAAGGTGCGCTTGATATACCCTCGGCCATAAGACCAAAAATCCAATGCGGTTAAAGTCAGGAAGGAGCTGTCGGGGTGTAAAGACACCCTCCCTGCTTTGACTGACATGCCCGCCTTTGTGTGAAGGAGGACATCGGTCTTTGTGAGCCTTTACAGCCATCGTACTTTTCGGAGCCTTTCATCGACAGAGCGGGAGGCTGGCGCTGGGAGTGCCTGACCAGCGATGAAACCGGGACAATGTTCGCATCGCAAGGGTAGTTAGGGGGGGGGGGGGGGTCTAGATAACCATCGATCGGATTTCCTCTCTTAACCCTGGAGGAGGAAGGAGGATTGAAGTGAGCTGTGTGGTTGGCAGAGAGGGGGGGGGGGGGGGTAAAGTGAGGTAATTGGGTGTGTGCGCGGACCTAATTAAGGGAGAACGTTTATTGGAATCCTCTTCTCTGTTGATAGACCACAAACAGGGGCAGAGAGCCAAGTCAAACATTCCGTTTCTCAAGTGTTTGGCCTCCTCAGACTTTGGGAATGATGATTTTTTCCCCTGATCTATATTGAGTGGGTTTTCCCTCTCCTTTCCTCATCACAGCATTCCCAACTTCTTCTCCTTAAGCGTTCCCATCCTCTTTTTCTGTCTGTCAGGTAAACGCTTTCCCTGGCCGTCTGTTCCTACGACAACCATCTAGAGTCAATATGTCTAATAGCACAGACCTCACCTGGATAGGACTGAACTGGACTCACCTGTCTAATAGCACAGACCTCACCTGGATAGGACTGAACTGGACTCACCTGTCTAATAGCACAGACCTCACCTGGATAGGACTGAACTGGACTCACCTGTCTAATAGCACAGTGTTTAGCTGGAGGGGCTGAACTAGACACCTGTCTAATAGCACAGGGTTTAGCTGGAGGGGCTGAACTGGACACCTGTCTATTAGCACAGGGTTTACCTGGATAGGACTGAACTGGACTCACCTATCTAATAGCACAGGGTTTAGCTGGAGGGGCTGAACTGGACACCTGTCTAATAGCACAGGGTTTTGCTGGAGGGGCTGAACTGGACACCTGTCTAATAGCACAGGGTTTAGCTGGAGGGGCTGAACTGGACACCTGTCTAATAGCACAGGGTTTACCTGGATAGGACTGAACTGGACTCACCTATCTAATAGCACAGGGTTTAGCTGGAAGGGCTGAATTAGACACCTGTCTAATAGCACAGGGTTTACCTGGATAGGACTGAACTAGACACCTGTCTGATAGCACAGGGTTTAGCTGGAGGGGCTGAACTAGACACCTGTCTAATAGCACAGGGTTTAGCTGGAGGGACTGAACTAGACACCTGTCTAATAGCACAGGGTTTAGCTGGAGGGGCTGAACTAGACACCTGTCTAATAGCACAGGGTTTAGCTGGAGGGGCTGAACTGGACACCTGTCTAATAGCACAGGGTTTAGCTGGAGGGGCTGAACTGGACTGAATCTTCTACGCCAAAAACACCACAGGTCAACGACCTGATCTAATGAACATGATTGTTTTTCTTTCATTTTTCTGTAGCTTTCTCTCTTCTTCTCTTCTTTCTTACTTCCTATCCTTTTCCCCCCTTTTTCTTTCTTTCTTTCTTTCTTTCTTTCTTTCTTTCTTTCTTTCTTTCTTTCTTTCTTTCTTTCTTTCTCGTCCAGTGAAATATGGCCGTGTGTCCACTCCCAAGCCGACCGACAAAGACAGCCCTCCCCGGGTAACTTCCCCGGTTTGAACCTCTCTGTGCACCGCCCACGTCCCATCTGATGTGCTGCTCTCTATCTGTGAGGCGGATGCAGCGTAGGCATGCATCTCCCCCCCAGCTCCACGGAGGCTAATCTGGCTCTCAGGGCCATGCGGAAATCATTTGGAGGCAATTATCACGACGTCAACAAGCGTTAGTGGAACTGAGCAGAGGGCAAAACTATTTATGAGTTTTAAAGACTCTTGGCGTAAAACTATTTGTGTTCTAAAGACTTTTTGGGGAAGCTTCTTTAATGACACTTCCTCTTCCTCTCTGTTCTGATCCACCCTCCTCTTCTTCTTCTCCTTTATTTTCTCTCCTTTATGTATGTTCCCTTTTTCTTCTTTACCTTTCCACACCTTCCCCTCCCTCCTCCCCCCCACCCCCCCCTCCCTTGCCCCCCCTCACTGTATCTTTCCTCCGCTCCCCTGTCCTCTCCCCCTCCTCTCCCCCCTCTCTCTCCTTCTCTCTCTTCTCCGTTGGTGAGCTCAGCAGCAGGCTGCCTGTCGACTGAGGGTGCAGAATGTCAAGTAGGCTCTCCCCAGCGTTGCACTCCTCCTCCTCCTCCTCCTCCTCCTCCTCCCTCTCTTCCTGATATATGTGGACTTGAAGGAGAGGATGATCACAGAGGCTGCTGCCTCTGCTGTCTGACAGGATGCTGATCGAACTGCTTCACAAGGAGCTCAACTCACTTCCTGTTTGACCAACTACTGCACCGGCCAGCTCTTCGACTGACTCTGTGCCCACCTGGCTGACAGGCTGACTGACTGACTGACTGACTGGCAGGTTGGTTGGCTGACTGGCTGGTAGACTGGCAGGCTGACTGACTGGCAGGTTGGTTGGCTGACTGGTTGGCAGGCTGGGAGGCTGGCTCGCTGTCTGTATGTCTTACTGGTTGTCTGACTGTCTGTGTGACTGACTGACTGGTTGTCTGACAGTCTGTGTGACTGACTGTGTGACTGACTGACTGGTTGTCTGACTGTCTGTGTGACTGACTGTGCCACCCTGTGTTTTTTGGTCACCTGCACCACAGTAGCCTTGGCACCTCGTCACCCAAACACACACACACACACACACACACACACACACACACACACACACACACACACACACACACACACACGCTGCACCCAATTACACCCCTTTATAGGGAACGGAGGAGAGGCCACACACACCTTCCCACAAACACACTTTCCCCTTCAGTCTTTCTCCTTTCTGTCCCTCTCTCTGTGTCCCTTACTCACACACACACACACACACACACACACACACACACACACACCTAAAAACAACATGGGTTACGGGGTCCTTATCCCAGTCTATACTTTTCACTGCTTGCAGATTGCTCCCACTGTGTTTCATCTGACCACCCTCTCACCACTGTATCTCCTCATAACCAGTCACAGTAATGACATTATATGTGTCTGGAAATATATCACTGATTCCTGTATCTCCTCATAACCAGTCACAGTAATAACATTATATGTGCCTGGAAATATATCACTGATTCCTGTGACATATTGCCTATGAGAGAAAGAATTCCCTTCAAGGCCTTTCTTCTTTCATATACTGCAGGGGGTGGATTCTACGCTGCCTGGTGAGGTGCATTGTATTTGACAACATGGGCTAACTTCATTTAAAATATCTTTCTGTATATTTGATCTCAAGGCTTTTTTCGTTTTTTTTGTTTGGGAATCGATACAAACATGATGATTTTTTTATTTTTTGGGGGGGGTGTCTAGGAACGATTAACATACAATGGCGTCGTAACCATTAATGTTATGACCTTATGAACACATTCCGTGTAATGAGAATCTGACTGGCTATAAACCCTGCCGGTAATTGCGTAGGTGTGAATGTTGGCCTCCAAACGTGTGCGCGCGCTCGCTCGCGACATAACGGCAGAGGGGCGTGGGCGTGTAACCTTTGCAGTGTGAATGTCGCTGATTGTAAACCTACATTAGTGAGTGCGCGCGTGTCCCAGACAAGTGCCGTTGCGTCTGCGGCAATCGGCATGGTGGAAAGCGGCGCAGCGCAGGCATTCCTCTCGTCATTGACGACGGGTAAAGGAGAGGGTCGCTGGCTTCAGAATGCCCTTGTTCCCCTAATTACTTCTGCCCGCTTCCGAGCTTCTCTGAATGCTAATTATCTTACGTGGTCCACCTGCGTGTGAAGGCCCTCTTCCCTCTCTGCTGTAACGGACGAGCTCAGGACTCCCTCCGTATGACGCATCAACGCATGTTCTGGAACATCGGAGGGGGTCATTGTAATACAACTATCGTCGACATGTTTTCCTCTATTTTTCTCTCTCATTAAACAATAAACATGCAAAGGCGGGTGATGTGAAAACAACGTGCCAGGAGAAAGGAGGGTGTAATTTACAAAGCCCCCTCTGGGAATGTAGTGGTGTAGGAACCAATTGTGAATATGGGTAAAGTCTGTATTATTGTGCGTGGGCCGTGTGTGTATGTGTGTGCATGTGTGCGTGTGTCTGTCTGTGTGTGTGTGTGTGTGTGTGTGTGTGTGTGTGTGTGTGTGTGTGTGCCGCTGTAGCTGCAGAGCTATGGGTAAGGGAGGAGGTGGTTCGGGCTTATTGGCAACTAATTCAAGCAGATGTCTGTTTAATTGATTGAAACAAATTACCTCTGCATTGATCCCTGTTCTAGCACTCGGCCTGATAGGAGTGTGTGTGTGTGTGTGTGTGTGTGTGTGTGTGTGTGTATGTGTGTGGTGCAGGAGGGTTTGGGGAGGGGGGCGGGGGGCGGGGGGGGGGGGGGGGGGGGACCTTGGAGGATCTCTCGGAGCAGGGTTGGGGGGTCCCTGGAGGTCCTGGCCCCTGAAGCAGTAAGCCTCAATAAGACCTAATTGCACGGGTTCCTAATAAATCCTACGCTGCTTTTTTCACCCCTGATTAATCTTCTCTGAGCTTCCTCTTGATCAATGATTCCTCCGTTTC
>CM030174.1:2907500-2922500 GCA_017639675.1 Aplochiton taeniatus | reverse complement strand
GCAAAATGAAATTTTCAAACATTCAGAATTTCACAGAAAAGGAGAGCCTTATGCCTTAATGTGTTTTAATGACACAACAAAAGGCAAATGATGACACCATCATCCTGGCTGAGCGAGAGCCAATCAGGATTCACGGCTGCATGGTCAAATGACCAATCACATGGCCAATCACAGCCCGTCACCTGCCGTCAGAACACACACCAAAACGCAGGTTACACGCTGACGTTGCCGGCGGTTTTATCGAGTCTTTAGGTCCTCGTCGTTCTCTGTCTTCCATTTGTCTGGCATGACCTTTGACCTTTAGGCACACTGACGAACGCCTCACCTGAGCCAATCCACTGTTAAAGGTAACGCACTCCAGACACCCATGTATTATTACCTTCATTCAATCATACACACACACACACACACACACACACACACACATGAAATATACAATATAAACACATACAGTGTATCATATACTATATAGAAAGTAAACACTCATTTGACTGACAGGCAGACAGACACACACACAGCAACACACAGACACACACACACACACACACACACACACACACACACACAGGCTCAATCTATTGGAGAAAAAACAGAGAAACAACATGGATTCTCGTTAAATCAGCATTACAAACAAACAGACAGCGATGCATCCTATTGGTCTAAGTCTCATTGGAGACTAGTTTATGTTACATGCTGTGGAAATTACTCTGGAGTTGTCGTCATGGGTTTGGATTTGAAAGCGGCCTTTCTTCCTTCCTTAGCGATGGTTTGCCAACATGGCTGCCATAAAAATAACTGTCATCCTGTTGTGGCACCTTCACTTTTGTTTGTATGTATCTTAATAACATGATAGACCGTCCCTTTAAACAGTTGTTTGTATGTATCTTGAAAATATTATAGACAGTCACTTTAAACAGTTGTATCTTGATAACATGATAGACCTTCCCTTCAAACAGTTGTATCTTAATAACATGATAGACCTTCCCTTTAAACAGTTGTATCTTAACATGATAGACCTTCCCTTTAAACAGTTGTATCTTGATAACATGATAGACCTTCCCTCTAAACAGTTGTATCTTAACATGATAGACCTTCCCTTTAAACAGTTGAATCTTAATAACATCATAGACCTTCCCTTTAAACAGTTGTATCTTAACATGATAGACCTTCCCTTTAAACAGTTGAATCTTAATAACAGTAGAGCTGCTCAAAGGGCGAGACAGCTTTCCACCTGGCTTGACACATTTAACTCCGTCACTGCTGACTCAGACAAGGTGAGGCGTGAGAGAGGCGGGGAGGCGGGGAGACCTCAAAGTGCTTCTCCTCTTTATCTGCTCAACCCAAGGTTTGATCATCCAAAAACAGTAACAAATAAAAGAACAACAACAAACAACAAACAACAACAATGAAACACACTTTCACCCAATTTTATTTCGAATCAGATTTGGTAGGAACATGTCCAGGTTTTGTTCAGCGGGTTGGTTACACTTGCTGAATCTGCTCTATAGAACCATATCTTCGCCAACACAGAGTTATTATGATTTCTGGGTTTCGAAAGGAACAAAAGACTCAAGTCGTGAGGGAAGGACTTCATGTTCAGTGTTTGTGTTCAGAGGCTGAACGTCGGAGAATAGAGGGCATGCATTTCTAAGTTTGAGAGCAAACATTGTTGAGTTCATCGATAAGGGACCTGGTTTGTTCTCTTTATTTGATCAGTCGAGGAGTTTTTGTCGGGTATTCCATCTCGGAAGTGTTTTGCAAAACTCACCCTCCGTCAGAAAATATTCTCCTATGAAACCCTGAATAGTATCAGGTGAAGAAAGGATGTTTTCTTACACTGATAAAACGTCATTCTTTACAAAAAAGAAAGGAAACTAGTTAGCCTCTGGAGAGACACTGCACTACAGAAGTGTAGTGAAGGGTCAGTTGAACACTGTAATTAAGTGAATGTTTTGTCATTTTTCTTGCATGATATTGATATAACTAAGTCGCCAATGTAGCACCACACCACATAAGCCCCCCCTCGCCCCCTCGCCCCCCTTTCCACCCAGATCCACCCAATGTAGACCCAGGTGGATAAGCTTGTTCCAATACCGAGTAACATGAACTTTGACCCCCACATCAAGAGAAGCCATGTCTGGTTCAATATGAGGGGAGCTAAGCAGAGGGCAACACAAGAATCTGTTTTATTGCTTGTCATATTTATCGCATCGGTACATTTTGGTCCTGTAACATTCTGAATATAGCTAAATAAAGACAGAGATGTGTGTTTGGGGTGTATGTGTGTGTGTGTGTGTGTGTGTGTGTGTGTGTTTGGGGTGTATGTGTGTGTGGCGGGGGAGGGGGGGGGTACATTGGTGGGTGTTTGTGCTCCCCAGCAGCAGTGATAGGGCCAGTGTGTGTGTATGTGTGTGTGTGTGTGTGTGTGTGTGTGAATCCCCCAGCAGCAGCAGCAGAGCAGTGATAGGGCCTGTGTGTGTGTGTGTTTGTGTGTGCGTGTGTTTGTGTGTGTGTGTGTGTGTGTGTGTGTATATCCCCAGCAGCAGCAGCAGCAGTGATAGGGCCTGTGTGTGTATTTGTGTGTGTGTGCGTGTGTGTGTGTGTGTGTGTATCCCCCAGCAGCAGCAGCAGTGATAGGGCCTGTGTGTGTGTGCGCGCGCGTGTGTGTGTGTGTGTGTGTGTGTGTGTGTGTGTGTGTGTGTGTGTATCCCCCAGCAGCAGCAGCAGTGATAGGGCCTGTGTGTGTGTGCGTGTGTGTGTGTGTGTGTGTGTGTGTGTGTGTGTGTGTGTGTGTGTGTGTGTGTGTGTATCCCCCAGCAGCAGCAGCAGTGATAGGGCCTGTGTGTGTGTGTGTGTGTGTGTGTGTGTGTGTGTGTGTGTGATAGGGCCTGACAGCGTGAAATGAAACACACAGATAGGGAAGTGGCAGACAAGCAGACGGCAGCCAGTGTTTCTGGGGCGCTGGAGATTAGGGCTGACTCCTGCCTCGCATTCCCCAGGAACCAGAGACCCAGGGCTGGCTGACAGGCTGGCTCTGTCCACCACTTCCCCCAGGATCAGCCCACCCCTGCCTGGGTTGGCCTCGCCCTAACTGGCTCCATGGATCCTCCCTGGCAGGACAGGGCAAACGTCTGAGGTGGATTGGTAAAGCAGAAAAACAAAACAGCGCCATGGCACGGGAGATAATTCTTTTTTGTGATTTATTGGGTTATCTTGGTATTTAAACTTCAGATAGTTCAGCACTAGGGATTAGCATCATACATTTGTTTTGACTCACAGATACAAAACGGGAGAGGGGTTGTGTGTGTGTGTGTGTGTGTGTGTGTGTGTGTGTGTGTGTGTGTGTGTGTGTGTGTGTCTGTGGTGGGGTGCTTGGTTGCGTCACAGCAGTCAAAGCCAGTCCAGCAATGCAGGTCCCATTATTCCACACACAGACCTCCACGGTGCCCAGGCCCCTGACATCAGACGTCCTCAGCCAGCTAAGAGTCCATTCTTACCAGCCTGTGCTACCTCGCCTGGCTCCTCTAGACTGGTATACCCCAGGCTGGTTTGTCGGTGTTGGTGGAATATTATCAGTCATTTTGTTTACCCACCAAAAGAGGACAAGGAGTCCTCTTCTATGAAATATTGTACAAGGCCGTAGCTCATGGAAGAATGCAAACAACATGGACCCACACACACTCGCACACGCGCACGCACACGCACGCGCACGCGCACACACACACACACACACAAACACACACAAACACACACACACACACACACACAGACACACACACACACACACATCCATACATACGTACACACACACAGAGAGACAGACGCCACACACCTCGACTGGTCCTCTGGTGATATGTTACCCCTGTTGTTGAATGATTAATCAACATTTGCCATATGTCTTGGCTTTTGACAGGCATTGTTGACGCTAATAGGCTCTTGCCACAGACTCAACCGGGAATGTGTTGTGCTTCATAAAAATGTGTCCTTAATTACAATTTTTAGGTTCACATTTTTGCTGAGCACCTAATATAACAAACTAAGACATAACGGAAAGAGTTGGAAGCTTTTGTGGCGTGTTTTTCTGCAAGACTGTAAAAAGGTAGGTTTACAGTCGTAAGGTTAGCATGCTGCTAAATGGCTAACTAGAGGAAGCTAGCAATTTTCAAATAATACAGCATAATTATAAATAAAATAACTAGCGGAATTAGAATATGCTCGGGAAACTTGACTAAAGTCTAAAACGTGGGAAACACCGAACTATTCCTTTAAGGAGTGATCAAAAAGGAATTTACTATGAGGCTTATTTCTCCCCGGTGGATAAGGCTATCACCGCCTAACAGATAGACAGTCTACACTGGGAATGCACTGCATCTAGGCATCCTACAGATTTATTTACATAACCACAGACTGACCGGAGGAAAGTTAACTCTCTGCCGCCCCGCGACACGGAGCCGGGCGGAGAGAGCGGTGATGGACGGCTTAAGTTAGGCTCTCTTTGGGCAGGCTCTCAAGAGGCACCTCATTCATAAGCGCGCTATCACTTTAGTAGTGAGAGAAAGGAATTACACCGCGCGCCATATTGTAGTCTACTTGGCTGGCTTGTCATTGTTGGAGGTAATTTTAATTTATGACAGACAGTACCGATAGAATGAAGGTGAAAGGTGCAAATGCATTCAAAGTTCCTAACCCAAGTAAATTCTCGTTTTGTAAAATAGTTCACAAACATTATGAATTCAGATTAATATAGGCCTTTTAGAAAACGTACTGTTTTGCTTTTCTCTTTCAATTCAATCACGATCTTTGGACATAGCCTATTGGTCTAACAATCTACTCTAACGAATGTTCGCCCAATTATGATTAGAAATGGGATATATGATAATGGTTTGTTTATCTAATCGTCAAGACAGGAGCCTAATCACAATTGTTATAAATGGTTAGAGATCACAGATAATTATCCTCTTGGGAGCTATAAGTGCCAGTGAGAGAAAAACCTAAACAAACTGAACGGCCTAGCATTGGGCTGCATATACAACTTTAAAAATTAGACATTGACGTTTTTCAAAACAAGAAAAATAACGCATGATATACACATATATATTATCTAATATAATGTTTTGGGGATAAAGATTAAAATGTACAGTAATAAAAAAATGTTTGAAGTATGTTGATCTCACCAATTAAAATGAAAAAAAATAATATATGTTATATAAGATATAAAAATAAACATACTTTTAACCTCATTTGAAAAGCTGAACTATTTGGATGACTTGGAGGCCTTGAAGCCAGAGTACTGAAGAAATAGTCAGACCATGAAGAAAGAATACCATTGCAGGTACCGAAAGATTTATAGCCTTAGAAGATATTGTTTAATTGTATAATTGTGTGAATTCAAATAAATAAAACTATAGGCCTATTCAAATAGCCTTATAAGTACATATTTATACAGTTTGTATGCCTATATTTATGTTACCTAATTCAAAGGAGCAGAGTCTACGATTTAGATTTACCTAATAGAGAGATTTAAACAGTTGTGGGCTGAGCAGTAGCACTTCATACTTACACCCATGGGATCTAGTTTTTGCATTGTTGTCTATTGCCGCTGCAACGGACACAAAGGTAGGCTATCTCAACTAGATAACATGACACTAGTGGCAATCATACCCTTCACCCATTCGTGCCATTAATCAGTTTGGTAAAATATGATTGCAATTTTGCATTAATTCGAGCTGCACCTTATTCGTCATGAATGATGTTAGGGGGGGTGGGGGTGGGGGGATTACAGTAAACTAATAGTCGTAAGAGATATAGCCAAGACTGCTTATCCCCGCATAGAAAAGAAAGGTGGCTGTTAAATATGACAACATTACCAAAGAGTTAAAATAATAATAATAATGATAATAATAATAATAAGTAATTATTATAATAGTAATAAGTCAAGCTTAACACGGACGACAAAAATGCCTCATAGAATTAATCATTCTTATTATAATTTGTATTACCATTTGTATTATTATTATTCATATTATTATGAATATTAACAATAATTATAATAACAATTATATTTTGGGGGGGGTTGTTTTTCAATTATAGTCATTCAAACGGGCTGATTTTTCAGAGGCTCTGGAAGTCACAGCAAAAAAATATTTTGAATAATAATAACATTTAAGAAAAGTTTTTATCTCCAACAACTGTACAAAGACATATCATAGTCAGTCATATTAGCCGTATCGTATTAAAATAATATTATTTGCTATATAGCCTATAGGTTCAAACTACTATAAAAAATGTTCATCATTGCACTAGGCCCAACTAAATATATGATGTAATTCAATGTAAATATAAAGATAAACTGTTGTTTTTTATATATATACCCTGGGATGGATTGATAATACCCCTTAATTAAAAATCGATTGAATTATTCACTAAAATAACCTGCCATTAAAACAAATTCATTTAGATAATTTGAGCGTACACGTCGACAGAGTTGTGAGCTTGGTGATGTTGGCCTGTTTTTTATTTGGTAAGCCAAAGCTTTTTATTACAATACAATCCTTATAGTTGCATAATTCATTTTTCATATTACGTCTATTATGTATTATAATTCAAAATGAATACTATGTTTAGTCATTTGTATCAAATAGCACATAGTGTTTAAGCACTTATATTTGTATCTCGCGATAATGCTGACAGATAGCCTAGTACAATGCGTATTTTCTTATCCATTCCAATCCAAAATAAAAATGTCTCCTATAAATGATTATAACGGACACAATTTCCCCGAATAAATTAAGTTTCTGCGGTAGGGTTAGTGCTATGATAACAATAATGTCAGCGTTGTTTAACGAGTTTGGTTCATTATGCTTATGTTATTGGTCCTATTTCTTATCTACCTTTAGCTTTTATAGAGAACTCATTTGGATTTTATCTGGCTATAAAACCATGCATATAACTTTCTCTTTCATCTTTCAGTAGTAGGAAGGGTTTTACTGCAATCTGTGTTTTTATATCAGTATAGGCATAAGTTGCTTCCTTTATGCTAAATCAACATTTTGCGTGTTTACGAATCGTTAGGCCATATTCAGTCAGGGCTCGAAGTTTTATTTAGGCTTATTGTTTTTAGGATTTTCCTCAGCCTTATAATTGTTTATATTTTCCTATCACTATAGCAGATACATACACTACATAGGCAGACACTGGAACTGTAAAAATGTTTACGCCAAATTCGTATACAAAGGCTATAGCCCTGTACACTCGGAAACAACTGGGTTAAACTTAAACCAACAGATATCAACAGCATGTGAAAGCTGGGAATAACTGAATGAATTGTTATTTATATGAAATATTGATCACTAGGCCTATTAAAAACAATCAGTATTCAGCATTGGTTACTTAAACTTCCCAGGTATAGTCCACAGTTAAAGTTACTTTTCAAGCAAGTCTCAGCGTCCCTCTCCTCCCCTTCCACTTCCAGTCCTACCTTGGAGAAGTCGACGTCACGTGTTTTCGGTCGTACAAATTTTCCAGTAGGGAGCGAATCGGAGCACAGTTATATCTGCAATTATCAGCGACAGTAACTATCTTCTGATACCGAGAACAGAGAGAAAGACTGAATCAACAGGGACTTAGTAAGTCCTGCGTTTTATTCTATTTTCAATGTTTACGCGTAAAACTACTTTTGGACATCTTTTGTGAGAGCTTCAGTCACTTTGGTTGGTCCGACTCAAGTGAAGCTTGCCCACGGAGCCGTTCAATCAAGTCTTTGTGAGGACCAGACTTTTTTTTTTTATCACCCAACCGTCCTTATCTGGTGAGATAATTCTCCGAGAGCCCTTGGATGAAATTGTATTCCTCTTCTGGGCAACACGGCTCCTATCAACGTTTTATGTGATTTGCGTTACTATTGATAGAAATATATGCAAGGCAGATATGCCTTTGCTTGCTATCTGTTGTGCTGTTTGATTTGGTTCCTGTAGAGTTATGATTTAATGACATGACGTGGAGTGTTCCACAGGATATCTGGAGACGCCGATAGTTCGTGATATCTGCATAGACAGATATCATAGACCATTAGCGTCGTTTTAATCCATTAAATATCAATCTGAGTGATAGACGTGAAATATAACTGTGCTGATGTTTATCACTTGGTTTGCGTTTTTAAATACTTTGCTTACAGGCTGTGTTGAAATAAACCTGCACGTTTATTACAAAATTGTCCCCTCACTCAAATGATTATTTGTAAAGAAAAATATATCCATTTTACAGATTAATATCATGGATGTTGCTGGTTTTATAGGCCTACTTCTAAACGGATTATATGATTCATTCTAACGTGTCCCTTTGAGGCCCTTGGTGCAGGCTAATTATTGGGATTTTTTATTTGCAATGGGTGTGCAATCATGCTACTTAATTACGCACATTTTCTAAAGTCTCGTTACTAGTTTGTTTCTTTTCCTTTTACAGAACTGCTGCCCTTTAATTCAAAAGCCAACGGATAAAAAGAATTGTCCGGAGTGTGGAAGTCTTTACGTTAACTTTGGGTGAACATTAGTCCAAAGGAACCATTATCTCCAGCGAAACAATTATTTAGAACACATTCATCTTGTAAATAGGGTGAGGCAAGTGTCCAAAATGTACCAAAGCCTTGCTTTATCCTCCAACCAGTCCGCTTACGCGCACGAAACCGGGAATTACATCCACTCTTCGGCGAACTCTCCTGTCTACGTGCCTACGACCCGAGTTCCTCCTATGCTGCAGACGCTGCCTTACCTACAGACCTGTGACTCCCCCCACCAGTCTCACGGCCTCGGAGGGCACCATGGATGGCCTCAGAGCGGTACGGACAGCTCCTCGTTCAACCCCGGCAGCCCCCATCCTCCACCGGGCTTTTCCTACTCACACAGCCCGCCTATGAGCAGCAACACCGGCCGGGACGCGGCCTACCAGAACCCGCTGGTGCTCACTAACGGTGGCCGGGCCGATCAGTACGGCAGCGCACTGGTACGCTCAGTCGGAGGGTCCTACTCGAGTGCTTACGCGTACATGAGCCCAGAGATGGCGACCTCTTGGACACCGGGGCACTTCGAGAGCGGAATGATCAGTCTACAGGGTAGACAGGGAAGCCTGCCCATTAGAAGGTCTAGTTTTGGTAAGTCAAAATAATCCGAAATATTCAAACAACGATTTAGGCGTATTGTTATTGTTTGACCTAGACTAATCAAGACGCGTCTACTGTATAATTTCAGCATGGCCCCCTGTTATATTTTGGTGTTGGTACAGTATATTCATATATTATAATAATATATTGTTTCATTTATTCCAAAGTAGGCCAGATAGCGCTTTGCGATATTGAATAGAAAAATAAGTTATGAGCAGGTTTATATTATTTCTCAAGTCAAAACAGTAGACATGTAAATGATAACTATTAATAACGCTAAGCCGTAGGCCTACTCGTCATAAAATGAGTTCATATGCTAACAGGCCAATTCAACCTTTGATTGGCAATTGAAAAGTGTCACTTGGCTTGGGTATATGTTTTGACATGTTAACTTACATAACGTCTTGTTGAGCACAATTTATTGCCTTGTCAGGTTAGTTCCGAAGTTTTTTATTGTGCCGCTTGAGCGATGATGTCTTGTCTGTTTGAATGCAGGCCTATAACTTTAGTTCTAAATCCTGCCACGAAGAGAACCGGCGACTAAATTGAATCAAGCCTAGAAAACAATCGCAATCACAGAATACACTATTTTAGAGAATGGGTCGCTAAAACCAATTCATTATGATGCTAATTTAATCCCCAGAAACATTCCAGTGTTTAGATAATCAAATGTAATACACACAAACAACAGAGCCACTGTCCACACCAATTATCACCTATAGATGAGACATTAAGTTCACTTAATGAATTAGATTAATCAGGTTTTACCTGGCAAATTTTGACACGTGACTACAGGCCGCTTAGCCACACCGAGCCTGAATGTTCACAAGGCCTGTGATATGCTAAACCTAACGGAAAGGTTTTTTTGAAAATGAATAGGCTAACTGTCGTTATCCCTATACATTTGAATACAATCTAAACATAAAAGTGAACTGAAACGAAATTAGGCCTATATGAATATATTTGACAACCTAATGAAAAATCTAAAATAATTGTTATTGCACTTTTCTAAAAAACATTTTTAAATAGATCCACTCGCATGAACTATGCTTTTCAACTGCATCGTTCACAATTGAATGGATACGGAATTCGCGCTATTAATTGCAGGAGTCCGTCGCGTGTCAGTATTGTGATGGATATGGGGACCCCTGGATCTTAACCGCTGATAAGAGCCCCATTGACATTCCACCGGGTCCGCGCCCCTACTGCCCCGCCTGCCACCCTCAAAGATGCCTCCTCGACCTCTGTCTCCGTGCTGATGCATTCGTTTTTTATGTCTTTTTATCTGGAAGGGGTTTTAAATTCCTGTCAGTCGCGAAAGAGCTATGAGACATTTACCACACAGACTCTTGAACTGCATTAAAATTAACCACTGTGCGCGCATTGCAACTTCAGGCCTACACAATTTACCAAAATACACATATAAGTCTTGTTGGTTATTTAGGGAAGAAATAAAAAAATATATATATTCATGGATAGGATAGGAATTCAGAAAACTATTTCGATTTTGCTGCATTGCTAATTTAGTTTTTTATCATGAAACAAGACTTCTTGGCCCCATGAAAAATAGTGTTTTTTAAAATATAATATCTTCATATGAATATAAATTAATATAGGCCTAAACGAATAGATTTTTGTTATAACTAGACATGCTGGAGGAAATCCCCGGTGAGGGACGTGAATGCGTCAATTGCGGCTCCATCTCCACTCCGTTATGGAGACGGGATGGTACCGGACACTACCTGTGCAATGCCTGCGGCCTCTACCACAAGATGAACGGTATCAACAGGCCCCTCATCAAACCTCAGAAACGCCTGGTAAGTGAAATAAATAACTTAAGAACGTTTTAGCTAAAAATGTAAATACTATCTAGACAACACCGAGCAACAGCCTACATCGAGACTTAGCATACTTAGCACTTGTTTAGTCGTAAAGATTTACTGTTATCGGCAGTGGTTTATGGACGGTTAGATTGTAAGCGATGCTGACACATTGCTGCCAAATTAAGAACGTCAAGGGAGAAAGAACTAAAAGGCCGGGGGCCTTGGGATGGCGCGCGGAGGGTGGGGGGCGCGTGGGGTGCACTGCTGTGTCATTCCCAGGAACTAACCTCTCGGCGCAGCTGTTCCCGCGCGTTGCCCAATAACACAATCTCCTCCACCAAGCCGCTCTGTTTTCTCTTTTCTGTTTGTCCTTTGGCGACCTTGCCCTTGAAACGGGTTGTTTTTAGACCACAGGCTCTTCAACAACGTACGTGACTAACTACTGTGTTATGTTTCTGGAGTGAAATCTCTTACCATAACAAGCGCAGGGAGAGACAAGAAATGTTATACCAATTATTAGTGAACTTGAATTAGCAGCTTGGACAGCTACCAGTACATGGATTATAAAACATACACTTATGAAAATAAAACCTATGAAATAAAAGAACCTGACACTACACAGACAGAGAGAGAGAGAGAGAGAGAGAGAGAGAGAGAGAGAGAGAGAGAGAGAGAGAGAGAGAGAGAGAGAGAAAGAAAAAACACACACCAATACCCACATAAGCAACTGTCTTATCTGACTTTCCCTCTCTCTTTGCCCTCCCATTCTCTCTCCCCCTGTCTCCTTCTCCCTCCCTCCGTCCCCCCTCTCTCCCTTTCTGTCTGTCCACCTTTCTGCCTCCCTCCCTCCCTCCGTCCCCCCTCTCTCCCTTTCTGTCTGTCCACCTTTCTGCCTCCCTCCCTCCCTCCGTCCCCCCTCTCTCCCTTTCTGTCTGTCCACCTTTCTGCCTCCCTCCCTCCCTCCGTCCCCCCTCTCTCCCTTTCTGTCTGTCCACCTTTCTGCCTCCCTCCCTCCCTCCGTCCCCCCTCTCTCCCTTTCTGTCTGTCCACCTTTCTGCCTCCCTCCCTCCCTCTCCGTCTCTGCCTCTCCAGCAGACCACATCTCGCCGGGCGGGCCTGTGCTGCACCAACTGCCACACCAGCACCACCACGCTGTGGAGACGCAACGCCGATGGAGAGCCCGTCTGCAACGCCTGCGGACTCTATATGAAGCTGCACGGGGTAGGTTAGGGTTAGGGTTAGGGTTAGGGTTAGGGTTATCCTCTATAGTCTATATGAAGCTGCACGGGGTAGGTTAGGGTTAGGGTTAGGGTTAGGGTTAGGGTTATCCTCTATAGTCTATATGAAGCTGCACGGGGTAGGTTAGGGTTAGGGTTAGGGTTAGGGTTATCCTCTATAGTCTATATGAAGCTGCACGGGGTAGGTTAGGGTTAGGGTTAGGGTTAGGGTTATCCTCTATAGTCTATATGAAGCTGCACGGGGTAGGTTAGGGTTAGGGTTAGGGTTAGGGTTAGGGTTATCCTCTATAGTCTATATGAAGCTGCACGGGGTAGGTTAGGGTTAGGGTTAGGGTTAGGGTTATCCTCTATAGTCTATATGAAGCTGCACGGGGTAGGTTAGGGTTAGGGTTAGGGTTAGGGTTATCCTCTATAGTCTATATGAAGCTGCACGGGGTAGGTTAGGGTTAGGGTTAGGGTTAGGGTTATCCTCTATAGTCTATATGAAGCTGCACGGGGTAGGTTAGGGTTAGGGTTAGGGTTAGGGTTATCCTCTATAGTCTATATGAAGCTGCACGGGGTAGGTTAGGGTTAGGGTTATCCTCTATAGTCTATATGAAGCTGCACGGGGTAGGTTAGGGTTAGGGTTAGGGTTAGGGTTAGGGTTATCCTCTATAGTCTATATGAAGCTGCACGGGGTAGGTTAGGGTTAGGGTTAGGGTTAGGGTTATCCTCTATAGTCTATATGAAGCTGCACGGGGTAGGCCACACGTATACTAACTATACACTAAAACAGATAAGAGGAGGGGGGGGGGGGGGGGGGGTATCCTCTATAGTCTATATGAAGCTGCACGGGGTAGGCCACACATATACTAACTATACACTAAAACAGATAAGAGGAGGGGGGGGGGGGGGTATCCTCTATAGTCTATATGAAGCTGCACGGGGTAGGCCACACGTATACTAACTACACTAAAACAGATAAGAGGAGGGGGGGGGGGGGGTATCCTCTATAGTCTATATGAAGCTGCATGGGGTAGGCCACACATATACTAACTATACACTAAAACAGATAAGAGGAGGGGGGGGGGGGGGTATCCTCTATAGTCTATATGAAGCTGCACGGGGTAGGCCACACATATACTAACTATACACTAAAATAGGTAACTCAGCTTCTATTTGATCGCTGCCAAGAAAAAACAAACAAAACAAAAAAACGACATCCGAAAGATTTTACATTTGATTCCGTTCACAAACTTTGTCAGATCAGGCGGAGATCTTCATTGCCTTTACTGGTAGCACTACTGGTCCATTTGTCCTGGTCTTATCTTCTCCCTTCCAATTTGGCCGACGTGTTCACGCCCCCAGCCAGCCCGCGGTAGCCTTGTGGCTGTCTGGCACCTCATTATTTGCCCAGGGTACGAGCTCTGCCAAGGGCACAACGGCCATTGTTTTATCTGAGCTTTGGAGGGGGGAGGAGAGGAAGGTCGTGTTGGGTTGCCGTGACACCACAGGCCCTGCCGTTCTATCAAGGCGTCTGCTGAGCAGAAGCGCTGGCCTGGGATCAGATCCGGCCCTCAGGACCGTGTTGGCTTGGGTTACTGGAGAGGATCCAAACGCTGCTCCAGGATAATGGGATGGGTGGGAGGGAGATGTGGGTTATCTCGGCCCTGTGTATCTGCAGAGGTTAATGAGTGTGTGTTTCTCCTATTCCTCCTCACCCTCCTCCTCCTCCTCTTGCTCCTCCTCCCCCTTCCTCCCTCCTTCTCGTCCTCCTTATCCCCCTTCCTTGTCTTCTGCTTCCTCCTCCTCCTCCTCACCCCACCTCCTCTTGCTCCTCATTCTCCTCCTCCTCCTCCTCCTCCTCCTCCTCCCAGGTGGCCAGACCTCTCGCCATGAAAAAAGAAAGCATTCAGACCAGGAAGCGCAAGCCCAAGATGCCCAAGAATAAAGCCTCGACAGGTAAAAACAGAAACAGGAAGTGGAGTGAGGGAGAACGTCTGATTGCATTATTTATATCACCGCGCCTACCATCCTCCCTTCCTGTTTCCCTGAATTAGTGGGTGGGAAATAAATAACAAAATCAGACCAGTTTTAGAAGTGTCGCTGATGTTGCCACGCCCCCCCCCCCCCCCCCCCCCCCCCCGGCTGTTCCGTCTCTTAGGGGGCTCCAAGACCTCCGACATCGGCTCCCCAGCCGTCTCAGAGCATGCCTCTACCATCAAGAGTGAGCCCAACATGGCTCCCTCCCCTTACGCCGGACAGACTGTCACCTCAGTCACTCAGGTAGGAAGACCCGCCCTCTTCCCTACCCTTACGCCGGACAGACTGTCACTCCGGACAGACTGTGGCTGTTAACATAAAGTGTTTGTGGGGAAATGCAGGGTTGTTCACTGTTTTGTACTGTATCCTTATTTTTTTAAGTGACGCTCTATCTTGCATTTCTCTCCGTCTCTCCCTTTGTATTGTGAAGACTTCCTCCCAGTTGAGCAGCACTGTGTCCGGACACGTGGACATCAAATACGAGGACTACCCTTACACCCCCACCTCCATCGCTCCACAGAACTCCTGGTGTGCTCTGTCTCAGGCGTGAGAAGACACACTGCACTACATCCCCTCTGGGACTGGTTCAGCTGGTCACATGACTCTCACCTGGTCACATGACCCTCACCTGGTTACCTGACCTTCACCTGGTCACATGACCTTCACCTGGTCACATGACATCACCTGGTCACCTGACATCACCTGGTCACATGACCCTCACCTGGTCAGATGACCATCACCTGGTAACCTGCCATCACCTGGT
>CM030174.1:2872500-2887500 GCA_017639675.1 Aplochiton taeniatus | reverse complement strand
CCTCCTTTATCAGCCTGTGTAAGGGTAAGAAAACAAGGCAGCTGGGACCCGCACCGCATCGCGCCGTGTAATTGCCTAATTGCTTTTTTTTTTTCCTCCCGTGGAGGGGCTCTGCTTTCTGTCCGCCGGACAGGAGCCCGCATAAACATCACCCAACTATGCCCAGCATCTCCCTCAACGTCAGCCCGGGGGGGCGTTGCCCTCGCTGCCATTGGCCCAGGCCGGAGGCTGCTTATTGGCTGCCCGGAGGATGAATGACCTTGCTGACAGCCAATGAGGGCCACAGGGAGGTGAGAAGGAGGGGGATGGGATTTTTTATCCTCCTGTGAGTATAGACGTCAGGAGGACACTCAACTTGGCACGTATGAAAGAGGTGGATGAATGGGGCAGCTTAGCACCGCTGCCATAAGCCAATTTGTTATGAACAAAACTGAACCTTTGGAGGCTGATATTTGGATGAGCTGATCTCAGCTGATTAATCGCTCTGTAAACAGTTTTTTTTACTTTTATTAGAGCCATTTAGATTCAAATCGATTTGACAAATCTCTCACCCTCTCACTTCCTGTCTCCTTATCTCTCTCACCCTCTCACTTCCTGTCTCCTTATCTCTCTCACCCTCTCACTTCCTGTCTCCTTATCTCTCTCACCCTCTCACTTCCTGTCTCCTTATCTCTCACCCTCTCACTTCCTGTCTCCTTACCTCGGTCTCTCTCCCTCTCTGTCTCTTTCCCTCTTTCCCTCTCTCACTCTCTCACTCTCTCACTCCCTGTCTCCTTCCCTCTCTCACTCCACAGAAGGGGGCGCTCCAATAACCCCCCCCCCCCACACACACACACACACACAATTTCATGTCATGCAAACACAGGTCCATTTAGAGACTGATCCTGAGATGTTAAGCGTGCCAACCTTGGATGTTTATCTACCAAACATGATCAAATATAAATATAATGTATAAACTATATAATCTATATAATATAAAATAGATAAAAGCACCTACCACTCACTTCCTCTCAGAGCTCATGTCTTGTGTGAAGGCCGTTACAGTAACGTCTGGTTAAGTCATACCAAGGCAGCTCAAGGAAAGAACAGGGTTCTTAAAATGATTCAAACAATGAGACTAACCTCATCTCAAACCCCTCTTTGAGCAGCTCCTCCCAGCCTACAACGGGTCAGACTGTGAAGGGTTCAAAGCAGAGTCTCTCTGTCTACACCCCTTGACCCCTTCTCTCTCTCTCTCTCTCTCTCTCTCTCTCTCTCTCTCTCTCTCTCTCTCTGTCTGTCTACACCCCTTGACCCCTTCTCTCTCTCTCTCTCTCTCTCTCTCTCTCTCTCTCTCTCTCTCTCTCTCTCTCTCTGTCTGTCTACACCCCTTGACCCCCCCCACTCTCTCTCTCTCTCTCTCTCTCTCTCTCTCTCTCTCTCTCTCTCTCTCTCTGTCTGTCTACACCCCTTGACCCCTTCTCTCTCTCTCTCTCTCTCTCTCTCTCTCTGTCCACGCCCCTCAACCCTCTCTCTCTATAGATAGATAGATAATATTTCTCTCTCTCTCTCTCTCTCTCTCTCTCTCTCTCTCTCTCTCTCTCTCTCTCTCCTTCCTCTCTCTCTCTATTCCTCTCCATCTCTATTACCTCCAATGAAGACAGATGTGGACACAGTACATGCTCACCAGCCATCAATTCAGCTCCCCTCTGACCTTGCAGGAGAAGAAGTGTGTGTGTGTGTGTGTGTGTGTGTGTGTGTGTGTGTGTGTGTGTGCGTGTGTGCGTGTGTGTGTGTGTGTGTGTGTGTGTGTGTGTGTGTGTGTGTGTGTGTGTGTGTGTGTGTGTGTCTGTCTTTCTGTCTGTCTGTGTGTGTGTAAACATTCCTACAGACACACAGAAGAAGAGGTATCCAGGATGAGAACTGAAATAGCATCCTCCACATGAAACTAAAACCAGGAGATATTACCAAGTCCATGTTTCTTTGCTTCGCAACAACCAAACATGTAATATTGTGTTATTATACTTACTATAAAGGTACGTAATCAGTTTTACTTTTTAATTAATCAGAAAAGAGCCAATTGAGAAACAAATAAAACAAAGGGTTTCAAGGGAATTGAAGAGAAAGAAATACTGAAAGAAAAAGAAAGAGAAAGAGAAAGAAAAAGCCATGGAGATGCAGAGCGTGAAGGGGGGACAGTGTAAGTGTGGGAGCGATGCAGGGCACCTGCTTATCAGCTGGGCCACATACTGCCCCTTGGGAGGAAGCTGATTGGTGTGTGGGGGGGGGGGGGGGGGGTCAGAGACAGGAAGCAGTCTGCCAGGGACAGGAAGTAGCAAACCGCTGGTTACACGCCGCGTCACAAAACCAGACATGTTTTACTGTTCAAAGCAAACACACTGGGACGCAACAACAAATCTATCTAACACAACCCCACCGCAACTCTGTATCAACACTGGAGTGACATTAGCTAAAGAGTGAGAGTCAGTAATACTGAAGTGATACTAGCTAAAGAGTGAGAGTCAGTAATACTGAAGTGATACTAGCTAAAGAGTGAGAGTCAGTAATACTGAAGTGATACTAGCTAAAGAGTGAGAGTCAGTAATATTGAAGTGATACTAGCTAAAGAGTGAGAGTCAGTAATACTGAAGTGATACTAGCTAAAGAGTGAGAGTCAGTAATACTGAAGTGATACTAGCTAAAGAGTGAGAGTCAGTAATACTGAAGTGATACTAGCTAAAGAGTGAGTCAGTAATACTGAAGTGATACTAGCTAAAGAGTGAGAGTTCGTCATTACAGAAGTGATCCTAGCTAAAGAGTGAGAGTTCCTCATTACAGAAGTGATACTAGCTAAAGAGTGAGAGTCCCTCACAGAAGTGATCCTAGCTAAAGAGTGAGAATTCCTCATTACAGAAGTGATACTAGCTGAGGTGTTTGCAGCAAACGTAGAGAGTGTGACAGCGACAGTGAAGTGATGGTGAGTGTCACTCCTGGAGTGATAGTAGCAAAATGAGAGAGTGTCACAGCGACACTCCCCTTAAGGTCAACACGCCGTAAGGACCGGGAGGGGGTGGGGTGGGGTGGGGGGGGGCACACAGGCTGAAGAGTCCTCAACACACTCTCAGGAGGAACTCACATGTCATATGCAGCTCCTGAATCGCAGGGGCTTTCCTCTGTGTGTGTGTGTGTGTGTGTGTGTGTGTGTGTGTGTGTGTGTGTGTGTGTGTGTGTGTTTAGTGTAAACACACACTCAAACACTCACACTCGCACAAGCGCACAAGCACACACACACACACACCACGTCCATGTCCTTTTGACTGATGGGGGGAATGTTTGTTTCCCTTTGCTGTTGATGCCTTTCCTTCTCTCTCCCTCTATTTCTTTTACTTCGCCTCTCTCTCTCTCTCTCTCTCTCTCTCTTCCTCTCTCTCTCTCTCTCTCTCTCTCTCTCTCTTCCTCTCTCTCTCTCTCTCTTCCTCTCTCTCTCTCTCTCTCTCTCTCTCTCTCTCTCTCTCTCTCTCTCTCTTCCTCTCTCTCTCTTTAATACTGGCTGTGCAGATTATTTCTGTCTTTTATAGCCATTCCTGTTCAATTATTTTCTTCCTACCTCTCTATCTCACCTTCTATTACTTTTTCTCTCTCACTCTCTCTTTCACTCCCTCTCTCAATTCTCTCTTTTCCCTTCTCTCATCTCATTAACACCTACTGTGCAGAGTAGAGTATACACGGCATCAGATTATTATTATGTCTTTTGGCCTGCGGTGGTTGAAGCGGTATTTATTCCATCTCAGAGTCTGTTTGACGTCCCAGGTTTACTCATCACACTGGGTGGCCTCGGTCTGTCTCTCTCTCTCTTTCTCATTCTATTTTCCTCTCTCACTCTCTCTCTCTCTCTCACTCTCTCTATTTTACTCTCTCGCTCTCTCTTTCTCTGTCTCTCTCTCTCTATTCCCCCCGCCTCTCTCTCTCTCTCTCTCTCTCTATTCTCCTCTCACTCTCTCTCTCTCTCTCTCTCTCTCTCTCTCTTTCTCTCTCTCTCTCTCTCTCTCTCTCTCTCTCTCTCTCTCTCACTCTCTCTATTTTCCCCTCTCTCTCTCACTCACTCTCTCTCTCTTTCTTCCCAGCCTCCGTAACAGGGCCAGTGGAGGTTCGCACTGCGGGTCCGAGTGGTACTGAGCCAAGCCGTGCTGAGCTGGGCGGATTCCTCCATTAATCAGTGAGTGTCCCGTCCCTGGTCTGAGAACATCAGCACCTGGGGCGCTTCGGTTCAGTGCCATCGCAGACCGTCATGGTGGTGGTACCATTGCCTGGCAACAGACCTGCCTTTTACATTCCTTATCCCACTGTCGGCTGTAGTCTAGAATCAAGAAGTAAAAGGGCTATTTGTCTTAAATAAACCCAGGGGACACTTTGGGTAGGAACAACGCACTTCTATCCACCGATAGCGCTTGTTGTTGGAGCTGGCGACTTTGGCCCTAAACTGGAGCTGATGTCAGTCGAGGTGATTAAGGAGCGTTGTTTGGGAGCCTCCATCGCCCCCTAGTGGTCGAAGGTGGGAATAGTCACACTCTCAACGTCCTTCAGATATTGTTGTCTTTTACTGCATTATAAACACGTCATATCACGAAGAGATTACGTCTGTGCACTCACGCACGCACGCACGCACGCACGCACACACACACACACACACACACACACACACACACACACAGACAGACAAATAAGAAATGCAGCAAGAAAAACATGGAGAATATATATCTGTGATACATCTCTAGCATCGTGACCCATCAGTCAGATCTAAGAGAAGGAGAGGAGTCTCTCCCCTTGTCCCAGAGCCTGGAGCTTTCTACCTGGAGGGTAACCTGGACTACCCTGTGTGTACTGTAGGTAAACATAGGCACGGCTCCAGGGCCCATTACCAAGAGCTCCACCCCCCCCCCTCTCTCTCTCTCTCTCTCTCTCTCTCTCTCTTTCTCTGTCCTTTGTGTTGCATGCCCACACTGTGTCTGGGGCCAGGCTGCCTTATCAGAAGGTCAACAAACTATAGAGAGAGAGAGAGAGAGAGAGAGAGAGGGGGAGGGAGAGAGAGAGAGAGAGAGAGAGGGAGGGAGAGAGAGAGAGAGAGAGAGAGAGAGAGAGAGAGAGAGAGAGAGAGGGAGGGAGAGAGAGAGAGAGAGAGAGAGAGAGAGAGAGAGAGAGAGAGAGAGAGAGAGAGAGAGAGAGAGAGAGAGAGAGCTTGAGAGGACCAGCAGACTGGGAGACAGGGAGGCAGGCGAGATTGAAGGGTTGTCCCCGTTGGATGAGGTCTCTGGTCAAAGTCACAGAGGTGGTAGAGATGGAAGGCAGTTTTTTGCCACCCAGTTGGTATTCCGGAATCAATCTAATAGCTTTAGTCACAGCTATTCTCGTTCCATAAATTGTCTCACATCTTTTCTAAACTTGGAAGTGATTTGTGGATGTAATAAATTCCGTTTATTCACATACACAGTGAAAGTGTGTATATGCCTCTTGGTTAAAGGTGTTTATATTGCATATGCCTTTATTATTTCGCAGAAGACTGACGGGCATATAACACCATTTTAGAAGGAGTCTCACCTTATAAACCAAAATAACCTAGCATGCCCTCAGTGTTCTCTCAAAGCCTCTTGGGAGTGTAGTTCCAGTGAGGTTTCAGATCGGCAGCGTCCCCGCTGACACCTTCACGGTGGTAAATCAGCGCTAACGCTAAAAGGTGGTGATTTACATCCAAATCGATGACGTCCTAGCCTCCTTCGTACAGTAGTGGAAGCGGCGCGCGGCTTCACTGGCGTTTACTGTCCATTTCCTTAAGTGTCTTATGGGGACCCGATCAGCCATGTTTTTCCAGCCTCCAGTGCTTTATGTGGAAGGAGTTGCATAAACATTTACACAGCAGTATTTTTTAAAGGCTCACGGGGGTGTCTTGTAAATCTGCCTCGTTCTTTCATGTCTTATCTAGACGGCACTTCTCGATGCGTGCGTGTGTGTCTGTGTGTGTGCGTGCGTGCGTGCGTGTGTGGCACATAATATCTTGATTCTCCACATAAAGCAGGAAGAAGTTTTGCAATATTTATAGAATTAAGTTCAAGTATATATAAAATTGTATGGAAGTCTATGAGAAAATGACCCTACTTCTCACTTACTTTATTACATCAGTAAACATTTTCCTTACTAGTTTATGGTCTCAATCGTCAGTTTCAAGTCTTTTTCAATAGAGCATGATGTTTATTTTGTAAATGATGGTCCCATTTATTTTAAAATAGACGATAAAGCAGGGTATGCTTTAGGGCATGGCTACCATATGATTGACACTCAATCGGGATAGAGACGTAGCAACGGGCTCCTCCCAGCTCATCCCCAGCCCCACCCTCTAGTCCAAGTATGGTCAATGTCGACACTTCTAGTGTAGAAAAAAAAGATGGCGATGGCCTATGAAACCAACATGGCGATTTTCAAAATGCCAAACTCGAGGCTTCCAAACGGTGGTCCACAAACCAATGGGTGACGTCACGATCACTTCGTCCACTAATCTATACTGTCAATGTTACAAACATGGGTCCGTGATCGGCGGTGGGGCATTTACTAATCCCGCCGTTTCGTTTTTAGACCGCAGCAGGAAGCTGAGCTTCAGAAATGTAGCGTGTGTGGACGCTGCCGCACTACTTGATCAATGTAAGAGCTTAGCTACTGAAAAGCTATTTGATTCAGAAAACAGCCACGCTACCACCAAGCTACTGAGAAATGTAGTTAAACTAGTAACGTCGCTATTTGGAACGACGCTACTACCCATCACTGCGTATATACATAGCCTCGAGATCGTTTCTTACCTAATATTGCTTATCACGTTTCATCAGAAATATGTTAAATCATTTTAACAGTAGAAAGAACTACATTTCCCACTGTTTCAGATCGGCTGCCAGGGCTGATGGTCCCGAAGACTTGCAGCGAGGCTGACTCCAGGGATAATATACAGTTCTATACAGGTCAAGGTAATGATCATAAATTAAGAGCTGAGGAGGGAACCTCCCCCTCTGGCAGGACACCATAACAGGCAGTTCAAATTCCTAGAGGTCACAACCGTTGTAACTTATTTTGCGCATTTTCTGGACGCCGGGGAAGAAGATGCAGAAGAAGAACGGGCTGTCCACCGACGGATTAAGACAGGGAGACAGAACTAATCAAAACAAAGCCAGGAGGTGTGAACAATTAAACTAAGGAGAGAAATGGAGGGGAAAGGTTTTGGCGCGGCATTTGGAAGTTACGAACAAGTTTCAACAGACCTTGAATGAGAGAATAAAAGACACACACACAAGAAAAAGAGAGGAAATTCATGCCCTGCAGTTTCAGAGCGATATGAGCGGCGGTAACGTCACCCGTCTGCCTTGCTGTTGGACTGTATGTATAAGAAGCCCTTGAGACAGACTCGCCCCTGTAGAGCACACAGGTTCTCCGATAGGATTGTGTAGTTCCGCCCGGTCTGTTTACTCACGCGTTACTCACGTCCCCCTCCGCCTCTGCTTCCACTCAAATAGAGAACTATCATCACACGCCGGTTTAAAGTGACCTGCACGCGGAACTTTGTTTCTGTGGGTTTCGGTTTTGTTTTAAACCACAGCAGCAAGTGGAGTTCACCCAGCACCAGAAAGGATTGTGTCCGCAAATCATTTATGCTCAATGTACATGTATCACTTGACAATGCAATGTTTCCTGAAATGATGCTTCATCAAATGTAAGAAGTTAGTTCCTTCATCTTCCAATATAGTGATCGCGGCACTAACCGTGTTTTAATACATATATTTTCAAATGAATGATAACGTAGAATGTTAAAAAGCGCTAGTTTAGAATGAGGGTAAAGCTCAGATGGGAACAGAGGAAAAGGCAGAGCAAGAAAAAAAGAGACAGAGACAGAAAGAAAGAAAGAAAGAAAGAAAGAAATAAAGAAAGAAAGAAAGAAAGAAAGAGAAGGGGGTGGCAGAAATATATTGCATGCATGACCTTTGACCTTTGGGAGTTCAGGTCACGGAGGACATGGGGCTTCGCTCTTAGGTCTCATGGTAACAACCCCCACCACCACCACCTAAGAGGTGTAAAGGTGTGAAGGAGTGTTCTGGAAGGGGGGGGGGGGGGGTGCTGTTGTAACTCATTTCAAATCCAATTATATGATACTGCTAAGTGCTACAATTGTTTTTGACTCCTACTCATGTTTTTACAAGCTCTATCTTTCTCTCTGTCTTTCTCTCTCTCTCTCTCTCTCTCTCTCTCTCTCTCTCTCTCTCTCTCTCTGTCTGTCTTTTTAAGAATGTAGTCCAGGTTGTTAGTCATCAGCCAAGGTCTTGATCACTCCTCTGACCCAAATAACAAGAGAGGAGTCTTTGTTGGGAGGAGGTCGGACTGCGCCATCTTGTGGACAGACTGCGGTTCAAGTTGAAACAACATGATGCAAATACACTTTCATGTCAATAAGAGCTGCCACTCATCTGCTAACCTTCATCTCAGAGGTTTGTTCACGGTCTCTTTTGGTGTGTTTTTCTACTGTCACGCGTCAAACTGATCTGATCTGAAACGATGGCCGTAGACTTCAGGCCTCTCGTCGCATGACAATGACCTCAACTCTCAGGGTGCTCTAGATGGAAACCTAAAGTCCTGGCAGTCAGCTACGCAGACAGACAACTGCCTCAGAGCTATGCGGTGTTAGACAATAGGACTCGACTCAAACGCCATTTCCTCAAGAGGAGGCACCTCATTGGCTGACGACAGGGTAGAAGCGCACGGAGAAGCCCGCTGGCGCCACTAATCGGAAATCAGACACCACAGCCTGGCACTGTCGTCAGGTGACTTCCCTGATCGACTGAAACGTCAAGTTCCTTTCCTTATTCAAATGTTTATTTCCCTGTCTTTGTACGTGCCCTTCAGCCAGCTGGACATGATCAAACCGAATTGATAAGAAGAACGACAAAGCTAAGAATGTCGAGAACGACGTGGGTAGTACTGATGATGATAAGACTTGGAGACTGGAACGAGAAGGAGGAACATGACAAGGATGATGATGAGGAGGAGGATGATGATGAGGAGGATGAGGTCCGGTCCAGCCGGTACTGTGGGATCTACTGTGGGGAGGAAGCAGACTCGGGGGGCAAGGCCCCATTGTCGTCAAAGGGCTATCGTGTTCTCTGAGCGTTACGCGGGCCATCAGCACACCCTGCCCGGTCCTAAGGTTGTCCGACGGCTTCCGCATGCCGGTGGTTCGGATCAAAATACGTCTAAAAGTGGAAATTGCCATTTGAGGAGAGACAATGGCATTTGTATTATGTGGTTGCATTGTCTCACCAACCTGCACCTGAAGTGAGACGCAGTAGTTTATCCACATTTTTTAAAATGTTTGCTGAGACAACTGGTTAGGGTCAAATCTAGTCCAATTTAACCGATAACTGACAGTTGCCTGGCGACACCACACGTTAACCCCCCCCCCCCCCCACCCACCCCTCATCAGGAGGACTCACCCAACGGACAAAACAAACAGGAAATAAATTCAAGCTAGGGCAAGGTCATAGGGTCATAGGGACATGGGATCATGGGGTCATGATGAACTTGAACAATAGAGCTTTGGGAAAAAATTATAGTTTAACAAACAATAACTAGGCCTCAATTGGTTGTGGTTGGAGCCCAAGTCTAGCATTCTTAATATTAATAAATATGTCAGTTAGCCATGATAAACCAAAAGGTGTTGAGGTATGTTGTCTTTACAGGGCCCTAAACACAACCTAAATATTTTTGAGTTTCTCTCTTTCCTCTGACCTCCCCCCCCCCTTCTTTCTCTTCCTCTCCCTGTCTCTCTCTTTCTTCCTCCTTTTCCTTCTAACTCAGAGCCAATTGGATCTGTTCCATCCGGTTATTCAGGATCTCGGTAGAACCGGTCTATCCAGCTGAAACTTGCCCGGGCGTTGTGCTGTTTGTGTTCCCCGGGTCGAAAGCTACTCCGACCGGTTTTCTACCTGAAGCTGGTGATGAGGGGAAGGGAGGGGCTAGGTGGAGCTAGCGCTTATTTCTCTCTTTGCTGTTTCACTCTTTTTCAATCACTCTCTACGGTATCACCCCGGCCATCTCAGCAAAGTAGAGTGAGACCTCTGTTCTCCCTGTCCGACCCGGGAATCAAAGCAGCTTCCATCTGACGGTCCTAAAAATCCCAGATTGGATGAGGTGAGTGAAATCTATGCCTGCAGGGTGTGTGTAGATGGAAAGGGCTGGGTGCGTGTGTGTGTGTGTGTGTGTGTGTGTGTGTGTGTGTGTGTGTGTGTGTGTGTGTGTGTGTGGGGCTAATTGGGCTGTGGCTTTATGTGTGAGTAGGCGAGGGGTGAGGTTCAGTGACTGGCATAAAGAAGGCAGTCATTCTTTCCCCAGACCATTTGGAAAGGCCGACTCAGTGCCACAGGCTGGTACCACTAGGAGATCCAGTCTGAGAGACAGATCTACCAGAGTGACCGCCATGCTGTTATTGGGTGTGTGTGTGTGTGTGGGGGGGGGGGGGGGGGTAGGATATGTAACGTTTACAGATATCTAGGAATGTTTAACAAAGGCTAGAGTTGCGTTTCCTTCTGACACCACCTGTGACTGTCCTAGCTATGCCAGGCACAAACTCAGTGTCTATCTAAAACAGTAAAACAGTTTACTTGCAACTTATGAACACGGCAGCTTCACAAAAACCTCCATGGTGGATTTCTGAGAGCTCAGCTTTTCCAGGACATTTGAACTCCGAAATCCATCCCATGGTACATTTCAACATTTCAAAATCCTTTCGTGGTAGGAGACGGCGACATTTCCTTCGAGTGGCAGAGCTGCAGTGTTGCAACCGTCATGGCTGGTGGCCTAACTGTCAGGCGTGCGTCTTGGCAGGGGATGAGAGGGACAGTTAGTCCCACCATGGAAACATGTTGTGACAGCATCATGGGTTCCCACACTGTCATGCCCCGTTCACCAGCCCAACCACTGTCACCGCCATGTGGCAAGAACAGCCCAGCAGTCCAAGGCAGAGGGCTTTATGGTGTAGAGTGTGTGTGTGTGTGTGTGTGTGTGTGTGTGTGTGTGTGTAGGTGTGTGTGTGTGTGTGTGTGTGTGTGTGTGTGTGTGTGTGTGTGTGTGGGTGTGTGTGTGTGTGTGTGGGTGTGGGTGTGTGTGTGTGTGTGTGTGGGTGTGTGTGTGTGGGTGTGTGTGTGTGTGTGTGGGTGGAGGAGGGTTACATACGGGTCCAATGCCTCGGATTTTCAGAGAGAGAGAGAAATATAAACATACATATAAAGCTGTATATCTAGAGAGGGAGAGGGAGAGAGAGAAAGAAAGAGTGAGATAGAGAGAGAGAGAGAGAGAGAGAGAGAGAGAGGGAGAGAGAGAAAGAAAGAGTGAGATAGAGAGAGGGCGAGACAGAGAGAGTCATTGAGAGAGACGGAGATGAAGAGACAGAGTGACACATAAAAAGTATATATGTATTTATGTATACACTATATATATGCATATATATATATACCTATATATACATATATGTGTGTGTGTGTATATATGGAGAGAGACAGAGAGAGAGTCATGGAGGAAGGCAGCCTTGGAGAGGGAGACACAGAGTTAAGAGACTCCTGCCTTACCTGGAAAACGTATCCCAACATGCAGAGGGAACGGTGGAGATCAGCTCCCATCAACATGCTAAAGCAGCTAATGTGTGTGTGTGTTTGTGTGTGTGTGTGTGTGTGTGTGTGTGAGAGAGAGACAGAGAGAGAGTGTGTTCCAAGAAAACACACCCACTTGCGTTTGCCCGTGCATGATTTTTAGTAATCAAATAATTGGTTCTCCTCCAACTTGTCCTCCTCCTGATCCCTCTCTTCCCTTCTCATCGCCCCCGCCTCCTGCTCCCTTTCTTTTCTTCTCTTCTCATCTCGTCCTCTTCCTGCTCCCTCTCTTCCCTTCTCCTCCAACTTGTCCTCCTCCTGCTCCCCCTCTCCTCTTCTCATCTCTTCTCCTCCTGCTCCCCCTCTTCCTTTCTCACCTCTTGTTTAACCGTTGATTCCTACTTTCCCATTCCAACAGATTCATTTGGCTCAGACTGTTGTCATGACAGCATGGTCACCTGCATGTGATGTTTGGATTCCCCCAGTATAGTTTTCCTTTGATCTGATCGGCCGTTCCTCGAGAACGGAGCAGGAAGTGGATTAGTCGTTTTCTAACTGGCAGTATGTCTGTTTCTATCAGCTTCACACACACCCAAGACACACACACACACATACACACACCCAAAACATACATACACACACTCAACACACACACACACACACACACACACACACACACATACACACACTCAACACACACACACACACACACACACACACACACCCAAAACATACATACACACACACACACACACACCCAACACATAAACACACACACACACACACACCCAAAACATACATACACACACGCACATCCAACATACCTGAAGTGGCAGTATACGCTCACAAAAACACAATGCTAATGAGTAGACACACACACACACACAGACACACACACACAATTGTACGCAATTTGAGTCCCTGGGCAGTGCAGACACCTTGAATAACCCGTCAGTCCAGTTATAATTGTGTTGAATATTTCCGTGCTGCATACGTTTACTCGTGTATTTGCACAGCAGGGAGCAGACCTCCGTGTTCTCACACCGTTTGGGCTCGTCCCCTCTCTCTGCGTTATCTAGAAGGTTCCCCAGGGAGGGGTTCCGACAGACTGCGCCCGCTTAGAGTCAGAGGCGGTGACCATGGCGACGGAGAGTTTCAACGAGGCCATCGTCAAACTGAGGGACGTACACGAGCGAGAGGTCGGAGGTGAGTGGCGCGTTCCGCCCCGTCGCTCTGTGATCGACTGCTTTGGTCTGGCTCACCATCCAGGAAAAGTAGCGATCGATAACACATTAACACTTGAAGGGAAAACATCATAATGCAAAATAGTAATATTAACCACCACCATCATCATCATCATCATAACAATAATCTCTGATATTATGGTTGTTTCCACTTCATAATGTGCATCAGTTTGTGTCTGTGACACTTATATACTTCTTCTCCCTTTAGCTTGGCGTGAGAAATTCGAAGAAGTGTCCAATAAGAAGGGCTGGTGAGTGCCCTAACCCCGCCTCTCCGCCTCCTAACTCTGACCCCGCCTTTATACTCTGACCCCGCCTCTTAACTCTGACCCCGCCTCTTTACTCTGACCCCGCCTCTTTACTCTGACCCTGCCTCTTAACTCTGACCCTGCCTCTATACTGACCTCGCCTCTTTACTCTGACCCCTCCTCTTAACTCTGACCCTGCCTCTATACTGACCCCTCCTCTTTACTCTGACCCTGCCTCTTAACTCTGACCCTGCCTCTATACTGACCCCGCCTCTTTACTCTGACCCCTCCTCTTAACTCTGACCCTGCCTCTATACTGACCCCTCCTCTTTACTCTGACCCCGCCTCTTAACTCTGACCCTGCCTCTATACTGACCCCTCCTCTTTACTCTGACCCCGCCTCTTAACTCTGACCCTGCCTCTATACTGACCCCTCCTCTTTACTCTGACCCCGCCTCTTAACTCTGACCCCGCCTCTTTACTCTGACCCCTCCTCTTAACTCTGCCCTCTCTTAACTCTGACCCCTCCTCTTTACTCTGACCCCGCCTCTTAACTCTGATCCCTCCTCTTTACTCTTCGTCAAATATAAGACTGAACACAGGCGTTCCTCAGGCATTGCATAGTTTATTAGTACGGTGAGCCTTATCAGGAGTTCATCTCTCTGTTCTCCAAGCAGTGATACCAAGAGAATGGAGGAGCTGTTTAACAGGAACCAGCAGCTACGAGAGCAACACCGCATCCTGACCGAGAACATCCAGCAGCTGGAGAACAGGTCAGTCTCTGTGTGTGCATGTGTGAAAGAGATGTGTGTGTGTGTGTGTTTGTGTGTGTGTGTGTGTGTGTGTGTGTATCCATATGTGTTGTGTGTGTGTGTGTGTTCGTGTGTCTGTATGTGGAAGTGTGCGTGTGTGTGTGTGTGTGTGTGTGTGTGTGTGTGTGTGTTTGTTTGTGTGCGCGTCTGTGTGTGTTTGTTTCTGTGTCTGTATGTGGAAGTGTGTGTGTGTGTGTCTGTGTGTTTGTTTGTGTGCACGTGTGATCATTTTGACGCTCGTGAATGTTTCTGTGCTGTTTGCCTGTGTGCATGTGACATTTTTATGACGTGTGTGTGTGTGTGTGTGTGTGTGTGTGTGTCAGGCTGCGGGCCGGACTGTGTGACAGGTGCACGGTGACTCAGGACGTCGCCAAGAGGAGACAGCAGGAATACGAGTCCTCTCAGATCCAAAGCCTCCAACACATCTCCATACTGGGTATCTATCACTTCATCTGTCCCTTTATCAATCCCTCCATCCTTCTCTCTATCCCTGGGTTTATCCCTCCATCCTTCTATCCTTCTATCCTACCTGTCCACCCCTCCATCCTCCTATGAGAGGACACACATGTAGACACATCCTTCCGCAGGGTTTTCATAGTGTCTCTCTTTTCCCTCCCCTTCTCTCTGTTCTCTTTTTCTCTCTCTCTCTCCCTCTTTCTCTCTCCCTCTCTCTCTCTCTCCCTCCCTCTGTCTCTCTGTCTCTCTCTCTACTGTCACAGCTTCAGAGATGAATGCTCTGAGAAAGAAGAACCAGCGTCTGCAGGAGGAAGTGCGAACTTTGCGAGGAGCTCTGGAGTGAGTATCTTTAAATCTAGATCTATAGATCTAGATTCTGGAGTGAGTACCTATACACCTAGATCTATAGATCTAGATTCTGGAGTGGGTGTCTATAAACCTAGATCTATAGATCTAGATTCTTGAGTCTTTGTAGACCTAGATCTACAGGTCTAGATTCTGGAGTGAGCATCTTCAAACCTAGATCTATAGATCTAGATTCTGGAGTGAGCATCTATTAACCTAGATCTATAGATCTAAATTCTGGAGCGAG
>CM030174.1:2860000-2867500 GCA_017639675.1 Aplochiton taeniatus | reverse complement strand
GACGGAGAACGCCGACTCAGAGGGTAGGACTCAGAGGGACACACACACACAGTGAGAGGGAGGTTCACTGACATACGGTATCAATGATGCAAACATGTTAGAGTCACAACTTCAACTTTCATTCAAATCTTAGTTTATTTTTTCTTCAAGGAAATTCCTCACTTCTGCCATTACTCAGCTACATCTTACATCATCATGTGTTTGACCCTTGACCCTCCCAGCAGTCCAGCCGGAGAGAAAGGTCCCCGTTATATTGGAGCCACAGGAGGGCAGCCCAGCTCATACAGACCAAGGATGAGGACTCAAAGAAGAAGTGGCAAGTACTGAATACACGTACGTGCGCACACACACACACACACACACACACACACACACACACACACACACACACACACACACACACACACACGCGTACATAAACACGTGATTGTAACTTCTACATACAGTACGGACACACTCACATATTCTGTCACACTAGACTATTTTCACAGCTAGGGAGCTACACAAACACACACATACACACACACACAAAACCGCAAACACACACACACATACGTCCAGTAATATCTTTTCCATTTCGGTTCCTCTACACTGTGAATACTGTCAATCTACCCGTTTGCCTTCAGACATTCTTGGTTTGTGGTTCTCTGGGGGCAATGTTTATAATGTCTTTCTCTCTCTTCTTTCTTTCAGACTCTTTTGAGGCTTTTCATGCACACGGAAACACACACAGCTCATCCAAAACGCCTATTTCCATAAGCATACGAGCGACTGTGTGACACCATGTTATGGACTGAGACCGTCAGACAACATGAAACTGTAATGACGGTAGTGTAGGCCCATAGCCTCAAGCCCCTCTCTCTCTTTAGCGATCTCTCTGTGTCTCTCTTTCTCTCTCGAATCCCTCTCTTTATACCTCTCTCTTTCTCTGTCTCTCTCTTTCTCTATCCCTCTCTCCCTATCTCTCTCTCTCTCTCTGCCTTTCTCTCTCCCTCTCTCCCAATCTCCAGCTCTATCTTTCCCTCTCCTCTAAGGTCACATCAGACTCTGCTCCCTTCGTAAACTTTCATTTAAATCATCAGTTATTCTTCCCGTTAAAGTTGTTCATACATAACCGCCATTATGTCAGTCTCAAACAATCTCCTCCCTCCTCACCAAAAAGTAGCCAAGAATTTCTTTTTAGAACCAAACAAAAAAAAACATGTTCCTCTTCCTCTTTTGAGAAAGCACATTATTTAGCAAGTTTTAACTTTCCACTCGCATCGGCAGCGAGCATGTATGGAACTTGGGTTGAGGCCGGAGAGCAAGGGGGTGACCGTGTTAGTGTGTGTGTGTGTGTGTGTGTGTGTGTATGTGTGTGTGTGTGTGTGTGTGTGTGTGTGTCTGGGCCCGATAGAGATAGTTTAGACCAGCAGGGAAGGCTGAATCTAATCCACTGAAAGCGAATGCCATTAATATGTTTCCTATTAGGGGGGGGGGGGGGGCAACTCCAGCATTCATGTATTGATTCCTTAAGTTTGGTCATTACGCTGTTGGTCGATAAGACAGTTGATTTGTGCTCTGTACAGTTAAACAGAGAGCGGCCGTGGTCCTGTGACACAGAAGCAGATTCCCCTTAGGCTGTGCTACTGTGTAGCTCAACTGTGATGGACCCTGTCCGCTGTCCAATGGGCTGGGGAGACGTGGTGTAGCTGTAGAATAAAAATAAAATAAAAACAAATCAAATTTAATAACTAACCCGTGTTAAGAGTTCATGGGGATCGTTTGTAATAGTCTTACTCTTACGCCTGTGAAGCGCTGAATGTATTCATGTCTGAACTAAATAAATACGCCTTCTTGATAACGTATGCTATGCCCTTTGTTTTGTTTTTAGTTCAGTAATGCTAGTATCTACTGTGGGAACAAGTGTTATGAAATTGTTTTGGAAAGTATGTGGCTGTTAAAAAATGAAGTTAGTGAAATGGAATAAGAAGACCAGTGTGAGAATGCGGCACGCAGGGCAACAGAGGACATTATGCAAAATGACTGTAATGTCATAACCGCCTGCATGAAACAAACCTCACTCGTTGCCGTGTGGTCGTCCAGGAAACGGTTGCACATGTAACTGCCGCCCCTTACAGGAAGTGAACTCGGCGTCACGGCGACAATGACCAAATGATGGGAAACACAAGAGGCTCGGAAGTTTGTCATATTAAGACTCCACATATAGGATCTTTTCCTGTGTTCATTGACTTTTTTTTTATTTTTACTTTTCAAAACTACAGCAACGTGCGTTGGTTTTCATGCCGTTTCCCGCTCTATTTCCCCGTTTCAGAACATCAGTGTGTCCCTGCGGTAATACAATCATGCGGGATTCATTTTCATGACTAGCACACACTTCAAATCAAATGGTCACCCCAGTGGTCTGCCCTGGCTTTTCGTATGACATCCTACAGTAGCTGCTGTTACCCCCAATAGAGCCAAGCACAAGGACTCAGTCCTTAACTAAGGGTACTGGGAAAAAAATGAAGGACGACATACCTGTAAGTTGACCCCAGAACCCCCCCCCCCCTCAGATATCTTTGTAGCCAGTAAGGCTAGATGTTATTTGTGTACCATCAGACAACACGGGGACAGTAATTGTGTGTGTAATCATTAGCACCATCTCGGGGCTGTAAAGCAGTGGGAGTTCCTCATTTCCCCCGTACTGGCTTTGCATAGCGATGAGGCCCACAGCGCTGGCCTGTAGACGGGAGAGAAGAGTCTCATTGTGTGCTTCAGCTGCTGTTTGAAAAGTGGAACACGGCCCTGCCCCCCCCCCCCTCCACCCGCCCCCACCCACCCACCACACACACACACACACACACACACACACCCCGTCATGATGGAGGGGTTTCTGCGTTTCCTCCTCTGGACACTAGCCCGTGTTTGCTCCTCGTCTTCATCGGCCCCTGGTTTGTATTTGGTTCTGATGCCTTGGTGGGAGGACTTCTCCAGTGTGTTCTCTGACTACCAAAAGGGTCCCGAGTCAAGCAAGCCCCCATTTTGTGAACCTGTGCCACGCATGCAGTTCCATACGCTAAGGAGGAAGCAGATGTTGGCAGGACTGGTTTCTTCTCAACTATATAAGGGGATCGAAAAATGCGAAGCCCTATTCCCCCTGTGTCATGGCGTTTTCAGACCAACTCTCTGTGTGTGAGTGCTCTAAGCTGGGCCACGTCCTAATAGTCCTATTCCTACTTTGTGTGTGAGTGCTATGAGCTGGGCCGGGTTCTAATAGTCCTAATCCTCTCTGTTTGTGAACTGCTATGAGCTGGGTGCCAGTCCTAATAAACTTGTATTTGTATTAACCCTTTACCGGAGCCACACCCTTATTCTTCACATATATTTCCTTGGCCTATAATTATTAACTTATCATCCCTCTTTCTATTCACTTGCCCTCTTTTGTTCGTTCCTGGTCTCTCTCTCTCTCTCTTCTTTTTTTCACTCTTTCCTTTTATCTGTGTCCTTCCCCCTTTCCTCTCCCTCCTCTGTCTCTGCCCAGCCAGTGCTTCAGTAGGAAGTTGCTGTCTAATCCTGACATTTTGATTAAGGATTAGTTTAAGAGCAGGAAGATTGCTCTCTCGCTCTCTCTCTCTCTCTCTCTCTCTCTCTCTGATGTGATGATGACCTCGCCCAGCCTGAACCAATCAACTACAGCTATGCACACGTCATGGCCCCCTGCTCTCATTAACCCAACTGGCACCATGACCACTCCATGCTGGCCACCCCCGTTCACCAAGTCAGTCGGGCCAAAGGGGATCTGTCCTTTGCCCCATCACTACATTATGTACTCCTGAATCTATCCGTCCACAAACCTTACCGGCCTCCTCACCTGGTGTGGTGGTTTGTGCTTTTTATTTCAGCCATATTGATTTATCCATTCCTTCTTTCCATTCCGCCATCTGTTCCTATCCAACCGTGCAGAACTTCACGATTAAAAGCTGTGGACTTGTAATCGGGACTTGGGAGTTCCATTTTGAGCTGCCTCACCAAAACTGAGCCAATGTTTTTGTACACAGCAAGTTACAAAAGTTATTTTTTTACTTTGATGCAGCGTTATCTTATGTTTTGAGAGACAAAAAAGGAAAGAAGGAGAGAGAGAGAGAGAGAGAGAGAGAGAGAGAGAGAGAGAGAGAGAGAGAGAGAGAGAGAGAGAGAGAGAGAGAGAGAAAGAAAACATTCTGGACTACCACCCCCTCCGTCATGCCGGAAGAGACCGGTGAGCTGCCCCAGCCCCCAGAGCCACTTTGACTGATGTTGAGACAGAACGCCAGTTCCTCATGCAAAGCGAACAGCTGCACGGTTCTCTGTAGCTACAGCTTTAGACGAGCGGGAGACCCACTTCCCTGTGTGGCTAACGTGACGATTACAGTAACTGTCCGGTGGTCACAGCCCGTTTCGTTTCACTGGACCTAAGATTTAACGAGATGGAACCTAGTTGAAATAATATAAGGAGAGTTCAATAGATCGTACATATCGTTCAACATTTGGGGACAAAGGAAACAAATTAAGCTATCGGAGAGATACGCTTTATACGAGGTAAGGCACGTCCCGTTTGTCCGTGCAGTCCGCCGCGGCATTTTACTGACCATTAGTGACAGATTGTACAGACTTTAAACTAGTTAGTTCGGCTTTGTCGACAAGTTAGGCTAGGTTACTCCCACTACAAGGGGGCTGTCGTGGTTTTCTATTAAGCATCACAGTAGTCACTGAAAGATTTAGTGATTTTTGTTGATTTTTTTTTTCACACACTCACAGTGCTGATTATTATCTAGGCTAACAGTGAATAAATTGCATGACCCCGTCGGCATCATGTAAATTATTAGCCTATTGCATTTCCACCGATTTTCAAACGTTTTACATCCGCGTATCCAACATGAACTTCAGCCTCTACAATAGGACATAGCCTACTGACTATCAGTACTTTAGAAGACTCCTCTCTTGTTCATGATTGATTTTGCATCTGCTTCAAATATATTGGCCTACCTACTAAAATAAACACACGAACACAACGGGGCGGCTTATAATAGCACATTATTTCTGTTAACAAATAATTGGGATTCTAAAGATACATACACTGGTTGTTGTTACAAACACACATCTTGATCTCCTATATACATTTCATAATAAGTAGAAAGCGGTCAAACAAATGAATGTTATCAATGTGGCAAACTTGGCAAATTTATTTATTTTTTTGTGGCACTGAAAACTGGCATCGAGGACTGTTTATTTCCAACATGTTTTGTCAGAACATTAGCCAACACATTTTCAATACTAAAGAAAAGACAGAAAAGTAGCATCATATTATTTCAAAATACACAGGATGCTGCAGTCTATAACATTAGGCCATAATCCGGAATGAGCCATCTAGATGTAGAAACCAATGTCAGAAATTTGGGTTGAAAGCAGTCATGAAGTAGACTACGAGCGAGCACAAACACACGTCGGAATAGCATTAATTTCCAATACCCATATCTACTCCAATTACTAACATTACAGTGTCTAAAATTAAAAGATAAATTGACCTACCAATCAATACACGTGGCATTGTGCTAATGTTATATGAAGCTTCGATTCTTTATTCTTTAAAAAAATGATACCTCCAATAGTAGGCTACATACAAAAGAAAATGGGTTTAATCATGAATTCCACGTGTAAACGAAAGTTTGGTTCACTAGTCAAACAGTTCAAACGAAGTCCCACCTCTGAAAGGGCAGATAGCCAATCGTAGTTTAGGATAATGGGGTGGCACCTGGGGTGGCCATTCAGATTTGCCACACCCAGAACATGTCCCTGAGGCCTAAATGCCCTTCTTCATTTATCCTCCCTCCACTTCCACAAAGCAACCACAGGCAGAGTAGACCTATACAACAGTGCTAGTGTATCGGTTGTGATTCGCTGGGTTCTGACTTTTTGACCCCGTGCTAGCGGAGACACTAGGGGCGCCATATAGTCCTGTTAATACATTTTTTTCAACTCATAAAATTTTAGTGTATACAGTGTCGGTACAAGTGCACAAAATGATTTGAAGCAGGAGGGCAGAAAGCATAGCTTATAAGAGATAGCCCTCCCGTAACTTAAACAATTACAACGTTTGTAGTCAAAACCACCAATCTCAAGGCGACTGACAAAAATGTTATGATAAATAAATGTCAAAACATAAGATGAATTTGTAAATACACTCACGGTCAGAATTTAGGTCAGTCATGTACAAGGGCTGAAATACTAATACTGCGAAAAGACGAGAGATAAGATTGAAACAATATATAATGGATGACGCCCATTAAGGGAGCCTCCCATCCAAACAACAACAACAAATTAATTACATGCCTCTTCTTATAAACCACTGGACAAGTGAGAGAAGTTTCATATGGGTGTTCTAGATGAACAATGAGGCGCATTCTGAGAAAGCACAATCAATGACGTCTTTCCAGTATTGCATTCCGTAAAAGCGCCCGTATGATCACGATCGTTAAACCTACATGGGAACAGACAAGTTTGTCCTTTTCTTATAGCAGTCATTTGCCATGTTCCAGCAATGTGTCTGTTATTCGCTACATTATAATATACAGGCCACATGCTCCTCAAACTGTTCTTTTTTCGAAAAGACTACGAAGTTCGCGCTTCCTCCCTTGTTCGCCACTACCTGGGATCCAACCAGGGGTCTTACTGCGGCTCGCCTGCACTGGGGTCAGTGTCCTTAACTGCTCGTCAGTGGGAAAAGGTACCTTTTCACACGACCAAGCGATCGTAATTATACTGACCAGGGGTCTTACTGCGGCTCGCCTGCACTGGGGTCAGTGTCCTTAACCGCTCGTCAGTGGGAAAAGGTACCTTTTCACACGACCAAGCGATCGTAATTATACTGATGATGGCAAGTTTATACTGGTCAGTGTCCCTTACACTAGAACTAGACCAGATGCTGATTTGTAACTTAGAACCCACATCGGCTTGGCCATGCACGCCAACAGTTTTAGATCATTGACACTAGGGGCGCCATATTGTCCTGTTTTAATTTTTTCTAGATTAACAATGATAAGCAACGGGGCAGTCCTTCATGTTCTCTTAACGTTGCACCGATCCCTGTGCGTTACTTTTTTCTTCGGCGTTTCCATTGAGGGAAGAGGAAGGTTATGAGAATGGGAAGCTATCTTTATCCAGCTAGCTAGGCTAGTTAGTTAACTAAATTTTATTTTCTTATAAGAGTCTCTGTGTTCCAACCAATCGTTGGCATCCATCTTGGTATGGCCTTTACAGGCAAAACATGAAAGTTTACCTCTTAAGTTTATGCCTTCGTGTAATTGTCATAACCTGGACAGAGCACTACATGGGCAATATGCTAGTCAGCTGTGCCCTTTCGGCTGTACTGCTGATTGCCACCCGACCGGCAAACAAACAAGGTATAGGCCTACCTAGCTAACTGTTTACAACTTGGCGACAAAGCATGGTCAATGTGTTGCATCGTTAGACACGCCCCAT
>CM030174.1:2812500-2852500 GCA_017639675.1 Aplochiton taeniatus | reverse complement strand
CTCTCTCCCTCTCTCTTTCTACAGGAACTTACTCTCCCTCTCTCTCTCTACAGGAAGTTACTCTCTCTCTCTACAGGAAATTACTCTCTCCCTCTCTCTTTCTACAGGAAGTTACTCTCTCCCTCTCTTTCTCTGCAGGAAGTTACTCTCTCTCCTCTGACAAGAAGTTACTCTCTCCCTCTCTCTTTCTACAGGAAGTTACTCTCTCTCTGTGCGAGACAGCGACGTCCAGTCAGGGGACACGGTCAAGCACTATAAGATCCGTACCCTCGACAACGGAGGCTTCTACATCTCGCCTCGCATCACGTTCTCCACCCTGCAGGAGCTGGTCAGCCATTACAAGAGTGAGTCGGTCGACAGCAGAGACAGGGGGAACCGTGGCAACGCCAAGGGTTCACACAGGCTGACGTCCTGATGCAGGGGCAAAACACTGATCATCTCTGTCTGTCTGTTCTAGACGTTATAGTTCTACGTTCAGATTTTGCTCTGATTGTTGTTGTTGTCATGGTGACAGTGGAAACCCTGGTCTGTTATCTGTCTTCTGTGGACATTATACTTTAAAAAGAGGAAGAAACTCACACGCAAGTCACTGTTCCGAACTCAGGGCGAGGGGTATAAACTGAAACTAACCACTGAAGTGTGTTAGGACACAGCTTCCTGCTTTGGCAGCTGGTGCAAACACAGCACCCCCTGCTGGTAGAACGCTGTACGTGCTTCATGTGAGATTGCATGTGGGATCTTCACAGTTTGACAGTCTGTGGGAAATTAAGAGAGTTTATGAAAACCTGTTAAATGTGTAGAATGTGTCAAGTAATGGACGTACAACAGACATCACAGACCTTGAATGTTCTTTTCACACCATTTTAAAGAGCAAAGAGATCGAGAATACATTTTAAAAAAGAATTATATTTTTCGATAAATACTTTGATATCCCTCGGTAACCTTCATTTTGATTTGCACCACGTGTTGTTGGTGTTCCCTCCTTAATTTAGAGCTGGGAGACGGTCTGTGCCAGACACTGACCAGCCCCTGCCTCAGCCCCAAACCCCAGAAGCCCTGGGAGAAAGACGCCTGGGAGATCCCCCGCGAGTCGCTCAAACTTGACAAGAGGCTGGGCCAAGGGCAGTTTGGAGAAGTCTGGATGGGTGAGCCACATGTCAATCAATGTCTCTCCAACTGTTGTTGTATGGCCAGATTGATTTAGAGGTCTGTACAAAAAAAAAATACTGTCATTTAATATCCCCAAAATATATATTAACCTTGCTTCGGGGAGCACATTTGCTATTTTGAATAGTAGCTATGTCTCTTAAAGAGTCTTATCTTAAACAAGTTAGCCCAAAATACACTGGCTCCACTTTCTGGTGCCGCCGTGCACTATGGGTGACGTAGTTTCCCTGCCGCCTCTCCCCAGCCACCTACAACAAGCACACCAAGGTGGCCGTGAAGACCATGAAGCCTGGCACCATGTCTGTGGAGGCCTTCCTGGGCGAGGCCAACCTCATGAAGAGTCTGCAGCACGACAAACTGGTCCGCCCTGCACGCCTGTGGTCACCAAGGAGGAACCCATTCTATATCATCACAGAGTACATGGAGAAAGGTGTGTGTGTGTGTTGTGTGTGTGTGTGTGTTGTGTGTGTGTGTGTGTGTGTGTGTGTGTGTCTGGTTTGCCAACTGTGTGTGACATTTCTGCACCGATGGCACCTGTATTCACAGTGAGAGAGAGAGAGATCTTTCCTCTGAGGTGTAACACGTGTGTGTGTGTGTGTGTGTGTGTGTGTGTGTGTGTGTCATTGCAGGTAGCTTATGGACTCTGAAGAGTGGACGAGGGAAAACCGTGTGCAGCTGCCCAAGCTCATCGACTCTCTGCCCAGGTGAGAACTCCAGCCTCTCTCTGTTCTGTGGTACCAAACACCACTATTATTTTTAGAATGTATTGTTTACACAACAAGCAGTGCCCCGTATCTGGGGTGAATTAGGTCAGGTAGGTAACAACGGAATAAATATCTAAATGAAGACGACAGAACAAAATTAAGCAAAGACCATTCACTTTTGAAATAAATAAATAATAAAAGTGTTATGATATCTTTAATACCTCGGTTTTCTTCTGGTGGTCAGAAGTAGTAGAATGTTGTTCTCCATGGTGTAGGGTTTCATGTCCCTGTAGCGTTTTTGTGTTATGAGGGTCCATGGTTTTGTTTAAATATTGCAAGAATGTGTTGCATACTGATGTTTGTAGCGTATTGTAATTATTCACCTATCCGTCATTTTATCCATATAATGTGCATTTTACACAATTCTTTTATTAAAACAAATCCTATGGGTTGAAAATATGAAAAGAAAAAAAAAGATGACAGGCTGGATACATTTACATCATTGAACAGATGTTTTATTCGAGGTAACTGACCATGAGGTACAGTCCAAAGGGACGTACTAGTGTCGGAGTTCCCAGGCGAGGTTGAAACTCACAGCCTTTCAATAACGGGGTATCACTTCTACTCACTAGGCCACGCAATCCAGATACGTATCGGAGGAGATGTAACAGGCACTTGCATTCGAACACCCTTGCCTGTATAGGATATGCATTGAGGAACCACTTCTAACCTCACAGCATTTCTGTGTCTACGCAGTCCTTTGTGGTTTTCTAAGTAGTTATGAAGAGCGGTGGTGGCAGGGACTGTCGTCGTGATTGAATAAAGGAAACGGTTGAAAAATAGAACATGGCTGACACACAAGGAAGGAAAGAGGAAGAACGCCGAATGATCCGTTTGTTCTGATTCAAATCTAGCCCTGGCAGATTTTCATAACTTACTGTAGCACAGAAAGGTGTGTGTGTGTGTGTGTGTGTGTGTGGGTGGGTGGGTGGGGTGGGGGGGGGGGGCAGTAGTGGAGGAGGGTGGTGTTTTTTGTGTTTAGAACCCTCACATCTCTCAATGATTACCAACTTACATTTTACATGCTGTCTCATCCTTAATTATTTTTAACGTTCTTAGTGTCAATGCCTTGTCCGTTACCCAATAGTGACTGTGACTGATAAAAACCTACACCTCTTGATGTATTCATTTTTGAACCTTAAATAATTGACAATAATAAATAATAACAAGGGCATTGTTACGTATTAACTCACGCTTATTACACGGATCTTAAGATAAAGCTTTAATTGTTTTTCTGGCTCTTAAACGGCTGAGGTCTACATGAACACATTCTTTTGTGAACATTTAAGGAACCTGTTTTTGGATGTGAAAGGAACAGGGTTTTTCCCTTAGATGGCTCAGGGTTTGTCCTACATGGTTGTATTAGTTTATGAACATTACGGAAATGTGTATTTTCTCTTAGGGCTGGCTCAAAATTGTGAATTTTATTATTGACCTTTGAATCATTTGTTCATATCTATATCTTCTCTGGTTCTTAAAGGGCCTAGGTTGGTGTATTAGTTTATTATATTACTATATTTTCTCTGGTTCTTAGACTGCGGAGGGCATGGCCTACATCGAGTCCAGGAACTACATCCACAGAGACCTTAGGGCCGCCAACATCCTGGTCTCCAAAGCCCTGGTGTGTAAGATCGCCGACTTTGGCCTCGCTCGCATCATCGAGGACAACGAGTACACGGCCAGGGAAGGTGAGACCTGCTGTAACTAGGGGCAACAGGACCAGAAGACAGGTGTAAATGACCCTGACAGGTGAGGTGAGACCTGCTGTAACTAGGGGCAACAGGACCAGAAGACAGGTGTAAATGACCCTGACAGGTGAGGTGAGACCTGCTGTAACTAGGGGCAACAGGACCAGAAGACAGGTGTAAATGACCCTGACAGGTGAGGTGAGACCTGCTGTAACTAGGGGCAACAGGACCAGAAGACAGGTGTAAATTACCCTGACAGGTGAGGTGAGACCTGCTGTAACTAGGGGCAACAGGACCAGAAGACAGGTGTAAATGACCCTGACAGGAGAGGTGAGACCTGCTGTAACTAGGGGCAACAGGACCAGAAGACAGGTGTAAATGACCCTGACAGGAGAGGTGAGACCTGCTGTAACTAGGGGCAACAGGACCAGAAGACAGGTGTAAATGACCCTGACAGGTGAGGTGAGACCTGCTGTAACTAGGGGCAACAGGACCAGAAGACAGGTGTAAATGACCCTGACAGGAGAGGTGAGACCTGCTGTAACTAGGGGCAACAGGACCAGAAGACAGGTGTAAATGACCCTGACAGGAGAGGTGAGACCTGCTGTAACTAGGGGCAACAGGACCAGAAGACAGGTGTAAATGACCCTGACAGGTGAGGTGAGACCTGCTGTAACTAGGGGCAACAGGACCAGAAGACAGGTGTAAATGACCCTGACAGGTGAGGTGAGACCTGCTGTAACTAGGGGCAACAGGACAAGAAGACAGGTGTAAATGACCCTGACAGGTGAGGTGAGACCTGCTGTAACTAGGGGCAACAGGATCAGAAGACAGGTGTAAATGACCCTGACAGGTGAGGTGAGACCTGCTGTAACTAGGGGCAACAGGACAAGAAGACAGCTGTAAATTACCCTGACAGGTGAGGTTAGACCAGGTGAGCTGAGGCGGAGCTGATGGCTAAATAGATATCTAGCTAGGGGAACAGCAAAGGAAGGCACGTACAGAGGAATGTTTTTGTGGCCATCATACAAAAAATTGCAACGAGGTCTAATGAGAGCAAAAAAATTGTTTGATATGCTCCAGAAAGAATAGAATGCTTTATAGACACCTCTGATTAGGCCCAGTCAGTAAAACACATATCTGATGTTCCAGAAGGACAGTGGTCCCCTATAATCCTAACACACTGTATCGATGAATTAGACCCAACTACTACATCAAATAACACAGATGGGCTTGACCCTGACCAATCCTTGTTGAATAATTTGCTTGGTAAATTGTGAATGCCCAGAAGCAATTGCCTCACATGGCTGTGCTCTGGAGGGGCCAGAGCAAAGGAGCAAAGGGAAGCGGAGAAGCTTTTAAAGAGGCTTATCGGGGGAGGGCAGGGAAAAGACAGAAGAAGTGAAATGGAAGTGTGTTAGAATAGGATTGGCGACAGGCTAAAAGTAAGTGATTGAATCAAGTCAGGTGTAAAGGTATGATACTTTAATGTCACCAGCAGGGGGCGAAAGATCTGACTTAAGCAAATATAGATTATAAAAAGCAAGTATGCAGGCACGGGGCTAGGGGGGGGGCGATAGCCCCGTCACAAATATGCGCAGCCCCAGTTAAGCCCCCTCAAGCATTTCGGTATTGTGTATAGCTATTTTATTAAACATTACTTATGGCTATTTTATTAAACATTACTTATGGCTATTTTATTTAACATTATTTTCTTAGCACCCCACATATTGGTTAAGCTCCCCTTTGGCCCTGGGAGAGAAAAAATCCTGGTGCCGTGCCTGCAAGCATGTATGTGCTTCACTGAAGTTTGGTGGTGTTTCTTTAACAGGAGCCAAGTTCCCTATCAAGTGGACTGCTCCTGAGGCCATTAACTACGGCTCCTTCACCATCAAATCTGATGTCTGGTCCTTTGGCATCCTTCTCACTGAGATCATCAGCTACGGACGCACGCCTTACCCAGGTAATACTACTACTACTACTACTACTACTACAATACTTGTTATTTGGAAAAGACTTCCATTCAGCTCCACGGGGCCAGTGAAAGTACTGAATCAAATCTGTTAACAGACGTCAACATTTTATGACGTTTTCAACATATTTTGACACCTTATATATTCCCTGCTGATACGCAATGTAATAAAAATGAGTATTTATTCTATTTCAAATTAATCTGTAAAAGAGCCAAACAGTCGATTGATGTAAAGTACGTGCAGAGTTGATTCCTTCTGACTTTTGTATAATCCATGTAAATCTGTTCCGTCTCGACCGTAGGGATGACCAACCCGGAAGTGATCCGTTCCCTGGAGCGAGGCTACCGCATGCAGCGATTGGACAGCTGTCCACAGGAGCTCTATGACATCGCCCTGGAATGTTGGAAGAACAAGCCTGAAGACCGGCCCACCTTTGAGTACCTGCAGAGCGTCCTGGAAGACTTCTACACCGCTACCGAGAGCCAGTACCAGCAACAGCCATAAACGTAGTCAGATTACAGATTATATTTGTTTATAGATTATAAGAATGACCAGCTGCAGTTGCTTTACATGCCCGGTATATTGAAATACCTATATGTTCTGTTTAAAATCACTCTTTTTTCTGTACGGATAATATATATTTAGGTTTAGTGAGATGCTTAACACACTGCTATTACAAAATACAAAACATACGCATTCCCAATCAAATGAATGAAGGCCATTTTGAAAAGACCCGACTACACAAAATGCAGTCGTGTGGGTGGAATAGGATCTGTTCTGCACAAATAGACATTGTGCAATAACCCTTCCGCCAATAGAGAAATGTACGGCTATGGCTCAGCTGGTTAAGAATAATGATATGTGCTCAGTCAATCTTGCTTCAGTTAGATTAGTCTGTTATTGACATTTCAACAAGCAGACAATCAGGAATTTTTTCTTTGTTTTTCTGTCAATGGTACTGCTTTGCCTTAGGGTACAAATGATGTCTGCACAAAGTCTCAGGTGCCCTGATTATTCTACTTTATTCAAAAGCCATTCCTTAGATATGTTTTTTAATCTAGAATATTTCCCTGTGCCTTTTTGAATAGTAGCCTACTAGGTGGATCAGCAGTGTCTGTTTCAAAATGTGAAGAGGCTTTAAATATTTTGTTTTCCTGCGCTGTACATATGCCCAGAAGTATTGAGAACTTAAGATTGAGTTGTTAGATGATGGTAAAAAAAATGTCTCTTTGTGGGAGTCGGGAGTGCGTTTCTATTTTTCATGTTATTTTATTTTGAATGTATAATTAATCGCGATAAGTAACTTTGGAAAGCTTAATTTATTCATGCACATTACTCAGACTAATATCTTCATTACATCTTACCTGAAAAATGGAATCCCGTTTTCTAAATTATGAGGTGTAATTTCTTTCTTTTGAGATCTTGATGACGTTTTTAATAATTCGTTATTTCCCTAAGTTTGAAAAAGTGAAATCAATGAATGTATGGATGTATTTTTTTTTTATAATTTCTATGCATTTGCATTGCTACAAAAAATAAATAAATAAAAAGAATGTGGCAGTGATGCAATTATAAGCAGCCTAAGCGTTTTTGATATTATTTTTTTTCCTCCAAAATGCTTGTTATTATGACTTATTGTGTTGAATAAAGTTTATTTTGAAAGCTACCTGAGATATTGTGTTTGTTTACTTTTTGATTCCATGATACAGTTAGGCATAGTTAGAGTGGCAAATTTGATGAACAAGATTCAATTAATAACCGACTAAGTTGAAAAATATATAACTATTGTTAACGACATTACTGTCATAAAAAGTTTGTTTTAATCATGAATGGAGTAAGTATTTCCTCGCACGTCACTCATTACACGTGTATTCAAAATGGCGGCCGCGGCTATGGTAAGTGGAAAATATTTTTTTTATTCTTCAAACCTCTTCCTATGTTCAGTTTCTACTCATAATCAGTCATATATTCTTACTGCAACAGTAATAAATCAGTAGAGTTAATCAGAGAAAACCATAGTTTTTGAATTAGTGACATACAGATGTGCTGCCGTTGTGTAAATTTAATTTGCAAGCATCAGATGTGGACGATTATGGCTAACTTAGCTAACGTTAGCTAATGTTAGCTGAGACAGGGTTGGTTGGTAGTTAGCGACGTTCGTGGGCTATGTTTGATTCCTAAAATGACATACTTGTCAGGGAAGGTTATTAACTTATCTTTACTCGGTCTAAGGACCAATACTGCATTTTCTGACCTAGCATAACAAACGGTTTGTTGAATGACAGTAGTATTCAGCAAGAGTATGCTAGCTATCGGTTCCAAAGCAAGCTAACGTTTGCTTGCTAGTGGTGAACAAATAACGACATTGCTTGGGAAGATTCATCAAGCCGTGTACTGTTTTTAAACATACATTACGTAATATTACTCAGAAACAATAAAAAATAGCATTATGGGGTTTCTAGTTGCTCTTTCTTGTATACTGTCTGACTGACCATTAAAGTCGTTTGTTTAACGTTAACTAATTGCTGCTAGCTTAGTCACTTTGATAATTGTATTTCCGTGTTCATGTTATGTGTTGTGCCAACTGGCTACTTGTGTTGGATTATGATTTTCACTGTCACCACACAGAAGCAAAAGCAATGTATTGCATCAAGTAAACAAAAAAGCAATTCTACGGCATGAGCTGTAGAAACCTTTATGCAAAAGTTACCGCTGTTTATCTAACCCCCATCAACACCGTGTCAACGTCAGCGATATTGTCCCCAACCGTCCTTTCAAGATGAGCAGATACCTCGGAGGCTATTTACCAACAAGTTAATTATTTTCTAGCTAGCCTCATCATTAATGGACCGATGTTATGTAGGTAGACTGAGTCTAGAGTTTACGCGATCTATATTGACTGTTTCTATTCCCATTTTCCACATATACCAACAGGACATGCCTTAGTTAATATTTATTAATTTAATTATATTTGCATGCATTTGATTCAAGATATACACGCAAATAGATCCTGTGTGTGTGTGTGTGTGTGTGTGTGTGTGTGTGTGTGTGTGTGTGTGTGTGTGTGTGTGTGAACACAGGAGACGTGGGCCTTGCTGCTGCTCATGTTGCCTGCGGTCCGGCCTTTTTACGTTCCTGGCGTAGCACCCATGAACTTCAAACAGAGCAGCCCTGTAGAGATTAAGGTAAGACCATGGTGGAACACCAAGGTTAGACATACCCTCATGTTGGCTAGGTTTTGCTCCAGACCCTGTAGTATGAGAGTGTCTCATTTCAAATGAGCAAGTCAAGATCTCTCTGCTGTACAACAGGAACTCTTGTGAGAATCATGTGTGTCAGCTTGCTCGAGTCTGAGAAGCAATCAAGGGGCACTGTGTTTGCAATTGTCATGGAAACAGAGAGTCAATCACAGCTTACGGAGGCGTGCCTCTCAAACTGACACCATAAGTAGGGATGCACCGGTCGACCGGCCATTAATCGGAACCCAAAAAGTATGATCGGTGCAACCCTAACCATAAGGTCCTTGTATTACCAGTTGACTCTAACCCTAACCATTAAGATGTATTACTGTATTATTATTATTGTATTGCCAGTTGACTCTAACTCTAACCATAAGATCCTTGTATTACCAGTTGACCCTAACCATAAGATCCTTGTATTACCAGTTGACTCTAACCCTAACCATAAGATCCTTGTATTACCAGTTGACTCTAACCCTAACCATAAGATCCTTGTATTACCAGTTGACTCTAACCCTAACCATAAGATCCTTGTATTACCAGTTGACCAGCATCACTTGTTTTGTGTTTAGCCTCCTCATGCTCCCCAGTCAGAAACCAAAATACTTGTTATTGATATGACAATAACATATGGCTTTGTGCCCTATTCTAACCCAGGCTGTCTGATGCCTTTGTTCCCAGGCCGTGAAGTTGACCAGCTCTAGGACCCAGCTCCCTTATGAATACTACTCCCTTCCTTTCTGCCACCCGGACAAGGTTGTCTACAAGGCAGAGAACCTGGGTTAGTACAGTGACCCTGCCCTCTTGGTCCACACTCACTGACCTTCCGGCTCCGCAGGGTTGCCGCGCCAACGTCATCGTATGTTGTCTAGCCAGTTGATTTGAGTTGGGGGGGGGGGGGGTTAGTAAAAGGCGATGTGTAACTACTCGTGTGTGTGTGTGTGTGTGTGTGTGTGTGTGTGTGTGTGTGTGTGTGTGTGTGCAGGCGAGGTGCTGCGTGGCGACCGCATCGTCAACACGCCCTACTCGGTGGTGATGAACCAGGACAGGAAGTGTGAGACGGTGTGTGCCAAGCTGAAGCTGAGCGTGGAGCAGAGCAAGCTGGTGGCTGAGCGCATCCAGGAGGAGTACTACGTCCACCTGTGAGTGTCCCTCTCCCTGTGTCCCTGTCCCCTCTCCTCTCTGTCCCCTCCCTACTCTCTGTCCATGTCCTCTCTCTCTCTCTCTCTCTCTCTCTCTCTCTCTCTCTCTCTGTACTCCATGTCCACTCTCATGTCTATAAGTGTTGATGATTTATTTCTCTGTGGCCTTGTGGCGCCTAAGCCAGACCACACCAATAAGTGTACGTTCCATAACCCTCTATCTCTCTCTATCTTTCTGTTCTCTCAGTATTGCAGACAACCTGCCGGTGGCCACCAGACTGGAGTTCTACCCCAACAGAGAGGGAGAGGAGGTGGTGAAGGACGTGCAGTTTGAGCACGGCTACAGGCTGGGCTTCAGCGACAACAGCAAGGTACGTCTAAAACATCTAAATAACCCAACTGCAAGGTACGTCTAAAACATCTAACTAACCCAACTGCAAGGTACGTCTAAAACATCTAAATAACCCAACTGCAAGGTACGGTCTAAAACATCTAAATAACCCAACTGCAAGGTACGGTCTAAAACATCTAAATAACCCAACAGCAAGGTATGGTCTAAAACATCTAAATAACCCAACAGCAAGGTACGGTCTGAAACATCTAAATAACCCAACAGCAAGGTACGGTCTGAAACATCTAAATAACCCAACAGCAAGGTACGGTCTAAAACATCTAAATAACCCAACAGCAAGGTACGGTCTGAAACATCTAAATAACCCAACAGCAAGGTATGGTCTAAAACATCTAAAAAACCCAACAGCAAGGTACGGTCTAAAACATCTAAATAACCCAACTGCAAGGTACGGTCTAAAACATCTAAATCAGGGGTCGGCAACCTTTTTGACAAGAAGTGCCAGTTTGAAATGTTCTTGTTGATTAGTGTGCCACATCAACATTAACTTTAACATTAACATTAGCCTAAGTTTAATTATGGTACATCAAAAACATTTTCAAAAGACCTGGAATTTTTGCTACAGCAGTGTGGGGCAAACTAACAATACTTGAAAAGTGTAGTGAGCTAAGCTATAGCACCAGTTACTCGAGATTAAATGAAGCTTTACTACACTGAAGCTACCCCCAGAGAAATGTAGCTAAGCTATACTACAGCAATATGGCAAAAGTAAAAGTAACAACATGGCACATCTGTCTCACAAGAGGTGTTTGTTAATGCGACACATAAACTAAATTCAAGCTCAAGCTGTGACGGAAGTGTCGGCTACAAACACAGGTCTCTACTCCGCTTTGTGTTTGATGGAGGCGACATTACTGATCCAGCACGGCAGTTTAATTTCAGACGCAGCAGAAAGCTCTGCGTAGCTGCTTGGGGAAATGTGGACGCTACCGCGCAACTTGATCAATAAAAGAGCTTCGCTATGAAAAAGCTATTCAGAAAACAGCGATGAGACCTCCAAGCTACTTAGAAATGTAGTTAAACTAGTAACGCCACGACTTGTATCATCTACCAATCTGAACCGCTGCACTGCGATTGTAGGCGGCCTCCCTTACAATCAATCAAATGAAAGAATGGCCACACAACAGCCAATGGCTGTTCAATAAGTGATTAGGCATGCAGCTGAGAAGGTACTTCGAACATTTCCCCCCCAAAATAGTTTGTAACAATCCGCTCTCGTGCACTTTTCACCCGTGGGCCAATGATTACACTGCCTACGTGCCATTGGTGGCACGCGTGCCTAAGGTTGCCGACCCCTGCTCTAAATAATCCTAACCCAACAGCAAGGTCTTAACCCAACGGTTCTGTACTGATAAGACACCGTCGACCCAGTGAGCGGAACCCCCGGTGTGTGCCCGTTAAGCCTGCTTTCAGCTTTTTGTTTGACCACGTTCCTTCAGGTTCAAAAACAGGGTTGAGAAATAAACGGACGACCGTGTGTGTGTGTGTGTGTGTGTGTGTGTGTGTGTGTGTGTGTGTGTGTGTGTGTGTGTGTGTGTGTGTGTCTCCAGTTCTACCTCCACAACCACCTGTCCTTCATCCTCTACTACCACAAGGAGATGCTGGAGGAAGAGGAGGAGCAGCATAACTTCAGGGTGGTGCGCTTTGAGGTGGTGCCCCAGAGCGTCAAGGTGGAGGGTAGGTGCTGCCTCTCTCTCTCTCTCTCTCACTCACTCACTCACTCACACACACACACACACACACACACACACACACACACACCCCTACCTCTAGGAATGGCTGTGGAACTAGTGGTAAGGCTTTGCTACCAGTGATGTTAGAGTGAAACCGTAGAGGGTCAAATTGAAGTGTGTGTGTGTGTGTAGACCTGAAGGCGGACGATAAGGGGACGTGCACGCTCCCTGAGGCCAGTGGCTCCGCCCCACAGGAGATTGACCCCACCAAGGAGAACGAGGTCCTCTTCACCTACTCTGTTCACTGGGAGGTGAGGACACACACACACACACACACACACACCTACACACACCTACTTTGTTCACTGGGAGGTGAGGACACACACACACACACACCTACTCTGTTCACTGGGAGGTGAGGACACACACATCTACTCTGTTCACTGGGAGGTGAGGACACACACACACACACATCTACTCTGTTCACTGGGAGGTGAGGACACATACACACACACACCTACTCTGTTCACTGGGAGGTGAGGACACACACACACACACACCTACTCTGTTCACTGGGAGCTGAGGACACACACACGCACACACACACACACACACACACCTACTCTGTTCACTGGGAGCTGAGGACACACACACACACACACCTACTCTGTTCACTGGGAGGTGAGGACACACACACACACACACCTACTCTGTTCACTGGGAGGTGAGGACACACACACACACACACACACCTACTCTGTTCACTGGGAGGTGAGGACACACACACACACCTACTCTGTCCACTGGGAGGTGAGCACACACACACACACACACACACACACACACACACTCTGGATCTGTACCATCAAATGCTAGACACGTCTTTGTACTTTTCCTTGACAGTCTCATAAGTAGTTTTCCTCCGAGTCTGAAATGTTGTCTTTGCCCCCCCCGCCCCCCGTAGGAGAGCCCAGTGAAGTGGGCGTCTCGCTGGGACACTTACCTCACCATGAGCGACGTCCAGATCCACTGGTTCTCCATCGTCAACTCTGTGGTGGTGGTCTTCTTCCTCTCTGGTAGGAACCTGCCTCTACCCTCCCCCTCCACCCAGCCTCTACCCTCAGCCTCCACCCATCCTCTACCCTCCCCCCAGCCTCTACCCTCCCCCTCTACCCTCCCTCCCCCCAGCCTTCCTCCTGCCTCCACCAACCCATCCTCATGTCACCTTATAGGAACACTGTTCACTCTATACTGTGAATTATGAATTATGATTATTTAGTGTGTGTGTGTCTGACTCTCAGGCATCCTCAGTATGATCATCATCCGGACGCTGAGGAAAGACATCGCCAACTACAACCGAGAGGATGACATAGTGAGTGCTGTGTGCTGTGTGCGTGTGTGCGTGTGTGCGTGTGTGTGTGCGTGCGTGTGTGCGTGTGTGCGTGTGTGCGTGCGAGGGTTTCTATGTAATTTGTGTTTCCGATGTGTGAGTGCGTGGGTGGGTGGGTGGGTGCTGTTTTTCGTATATATGTCATGTATTTCTGTGATATGTATGCACCAATGAGCCGTGCGTGTGTGTGTGTTTGCGCGTGTGTATAGCCAGACAGCTGACTGTACTACTTTTCCCCCCTCTCTCTTTCTCATCCCTCTCTCTCTCCTTCCTTCCCTCCCTTCAGGAGGACACCATGGAGGAGTCTGGCTGGAAGAATGTCCATGGAGATGTGTTCCGCCCTCCTCAGTACCCCATGGTGCTCAGCTCTCTGCTGGGCTCGGGCATCCAGCTCTTCTGCATGATCCTCATCGTCATCTGTGAGCAGCCTCCTCCTCTTCTTCTACTTCCTCTTCCCCCTTCTTCCTCTTCTTTGTCTTCCTCTTCTTCCTCTTCCTCTTCCTCTTCTTTGTCTTCCTCTTCTTCCATTTCCTCTTCTTTGTCTTCTTCCTCTTCTTCGTCTTCTTCCTCTTCTTCTTCCTCTTCTTTGTCTTCTTCCTCTTCTTCGTCTTCTTCCTCTTCTTCTTCCTCTTCTTTGTCTTCTTCCTCTTCCTCTCTTTGTCTTCTTCCTCTTCCTTGTCTTCTTCCTCTTCCTCTTCTTTGTCTTCTTCCTCTTCCTCTTCTTTGTCTTCTTCCTCTTCCTCTTCTTTGTCTCTTCCTCTTCTTTGTCTTCTTCCTCTTCCTCTTCTTTGTCTCTTCCTCTTCTTCCTTTTCTTCTTCACCCACATGCTACTCTGTTGTCATAGTATTAAGGACAGGAAGTGACATCCACTCATGGTGTTTGAGGACTTCCTGTGTGGTGATGTTCTCTGTCTGTCTGTCTGTCGTGACTCCTGTGTGGTGGTGTTGTTCTGTCTGTTTGCCCTGGGTCTGCTGTAGTCGTGGCGATGTTGGGGATGCTGTCACCGTCCAGCAGAGGAGCGCTGATGACCACTTCCTGTTTCCTGTTCATGTTCATGGGGTAAGCGTTCCTCCTCCATAAGAAAGTACAGTACTGTGCAAAACCTTTAGGCAGATGTGAAAAAATTCGGGAAAAAATTTGAACGCAAAGAGTGGTCACAGCAAATATTGATTTGATTTAGATTGTTCATTTGTTCATTCACTTTGCATTTAGTTAATTGATAAAAACAAACTATTAACTCTACAATTTTTGAAAGCATTCTTACTTTACACAGCTGCCTATAACTTTTGCTCAGTACTGTATGTCATAATGCATATGGTGTAGACGTGCTGGGAGTTTTTAGCTTTCAGTTCTAGTTGTTATTTATTTGTGCTTTGGCCCCGCTCGCTATCATTGAACTTCTGTGTGTGTGTGTGTGTGTGTGTGTGTCACACACAGTGTGTTTGGTGGGTACTTTGCCGGCAGACTCTACCGCACACTGAAAGGCCACCGGTGGAAGAAGGGTGCTTTCTGTGTGAGTACTACACAAAGAGACAGGACACTATAAATATGAATAATATAAATACACACAGTCTACATTAAATAGAAATATAAACACATACAGACAGAGAGACATTATACTTGAAATATAATAATATGAATACATGCAGCGAGACAGTACAGCACACTTCAACACAGCCAGGGGCTAATCTCTCTCTCTCTCTCTCCTCTCTCTCTCTCCTCTCTCTCTCTCTCTGCAGACGGCCACTCTGTATCCAGCCGGTGTCTTTGGTATCTGCTTCGTGCTCAACTGTTTCATCTGGGGAGAACACTCCTCTGGGGCAGTGAGTTGGTCCACACACACACACACACACACACACTCTCTCTCTCTGCTGCGTTGTAGTAATCCTCCTCCTCGTCAGGTACCCTTCACCACCATGCTGGCTCTCCTGTGTATGTGGTTTGGTATCTCCATGCCCCTGGTCTACCTGGGCTACTACTTTGGCTTCCGCAAGCAGCCCTACGACAACCCCGTACGGACCAATCAGATCCCCCGACAGGTCCCAGAGCAGCGCTGGTACATGAACAAGTTTGTGGGGTGAGTGTCAATCCAACGTGCTGTGTGTGTGTGTGTGTGTGTGTGTGTGTGTGTGTGTGTGTGTGTGTGTGTGTGTGTGTGTGTGTGGGGTGTGAGTGTCAATGTGGCGTGCTGTGTGTGTGTGTGTGTGTGTGTGTGTGTGTGTGTGTGTGTGTGTGTGTGTGTGTGTGTGGGGTGTGAGTGTCAATCTGACGTGCTGTGTGTGTGTGTGTGTGTGTGTGTGTGTGTGTGTGTTTGTGGGGTGAGTGTCAATCTGACGTGCTGTGTGTGTGTGTCAATCTGATGTGTTGTCCAGGTGGGGTGAGTGTCAATCTGACGTTCTGTGTCTGGGTGGGTTGAGTGTCAATCTGACGTGCGTTTGGGTTGAGTGTTAATCTGACGTTCTGTGTCTGGGTGGGTTGGGTGTCAATCTGACGTGCGTTTGGGTTGAGTGTCAATCTGACGTTCTGTGTCTGGGTGGGGTGAGTGTCAATCTGACGTTCTGTGTCTGGGTGGGGTGAGTGTCAATCTGACGTTCTGTGTCTGGGTGGGTTGAGTGTCAATCTGACGTTCTGTGTCTGGGTGGGGTGAGTGTCAATCTGACGTTCTGTGTCTGGGTGGGTTGAGTGTCAATCTGACGTGCGTTTGGGTTGAGTGTCAATCTGACGTGCTGTGTCTGGGTGGGGTGAGTGTCAATCTGATGTGTGTCCCTCTACCAATCAAAACATTTTCTTTGTGGTGTTAGAGCTCCCTTTGGCCAATCAGACGTGTTGTTTTGAATGTTTGAACGTTGACCTGTGTTTGTATTTTCCCTGTGATCCTAATTGCTGACCTTTAACCTTTGGTTGTTGTCTTTTTCTAGCATCCTAATGGCTGACATTTACCCTGTGTTGTTATTGTCTCTCTAGTATCCTAATGGCTGACCTTTAACCTTTGGTTGTTGTTGTCTTTCTTTAGGATCCTAATGGCTGGTATCCTGCCCTTTGGAGCCATGTTCATTGAGCTGTTCTTCATCTTCAGCGTAAGTACACAGAGACCCCTACACTCTACACACAATCTGTCTGTCTGTTTGCCTGTCTGTCGCTGTCGGTTTAGAATGTTTTTATTTTCTGTTTTAGAAAGAGAAGCGTGTGGTAGAAAAACTATAATACTAATAGAATAATATAAAAACACAGTGTGTGTGTGTGTGTGTGTGTGTGTGTGTGTGTCTCCTCCACCTCTGAAGGCCATTTGGGAGAACCAGTTCTACTACCTGTTTGGATTCCTCTTCCTCGTCTTCATCATTCTGGTGGTGTCCTGCTCCCAGATCAGCATCGTCATGGTCTACTTCCAGCTCTGTGCAGAGGTGTGTGTGTGTGTGTGTGTGTGTGTGTGTGTGTGTGTGTGTGTGTGTGTGTGTCAGTCCTGGAATCCACATGCTCACACTTGCCTAATGTGTGCATGGGTCACTCCCCAAATGCACTCACACTTTCACAATTGTGTGTGTGTGTGTGTGTGTGTGTGTGTGTGTGTGTGTGTGGGTCAGGACTACCGATGGTGGTGGAGAACGTTCCTGGTGTCGGGGGGCTCCGCCTTCTACGTCCTTGTTTACGCCGTCTTCTACTTTATCAACAAGGTAAACAAATCGTTATTTACTTTATCAACAAGGTAAACAAATCCTCATTTACTTTATCAACAAGGTAAACAAATCCTCATTTACTTTATCAACAAGGTAAACAAATCCTCATTTACTTTATCAACAAGGTAAACAAATCCTCATTTACTTTATCAACAAGGTAAACAAATCCTCATTTACTTTATCAACAAGGTAAACAAATCGTCTTCTACTTTATCAACAAGGTAAACAAATCGTCTTCTACTTTATCAACAAGGTAAACAAATCCTCATTTACTTTATCAACAAGGTAAACAAATCCTCATTTACTTTATCACAAGGTAAACAAATCGTCTTCTACTTTATCAACAAGGTAAACAAATTGTCTTCTACTTTATCAACAAGGTAAACAAATCCTCATTTACTTTATCAACAAGGTAAACAAATCCTCATTTACTTTATCAACAAGGTAAACAAATCGTCTTCTACTTTATCAACAAGGTAAACAAATCGTCTTCTACTTTATCAACAAGGTAAACAAATCCTCATTTACTTTATCAACAAGGTAAACAAATCCTCATTTACTTTATCAACAAGGAAAACAAATCCTCATTTACTTTATCAACAAGGTAAACAAATCCTCATTTACTTTATCAACAAGGTAAACAAATCCTCATTTACTTTATCAACAAGGTAAACAAATCCTCATTTACTTTATCAACAAGGTAAACAAATCCTCATACACTCACCGTATACAACTACCAGTGTCTGTTTCCAAAGAGGGTCAACATCACAAGCTGCAGTGTGTGTAAAGACTGCATGAACACCATATGAATTCATATTTTAACTCAATATGCAACTAAGCTCTATTTATTATGAATGACTAATATGAATTAATGGAGCAACACAGGGCATGCATAAGGAGAAAATGTCCGCAACTCCAGTCTGCTCTGTGTATTTTTTGACACAAAATAAGGGTGACATTGTTTCAACCAAATGGGTCCTCATCAGGTCATTCAGTTCTGTTCTGCACCCTGTATCAGTGGGGTGTGTGTATTTTTCCTTTATGAATTACAACACAGGGCTTGCAATTCAAAACCCAATGAGTCTCGCCACAGACAACACACCATCGGATAGTTCCATCAAATTACTATATTTAAAGTGCTTTGTGTCTCAGAGTGCTATATAAAATAAATGCATTCATATTATTATTATTATTATTATTATTATTATAATTTAGCGGACGCTTTTATCCTATACCACTTAGTTCTCAGTAGTTCTCAGGCTGATGCTCTTTTTTCCTCGGTGTTAAAAAAAGGCAGGACTTTGTTTATGCAGTTTATGTAGCCCTTCTATGATATCAATGTCAAAAAGCAGTGATACATTCTATGAGAACGCTTTTAGTTCTGTTTAAACAGCAGTGATACATTCTATGAGAACGCTTCTAGTTCTGTTTAAACAGCAGTGATACATTCTATGAGAACGCTTCTAGTTCTGTTTAAACAGCAGTGATACATTCTATGAGAACGCTTCTAGTTCTGTTTAAACAGCAGTGATACATTCTATGAGAACGCTTCTAGTTCTGTTTAAACAGCAGTGATCCATTCTATGAGAACGCTTCTAGTTCTGTTTAAACAGCAGTGATACATTCTATGAGAACGCTTCTAGTTCTGTTTAAACAGCAGTGATCCATTCTATGAGAACGCTTCTAGTTCTGTTTAAACAGCAGTGATCCATTCTATGAGAACGCTTCTAGTTCTGTTTAAACAGCAGTGATCCATTCTATGAGAACGCTTCTAGTTCTGTTTAAACAGCAGTGATCCATTCTATGAGAACGCTTCTAGTTCTGTTTAAACAGCAGTGATCCATTCTATGAGAACGCTTCTAGTTCTGTTTAAACAGCAGTGTGTGTGTGTGTGTGTGTGATACCTCTCCTCTAGCTGGACATCGTGGAAGTCATCCCCTCCCTGCTGTACTTTGGCTACACGGCGCTCATGGTCCTCTCCTTCTGGCTGCTGACTGGCACCGTGGGCTTCTACGCAGCCTACATGTTCATCAGGAAGATCTACGCCGCCGTCAAGATTGACTGAGACCCCCCCCCCCCCCCCTGCTGCTGTTTCAACCCCCGCCGCCCCGCCGCCCCCCCTTCGGTTGTTTTTGGGCCACATATGGCTTCTGATTTTATTTAGTTATTTTTTTTATTTTTTATTCTGTATGTCCAATGAGCACTGACCGTGTGTGTGTGTGTGTGTGTGTGTGTGTGTGTGTGTGTGTGTGTGTGTGTGTGTTGTGTGTGTGTGTGTGGGTGTGTGTGTGTGTGTGTGTGTGTGTGCTCGCTCGCGTGTGCGCATGGTGGAGTTTTTTCCCCCCGTTTGGGAGCTAACAGCAAGATGGCAGCGACGGTTTGGATATCTGTCACATCCCTTGATTGCTGTGTGTCCCCCCCCCCCTCTCTCCGTCCCCCCCATCTCGTCTCATCCCGTCCCCCGTCCCCCCCGGATGTCCACAGGGAGATGTTTCCTCTGACGCAGAGCGAACATCACCTGGCGTGTTTCTCCGTGTACACTGAAAACGTGGGCCAAAGCATGTACAAAGAACCAGTCTCTTGTTTGTCTTGTTTTCCATGAAGAATCATTCTGGGTTGGACAAGGCTAGGTTTACCAGGGCCACCAAAACATCAGCCTCCGAACATTTTCCAATCTGTTCCCTGGATCAAGGTTTAGTTTGTTTTTCTCTCACACACTCTGTCTCTCTCTTTCTTTCCCTCTCTCTCTCCCCCTTCCATCTTCACTTTCTAGAGTTTGCTTCTTTTTTGATCGTACAGAGACTTTTCTGATCAAGGGGGAAGTTTGGTAAGGAGAGGGGGCATTCTGGTCAAACTGTGGTTATAGCACTAAGTATTCTGGGTTGAGATTGTATGGAAATTATGCTGGGAAAATACTACATTGTACTATTGGTAAAAAAAAAAAAAAAGGATATTAAAATGTTCCATTCTTTTTTACTGCCTTTTCCATGTCCTGGTGTGACTGTTCAAACTATAATTTCCATGCTTCATATTCTTCTTTTCAAACAATGGTCTCCCTAATACAGAATTAACAAGTCTAAAATGTTACTGGAAGCCATTGAGATAAAAATGTACTTAAGGGTGAGAGCTCATTCCTCTGAACAAACATTGGCTTTGCTGTCGAGCCATTGAACCTGATATAACAAAAGATAACAAAAAACAATAGTTTTAAATATAGTTGATTTCGTTCTCTACTAAATTACCATAGGGTGATACGTTTTTGAACACCAACTGTCAGGTTTGGGAAGAGAGAGAGAGAGAGAGAGAGAGAGAGAAAGAGAAAGAGAGAGAGAGACCTGCTGATCGATTATGCAGAAATATAAGATATGTAACGTTGTTGGTGGGGCTGCAACCTAATTTTTTATCACTATTCTCTTATTCCTTTCACAGTTTCCAGACTTGTTCTAGAATATTTTAATTGTCTTTTCTCTAATGAAAATGAATTCCCTAAACCCAGCCTCCAAATCTCCCATTGGATCGTACTTTAGCCATGACTTTTATTTATCTTTTTTTGAGAGCAATAGAGTAGTTTATATCTTTCTTTTTTTAATGTTTTCTAAGAGAGCTACGGACCTCTGAGCCTCTGGTGATTTCCAATGTGGAGACCTGCTGTACAGGCAGTTAGATTCTCTCAGCGAGGAGAGATGATTTTTTAATAGACGGACTGTCAATAACCCAAGTTATTAGCGTGTGCTTGGTATGAATGAGGATCTACAACAATGTATGTAAATACAAAATGCTTTATATTTGTTTTATCGCTGTTTGTGGCGCTCATTGTAAGTACCGACCCTGTCCTCGATTCAGCCAAAAGCATGATGATGATTTTTCTTTTTTTAAAAGAACTTGTTTCTTTCATGTATTTTTCTTTACAGGATGTCCAATTATAAAGATGTATGATAATGAAAAAAAATTAAAGTGCTGACCGGTTGGAATTGAAAACTTTTTTTTGTTTTTTTTTATGAGGAGTGTGTAAGGGGATGTCCGGTGTAAACACTGTCCTAGTGGTCACAGGACATGTATTGTCTGCTTCCTGTTTGAAGAATGTTAAGTGCCTTGAGTGGGTGACATCAATGGCATGCCCCCCCCCCCCCCACACACACACACGTAACATAGCTCCAAACCAGACCTAGGTTCTATTTTCTATCTTATAGCCTATAATTGGCGTCCAGTTAAGTGTTGGTGTGAGAGGCAGGCCCTGTAGTGAATACTGGCCGTAGTGAATACTGGCTGGCCACACGGTGCTACGATATGACTCGTCAAGAGGTTCATCGTGTGTGTGTGTGTGTGTGTGTGTGTAATGGTGCAGCACATCAACACACAGCCCAGACCAGTGACCAGTATGTGGGTCTGTCATATTCAATACATCACCAGACCAGTGACCAGTATGTGGGTCTGTCATATTCAACACATCACCAGACCAGTGACCAGTATGTGGGTCTGTCACATTCAATACATCACCAGACCAGTGACCAGAATGTGGGTCTGTCATATTCAATACATCACCAGACCAGTGACCAGTATGTGGGTCTGTCATATTCAATACATCACCAGACCAGTGACCAGTATGTGGGTCCGAGATTCAAAGAGGTTTCAGATAATTAGCTGACCTGTATCCATCCATCCAAGATAATAAAACTCTCCCATCTTCCTGTCTCATACTGACAAAATATGACTATAGAGCTATGTCAAACTAGAACAAACCTCTAGTTCCACATTTAACACAGATTAGCAGTAAGATTAGTTTTAAAAAGAAATGAAGAACAGCAATTATTCAGAAAGAGATCTGCTCAGGTTGAATATGATTTGGGATTTCTAAACGGGAACGCTTGTTCCCGTTTGTTCTAAACGGGAACGCGATGTTCGTTTGTTTTGATCATTTACTGTTGAGAAGTTAAGAATGGGAGAGAACTACTCACTGTCTATTCATTTTTATTTGTGTTTTGTTTAAACTGTGTATTGTACATAATGTGATGTTTGAGTGTTTTGTCTGGTCTTTTTTTGTGGACCCCAGGAAGAAGAGTTGTTACTGCGGCAACAACTACTGGGGATCCTTAATGAACTAGACTAAACTAAGCTAAACCCCTCCCCACTAAGTGACTGTAGACTACTGTGTTGCCAAGACCCTGACTGGTCCTATGACTGGCTTGACAGTCACCTATTAACATTGCACTTGCAGACTTATAAACATATATGGCAAGGCACACAACGCATGCATTTAGCATTGCAGCATGGCTATTCCACCCACATCACCACAGCTATTGGTCAGTGAATCTTTAACAGTTAAAAAATCTAAATAAAAACGCCATGAAAGTATGAAACCGCTGCTTTGTCTTTTTAATCATTTCAACATAACACATGACAAGATACATTGTACTGTACAATAGGTAAATATGTTTTGCTGTTGTGTTTATCATCTCTTTGGATCAACCAATATACAAATCTGTCACTTTTACATTGCAGCATCTGATTGCATGTAAGATATGTAACAAAAAAAAGCAAAGGTTTTCTCTTCTTTCTCTGAAGCATATCTTTATACAATTCTCCCTGTAGTTGATAAACTCCATGCTATATAAAATAGTATACGGATGAATGCAAATATTCCATTTTCGTTCTTAATCTTTCACCTTTTTTCCAGAGGTGGCTGTTATAGCAAGTACTAAAAATAAATGGGCTATTTCGCAAAACAAGACACACAAAGAGCTTGGAATGCAAGACTTACATTGAGCTAGAAATATATATAACTATACCTGGATGCTGTCTGCGACAGACAGGACCCAGTTTCTCACTAAAAAGCAAAAAGAAAAACAAAGAAAAGATTAGCATACTTGAGCTCCAATCTGGGTAGTTGTGTTTTTGTCTGACTTAAAATTGATTGCTAAATTCCCTTAAAAAAATAACTCTACCCTACACCTACTCGTATAGAGGTGAAGGTGAGGATAAGTGCTTCCCTAGTAGATGCAGAAGGAGGTAATGGGCCCTACACTCACCAAGGACTAAGAACAGAGCTTCAACACTCGGTCAGGGCTGAGAGGACCTACACATCTACAACCTGTTTGCCAGGGAGTAACGCTCCATTGACAGCCTGTTCACTGCAGTGGCAGCCTGTTCACTGCAGTAGCAGCCCGTTTACTGCAGTAGCAGTATGTTTACTGCAGTAACAGCCTGTTTACTGCAGACGCAGCATGTTTACTGCAGTAACAGCCATGTTTACTGCAGTAGCAGCATGTTTACTGCAGTAGCAGTCTGTTTACTGCAGTAGAAGCATGCCACTGCAATGACAGCTTGTTCACTGCAGTAGCAGTCTGTTTACTGCTGTAGCAGTCCGTTTACTGCAGTAACAGCCTGTTTTCTGCAGTAGCAGCATGTTCACTACAATGACAGCCTGTTGACTGCAGTAGCAGTCTGTTGACTGCAGTATCTGTCTGTTTACTGCAGTAGCAGCATGTTTACTGCAGTAGCAGTCTGTTTACTGCAGTATCCGTCTGTTTCCTGCAGTAGCCGCCTGTTTACTAAAGAAGCAGCATGTTCACTGCAATAACAGCCTGTTTACTGCAGTAGCAGCATGTTTACTGCAGTAGTAGTCTGTTTACTGCAGTTCCATCTGTTTACTGCAGTAGCCGCCTGTTTACTGCAGTAGCAGCATGTTTACTGCAGTATCAGTCTCTTTACTGCAGTAGCAGCCTGTTTACTGCAGTAGCAGCCTGTTTACTGCAGAAGCAGCATGTTCACTGCAATGGCAGCCTTTTTACTGCAATGACAGCCAGGGCAATTTCACTCTTCACAAACTATCGCAGGCTCTGTTGCTTTTATCAGTGAAACATACGTCTAAAATGTGGGGCGTATTTGAACATGTGACAGTTTGATGTGAGCTAAGTGCTATAAAACAGGGCTTTACACCCACTTGAAATGTTTTCATCTGAAAAGTGTTTATAAGTTATATGAGCGAGTCAGCTTTTGGATGTTTTGTTGTGTAGCACGATGGTGCAATAGGTTTCTAGGCCACGTTGCGGTCAGGCTGGGATTAGACATTTGAGAAAGAGCTGACGTTCACCATCTTTGACAGATAGATTTGTTGAAGTTCTATTAATGGCCCTTGATAATACAAGTATTTGAACAGGTAGAATTTCAATAGCAAAGCCAAAGCTGGTTACCCCAAAGTAAATGTTCTAAAAGGGGAACAGATGGGGGAAGGGCATCGTATTAGTGAAAATTCTATCAATACTGTTATTCTTTTGGGAGGAGAAAAAATACACAAAAAGTTGATAAAATCTACACATCAAACTAATGGCACATACATAATACAGGATCAAATACAAAATTAAAAACATATGAACATATAAGCTGAAATTTTAAAGAAAAAAAATACTCTTTTTAAAGGTTGAAAGTGCTAGAATTCAGATTAGCTCACAGAAACCCAGGGAGGACAAACTCATTCAATGTCAATAGCTTTTTTTCATTGCTTTCCTAGGTTTAAAACCAAATATAATTTAGAAAGTATGATACAAATTTGTCCGGAAGCACAAAGCTTAAATGTTTTACAACTGCTGATATAGATACATTTAAAATGTTATTTTTTCAGTATATCAAAATTCGAATAGAATAGAAATAGGGGTAAATGCTTTCGAAAGGTCCTAAAAAATAGATATTTTAGTAGACTTTATTAGCTGATTAATGTATACTTTATCAGCTTTGGATCAATCTAGATATTTTAACTTGTTTTCTAAGTAGCAGAATAATATGTTTAAAACAACCCTTAATTATACAAAATTATATAATTCTAACTGTCGGGCAAGTTGCTGGTAGCCCCTACATACAACCCCACCCCCCCACCCCCCTAAAAGGGTTTGGTCGTACTACAAGGACGCCCTCATTTGAACTCACATATAGGGAGACATATAGCATTTCTGTAAAGTCAGCTACTTCTCGACAGTTAATATGGAAGAAGGAAGTATTGGGGCTTTGGACTGTTAATCAATTATTTTAATACAGTATAAAACAATAAAAAAAATGTATAATATAACTCTCGTTCTAGCAAGCCATTGAAAGAAATGGAGTTTCTTCTCCCCAGGTTTTGGTAAGAAAAAAAATGAGGTGATGTGTTGTGTTGTTTTCGAGGTCCTGTTTTATACAAACAGAAAAATAATATATCATATGACAACGAACAAAACAAAATGAAACAAAACAAAAAAAACTTTAAAAAATATGACTAAGCAATATCCTCAATCATGCATCCATGATGCTTTGAATGTCAAAGCCCAGATTCTGGAGGACTGCTTGGCTCTGTTCTGGATATTCTGTCTTTTAGACCCTTTTCCTTTGACTCGACGAAGCAGCTGAGAGGAGGAGGAGGAGGAGGAGGAGGAGGAGGAGGGGTGTAGAGAGGAAGAGGGGTGAACACTTCTCATCAGTTGTGCACGTTTTCAGCTAACTGTACATCCTGCAGAAAATGTTGAAATGTTCTAGTGGTCTATGGTTGTTGTTGGCAACCATAGCTAAAAGCAGCAATAATGTTTAACTCTCCTTGTCTTTATTACATGATATATATATTTTTTTGTTCGTTTTTCTTCTTTTCTTTTTTGTTTTAAATTCTACATCTCTTTAAAACTAGATGGTGTATAAGTGGTATGGGCATGGCTGTGAGATGATGACGTGTGCACGGGTCCACTATCCGATGTGAGAGCAGCTGTGTGGGGATTGAGGGAGCATCACCCACGTCAGACCAAATCTGACCTTTCAACTTTGAGAAAGATTTGAAGAAGTTTGATTTTCAAGCTTCGACTAATTCCTGTTTGGCTGAATATAAAATGGTGTTGGCCATGCCACATACAGCACATAAAAAAATAAAATAAAAACATCTACTATGTCATTTACATGACAAAAATAAGAGCGCCTATTTCATAACTTTGAGCATTTAGGGTTTTAATAGAACAAATAGTTACGCAGGGATGTGAAACTAAAGACCACCTAGCATAGGGTGAAATCGGCGAAAGATTAAAGGTTCAGTTTTCAACTGGAAGCCTATTTGTCATCGTAAGTTATCATCCTGTTTGACACTCCTAGAAAACGATCAAAGTTTATCTACTTCAAAACCTAATCGATTATTATACCGCTAACAGCCTACTTACACGTGTCAATCCACAGTTCCAGATTCTAAGTACATACGAATAGGAAAAGATCGGATATAACAAAGAAAGCTAAAGGGAAAAGCTAATACTTCATCCATTTTTGATCAATAAAATGCAAGATACGGACAAATGTAAACCTGCCAAACATTAAAAACATCATCATTTAGTTTTAATATGTCTATCTAAGATACACCTTACTGAGATAAAAAGCAATTATAGAATTCATTTTGATGAGACTTTTTTTTTCGTACACTGCAAGAACATTCTTTTCACGGTTTCCTTAACTGTCACTGTTCATTTTGAGTTTTTTTTGCTATTCACATATGTCAGGGTTATCATTACCATGCATCTCTAGAAAGACCGCCTAAAATATATATTTTGCTTCTTCTAAAAAATATATTTTTTTCAGTTATTCGGCAGCCAGATGTGTGACATACTGTGCCATTGTGGCTTTTCAAGAATAATGTTGGAAGGAAGACAGTTGAAGGAAAGAAAAGCCTTCCCAATGCAACCAGTAAGAGACTTGGGTTTGGGAGGAGCTAGAGGGGGGACAAAGCCCCATATAAGGTCATGGGCATTTATCTTGGCTTGAGCCAGGAAATCCCCTCCAGGCTTAAAGCGGAGGCAGGTTGCCATAGAGATGCCTTAAAGGTGAAGTGCCTTCTGCTAAAAAATAAAAGTGCTTCCCTTGCGGAACAGTAAAAGCCAGCATGACAATACATTTCTTTTCTTTCGTCTACCATCTCAAGCGTTTTCACATTTCTTTTTCAGACCCTTTAAATGCTGGTGTGTACAGATCAATGTTTTGGGCCTCAAACAGAGCCTTGTGGGCACAATGACACGTTGACCTTTAAAATGTAGCTCTACGTTTAGCACATCCAACATGACTCCAGAAGCCTTTTCTGTCAGTTAGCATCGGGTTTAAAATTAGTCTTCTTAAAGAATCATTGTTCATATTTTATTGAAGAGCACTTGTTTTGAAGACCGGGGTAGTACTACTCCTCTTACGGAGGGGTGGCGGTTACGTTTTAGAGAAGGTGGTTCAGATCTTGAGACGACATGTGCAATCGAGTTTGCGCCGTCACATTTGGAAAAGCAAAAACTAAAAAAAGGAAAGGAAAGGAAGGAAAAAAATTATAATAATTATCATATCCACTTCAAACTAATCTTTCTGGGTCACGACAGACACCAAAAAATAAAAACTTTCGATTTTTTCCCCCCCTAGTTAATATTATTATTGTATAAAGTATGCAGTACCAGGCCTCCAAGCCTATTGATGCTGCTCGTCAACTAAAGAATATGGGGTCACAGGACCCGGGGTGAGAGGTCAAAAGGTCAAGGAGGTCAGAGGGTAAAGGTTAATTCAACATAAAAGAAATAAAGGCCAAAATAAAAGCCACTTTGAACTTTCTCTCACTTTTTTCCTTTTTTTCCTCTCACGCATATCAAAATGGGGGATCAGCTTCGGGTAGCAGGCTCATCCAAAAAGACTTTTGTGCGCTTTCATTAAGGCTTCTAAGTGTACAAGTGTGTTTTGAATTACTTATAATCATCCCCCCCCCCCCCCCATTCATATTTCTATAAGGCCTTTAGGAACACTTTAGCCCTGGGTGTCCAGTTAACTGGGGCTGGTCCGGGATGGGGTAGAGTGGGGTGGTGAGGGTGGGGGGTTGTCACTCAGGCTGGGTGGCTGAAGTAGATGCCGTGGCAAAGGTGGGCAGGCAGCTGGGGGGGTCGGGGTTGGGGGGTCGGGGGGGGGTGGTGGTTTGGGTGGCCCTTATCTCACTGGAAGGCTTGGTGGAAGCGGGGCAGGGTGGTGGTGCCGAGGCTGGAACTGAAGACCGGCGGCAGGGTGTGCAGGGACCCCAGCCCCAGGCCCCCGCCCCCGGAGCCCTGGTGCTCCTGAGGTTGCAGTTGCAAAGAGGTAAGAGGCATGACCGAGGCCGCGGCAACCGCTGCCATGGACGACGAGGAGGCCGGGTTCTCGACGCCGTGCAGCGAGGAGGAGGAGGAGGAGGAGGAGGAAGAGGAGGAGGCGGCCGAGGAGGTGTAGCCCATCACCAGCCCCCCCGTGGTCATGGGGGAGCTGTAGGGGGGCAGGTTGAGGGGGAAGAAGCCCAGCAGGTGGGAGAAGTCCATGTTAGCAGCACACAGAGACTCGGCCAGCACCGCGGGGCTCTTGGAGAGGAGGTGGTCCCCAGGGCAGAGCTCTTCCCCCAGGCCCTGGGTCTGGTGGTGCTGGTTCTGGTGGTGCTGGTGCTGGTGGTGGCCCTCCAGGGCGTCCTTGGGCGGCGAGGCCGAGGCAGCAGCAGCGTCGGGCGGGTCGCCGGAGCCCGAGGAAGGCGGGAGGCCGCTCTGTAGATCCATGAGGAAGCTCTCCATCTCCACTTTGAGGGGCTTGTCCAGCAGGTATGAGGTAGTCGATCCCAGCTGGTACTTGGGCGGCGGTGGCTGGGCTTGGTGCTGCTGCTGGGCGGGGGGCTGCTGCTGCTGCTGCTGCTGCTGCTGGCCCGTGGCCTGGGGCAGCGGAGGGGAGTGGTGGTGGTGGTGGTGGTGGTGGTGGTGGTGGTGGTGGAGCGGGTGGTGGCCGTGGTGGTGGAGCAGGCCTCCGGGGGGCTCCATGTGGCAGCCCATGCCCATGGCGGAGGACAGCGAGCCGGGCATCAGCGAGGGGTGAGGGGGGTGCGGGTGGGCCACGCCCCCGGGGCTGGACATGGCCTGGAGGTGGTGGTGGTGGTGGTGGTGGGGGTTGTACATTCCCACGGGGAAGGGCGCGCCGCTGGGGAAGGGCTTGGACGTCATGGGGTCCTTGCCGGAGGCCACGCTGCACATCATGGGGCTCAGCTCTTCCTTGATGGAGCACGGCGGCGACCCGGAGCCCAGCAGGCCCAGCATGTCGGGGGGGCTCGGTCTTGATCTTCAGCAGCTCCTGGGAGTGGCTCTTCTTGACGTGGCGCGTCAGGTGGTCCTTGCGGCCGAAGCGCTGGGCGCAGTACTGGCACAGGAAGTCCTTGCGGCCCGTGTGCACTACCATGTGGCGGCGCACGTCCTTGCGCGTGTAGAAGCGGCGGTCGCAGTGGTCGCACACGGGTGCTTCTTCTCCTTGGCGCCGCCCGACGACTTGCCCGAGTGGCTCTTGAGGTGCTCCAGGAGGGCCGGCGTGCTCTCGTAGCCCTGCAGGCACACCTTGCAGGTGAGGTCGCCGGCCGTGGCCGAGTGCATGGCCACGTGGCGCTTGTAGCCCAGCTTGGTGTTGTAGTGCTTGCCGCACTCGTCGCACCGGAAGGCCTCCTTGTTGGGGTCGTGGGTCTGCAGGTGGTTCTTCAGGTGGTCTTTGCGGTGGAACATTTTCTCGCAGAAGGAACACTGGTGAGTTTTCTGAGGAGAATGTGTGGCCATATGCCTGTGGGGTTAGGAGACGTGACAAGACAGTGAGATGGTGTGCGCGCAGGGCGCGTCGGGTTTAATTCCCTGTGTTTCTTACTGAGGCGCAACCAAACTGAGACTTCGCATGGTGACAGAAATGCTAGCTGTGTAAGACCCAAAAGAAATGTTTAATGTTAAAATCTTTATTTTACTATTGGTCAATCGGTTAAATGCTTAGCACTTAGATATGAACATCAGAAAATGAACGCTTTAATTTCTTTTCACTTTTTACAGTATTTGTCCTCTTTTTTTAACTTTATATTTCTACTTTCTGCATTACATTCTAGAATGCAACACTAGAATATTTGAGGGCATCAGTAAGTAACGTACTGGGTGTAATCAACAGGTCTACTCCCTGTGAACTGGCCTCTAAACAGAAACAGTGAGGAGGCGGTCCCTGCTCGTACCTGAACAGCTTGTATTTGGAGCTGAAGGCCTTGGGGCAGTGAGGCTGTGAGCAGTGGAATGGCTTCTCCCCCGTGTGACTGAACGTGTGGAGGCGGAGCTTGTCGGCCGAAGCGAAAAGTGCCCCGCACACCAGGCACTCGTTACCGCTGGCTCTCTCTTCTTCTTCTTCTTCTTCTTCTTCTTCTTCGCCTCCCTCTTCTTCGTCTTCCTCCTCTTCTTCTCCTCCCTTTTCTCTTCCTTCCCTCTCTCTCTCTCTCCCCCTCTCTCTCTCTCTCTCCCTCTCCCTCTCTCTCTCCGTCCGTGGTTGGGCGGTGCTCCGTGGTTCCTCGTCCTCCGGGGTCAGTGCGGTAATACGGCGTGGGGCATCGGCGGCATCAGCTGCCATGGCAGCCCTAGGGTGCCGTTGCCATGAGAACCCGGCCGTGGCGCCCCTGCCTTCCAGGCTCTACGTAGGGAAGTGGGCGTGGCTTGGCGAAGGAGGCAGGGCTCTGGTGGGAGCCAATCAGGGCTGTGACCAGGCCTACAAAGAGTTTAGGCAGTGGTTCAGTTCTGCTGGGCAGGAAAAAAAAGACACGTTAACGTTTTGTAAGTAAACAAAGTTTGTAAATTCAAAAGATTTTCAAATCGAATGTTTATTAAGTTTATTTAAATATAAGATAGAGGGAATTTAAGGGCAAGACTAACCTTTTATTTTTCTCAGCAAAATGTAGTGATGCTTTTTTCTTTCCAGTTTTTTCCTCTCTCTAACCCAGTCTCCCTCTGTCTCTCAATATCTCTCCCGTCTCTCTCTCTCTCACTCTCTCTCACTCTCTCTCTACCCCTCTCTCTCTCTCTCTTTCTCTCTCTCTCTCTCTCTCTCTCTCTCTCTCTCTCTCTTGTTATTGCTGTCCTCCTCACCCAGTCCCAACAGCAATGGTTGGGGGGGAGTAGGAACTGCTGCCCTGCATCTTCAACGCCCTGCGGAAACACACAAATCAGAAAGAGCCGTTAAACACCACACACCTTTCATTTCACCTTTTTACCACACACACACACACACACACACACACACACACACACAGGGGTCACGTGGTGTTGTTCCCTCTGAACAGGAACAACCACCTGAATAATGAATAAAGGAGTCCGCCAAGAATCACAATATTCCAACATGCAAGCCTCTGAAGTCAAAACCGGCTTTTCCACTTGCTTACACTAGAGGGCGCTGATTATCAACTGTGGCTAGTATTCAAGTGAAGACAAGTTGAGCTTTCTTGAGTTGGAGGGATCATTGACTATTAAAAGGTCTTTGAGGTTTTTCCCGCCATAAATGATAATGTGGGATCTGTTTGCTAAGCTTCATTCTGAATAAGCCACCATTGTATCTCTGTGCGGAAGACAACAGGGTGACACAAAGATGGCTTTGTGTGGGAGACTGTACATGTATGCACATGTTATGAAACTGGACAAGGTAATCCTACAAATCAACAGAGAAACACACACACACACACACACACACACACACACACACACACAGGAGAGGGAAAGTGTTTACACAACACACCGCTGGGTCGGATCAGTGCTACCTGTCGTCCTGAAAATTACCGTTGAGGTTTGAAGGCCACAAAACATGAACTCCTCCTGATAATTCATTCACTTCATAGCGTTTCGGAGCAACACACGGACATTTCTAACCATTGTTGGGACATATCTAGTGAGGTATTAACAGACTTGGTGGGCTCTTCCCATTACGATCACGTCGGAGTTCACTTACTTGCCCCGGGTGACCCCTGTGACCTCTACTCTTGAATGGCAAACACACCAGCCAAGTCCAAGGTCGACTTGACCTTTTCTGTCAGGCCTGCTCTGAACATTGCTCACGTGAAGGAAAAACGGCAGTTGAATGCACACACACACACACACACACACACACACACACACACACACACACACACACACACACACACACACACACACACACACACACACCACACACACACACGCACAGTGTTGACACATTTGTGTAAAAGCACAGCCTTACAAGTGTGTGTAAAAAGGCATACGAGTTAGGACAGACAGCACGAACGTGAATTCTGGGTACTCTGCCATGTTTGCGAATCTCGTTGGGTTTATTTAAATTTATTTTAGAGTGTGTTTAGCCGTGTGTACATGTGTGTTTGCGTGTTTTACGAAATATATGCTCAGAAAACGTGTGCATATGTGTGGTCGTAGGGTTGTGTGTCCATTTACGTGTGTAAATATATTCATTGAGCATGTGTGTGCTTGTACTGTGTGTGTGTGTGTGTGTGTGTGTGTGTGTGTGTTTACGACTGCGGTTAAGAGGAGCTGACAGCTGTAGCGCGGTGCGCTGGTCCTCACCCAGCATGGCTGATGCAGGGGGCTGACACCGGTCCCATTGACCAGCCCCAGGGAGGCTGACTCTATTGTACGGCCTCAACGCAACACACATTCCTGGGATGAACAACGCCAGGACGCCCCTCCCCTGCATACGGATTCACACACACACGCACACAAACACACATGGACAGCACTGCCTCTGATCTATACACCCCCCCCCCCCCCCCCCAGACTCTAGCATGCTACACTCCCAACATGGCCCCCGTACACAGCGTATCAGAGAGCTAAGATCCCATAAGAGTGCCACCGACTCCATTCACACGCGGTGGGGGCACACTCATACGTTCGCCATGACAACCCCGTGGTGCGGTACTCGATCGGGGGCCGTCACTGAAACACTTTGAGGAAGGGAGAGTCGGGATAGCGGACGCACGCGGGTAACCCTCTCAGCTTACGCTCGCGTGTACGCTTACGATCAGAGGCGGAGTTTACGGGGCGGCTGAAATACGTCACTGCATGAAGTCTAAAATACACACGCCACGCCAATACACGCCACGCACGGACACCAATAAAGAAAGTTGCCCCCCCCCTCCCCCTCCAGCACTAATGTCAAACTCCGCCTATGGTTACGATCGTCTTCAGGCGGGAATTATCGCACGCTTCCTTCGATGTTATTCCCTGGAATCACCAAGGTAGCCATGAGGCTTTCATATCGACCAAAACATTCTGGGCCAGAAGCCCGAGAGGATAGAGACAACACCTAGCCCCCCCCAAAAAAACGAATCTGACCTGACCATCCTGATTTCCCATCCCTCCATTCTTACTCATTCAAAATAATAAAATGTTAATGTTTCCTTTACTATCTGTATATTACTATCTGCATATCAATATGTCAGAACCCGCCCACCCATCCATCAACCCCCGCCAAACACACCCTCACAGCTCATTGTTATCTCAGTCAATGGACAGCACACTCAAACTGCAGCTGTTTTGATGAATTCATACTCAATAATATACATTGTTCCTATGATGTCTTCAATGTCTATCTCAGCTATATGGCTAACAGTTCTATGGACACCAGATGTCCCTTCCAACCTACATAATAAAGCAATAACCAAAATGGAGTCTCTAGTCTAGTCTGTATTACCAACGGCCAACTGGCAGGGTATAGTCAACTGGGTCTGGGCTCTGGTTTGAGCATAATGTTCAACCACTTTTATGGTTAGACTAACTGCCATATGTTGATGTTAAGGAAAAGAAGCTGTGATCACTTCACAAGATACTTTGAAAAATGTTGGACTTGGCAGAAATATGTAGAGGTTGAAACGTCCTAGTAAGCTGGCAAGCATCGTCTACTTGTTTGGCTCCACCAACACCACTGCCGTAGTAGGCCCCAAAGACACGTTTATTAAATTAAACGCCGCAGGTAAGCCAGAAACATTGCGATTTGGCCATCGTTCACTGGGCGGAAACTTAACCAGCACTTTACTTTGAAAGGTAATAAAAAAAACGCAGTCAGGCATGCCCTCCAACTGCGTTCATTTCCAACTTGAGACATCATTTCTGCCTGCTATTGTTAGCAAAATGAGACCAGACTGACTGCATCGACTAACCACTTGCAGAATGGAGCGTGATGTCATGTGAGTGTCGTTTTTTAGTATGGAACAGTTAATATGGCTGGGTCCGTATGTAGCTGGGGAGCTATCACGAATGCTTCTCACTCTATCGCGTTTCGCTGTAGCTCTCACAGCCAATCGTCGTACACTACATGAAAGCATTGGTTCCGCCTTTTTTCTAAATTATTCCAAAAGTAATAGAAGTAAATAATCACATTATTTTACTAAGATTTTTGTGATCATTTGGGTTACGTTCCTGATTGCCATTTGTAAACAGGTACGGTAAAGTAGGCCTAACTCTCCTTACAGACTCACTCTCGTGCACACTTCACATTCTACTACTTGGTTTAAAGAGACACTGACAGGCAGTCACTAGAGGAGCAACGACACAGAAAGATGTCGAGCCTGCTCTCTACCACAAGTGGGAAATAACCAATGAGCACGCACTGGGGATTTTTGGAAAGTTATGGTAAAACAGGCCATTTTTATGAATGCGATTTTTGTTTAAAACTACGGCCTTTCAGGAGCTGTGTGAACTACTGTCTTGACATTGCGTTTAGAGCGTTTGAGCAACATGGATCTACAAAATCCCCAAATGCACATTTCTCACTAACAGTCCATTCAACTGATCCAAGAAAACTCAATTATAGGTTGTTAGAAGTACCGGAAGATCTGAAGAATATAAGTGCTTAGTTTATTGGCCTATATCTGTTTCTTCATGTTAAAACTTTTTCTGAAATATATTCTTTTCAAATTTTACAAGTCAGTTAAGAAAAAGTGAAAAGATTGAGCAAAATAAATAAAGTGACCAAAAAATTAAATAAATAAAGAATTAATAATAATAAACCGTCAATTTATGAATTCCACATCACCTCATTATTCCTAAGGGTTTGGGAACAAAGCTAAAGGTTTTTAAAGTTACAGGTGACTTTTCTAATGTTAAACCCAACACAGAATAATTCTTGTTAATTGCATTACTACACAACTTTATTGGCAACAGACCGTCTTAAAAGTTCCTAAAATGGCAGACTCCCAGAATCAGTGGGGAACCCTCTGTTTTTTAGCCCCCTCCCTAATCAAAAAGCGTTAACAGCAGAGACAAACCGCCACTTTTCCAAACCGTCCCCCGTGCGTCTTTGGTTTCTGTCCTAGATGAAAGCGCTTCCACATTCCTTCTCTGTGGGGTCAAGGTTCACTGCCCAAGGTGCTCCCGTCTAGGGTGCTCAGGGTGCTTTTAACCCCTGCACTGCCGCGGGTACTGGTGACGGAACGTGAGGGGAGGGAGACAGTTCTAGATTCCTTCACGGCCTTGTGCTGCTCTAGACACATAGAACACGTAGAGGAACCCAACGGAACAAGAAAGGCTTTAACTTTATAGTACAGAGTAACAAAGTACGTTTAGGATCAAATAGGTTTAGGATAGTTTCGGATCGGATAGGTTTAGGATCTGATGGGGTTAAGAACGGATAGGTTTAGGATCGGATAGGGTTAAGATCGGATAGGTTTAGGATCGGATGTGTTTAGGATCGGATAGGGTTAAGATCGGATAGGTTTAGGATTGTATGTGTTTAGGATCGGATAGGGTTAAGATCGGATAGGTTTAGGATCGGATAGGTTCAGGTTGTGTATGAGTGCTTTGAGCCTTGTTGACAAGCTATTCTGTCCAGTGAAATTGATTCAGAGAGGAGAGACAGCTACGTTAATGACCATTTGTCTGGTATTTTAGTTCATCTTCATAGCTGTCTGAAATGAGATTAGACAAAAGATAAACCAACTTTTAATTTAAGTGTGTAAGGGGACCACTTCTGCCGAGTTGTGACCATGACGACAGAATGTATCCCACAAATGCTTTTAATGGCAGCATAAGTGAAGCCCTGATCGGCTCTGGTTAGAAGGCCCTGTTTGGAGCTGGAGGAACCTGCTCAACTGAGCTGTGAGGAATCTAAATATAGAGCCCGGGTTCACCGTACAGAGCTTAGGTGACAACAGCCGCGGCGACTGGGGAGGAGGGAGGGAGCCAGGGGTTGATGAGTGCACACGCACGAAAACAGCAATGAAACGGGATTGAACTGCGGTTCAGTTGGCTGCTTTGCCGTGAGTGTTTTTCCGCTTTCGACACAGGAAAGTTTCCCTTTCTCGCGGTCACACACACCGCCACGCGGCAAGTTATTCTAAACCGTTTGTTGTGCCTCCTTTACAACTCGTTTGTGTGTGTTCACGTGCGCCTAGCTTAGAAGCGGAGAACTTGAGAGGAGTACGTCAGTGAGGGAGAGAGAACGACACGGAAGAGTGAGAGAGAGAGGGAGAGAGGGAGCGAGAGAGAGAGAGACAGAGAGAGAGAGAGAGAGAGAGAGAGAGAGAGAGAGAGAGGAGAGAGATAGAGAGGGGGTGGGACAGAGGGAGAGAGAGGGAGAGAGAGGGAGAGGGAGAGAGAGAGAGAGAGAGAGAGAGAGAGAGAGAGAGAGAGAGAGAGTGAGAGAGAGAGAAAGAGAGAGAGAGAGGGGGTGGGACAGAGGACAAATGATGGAGACTAGCAGAGAGATAGGGAGAGAGAGAGGGGGGTTAAAGAAAAGGAGACTTTTGAAGAGCCTACAGATCTAAGGAGAAAGTGGTGAGAAAGAATGAGGGGAAAGGCGGTGAGGGATGGAGGGAGGAAGAGAAGAAAGACACAGGAGGAGGGAGGGAGAAAAGGGAGTCATTTTCAACAGTGGAGCTGGGGGTCTGTGCAGTAGTCCAGTGATTCCAGGGAAAGGGGGTTGGGATCAGTAGGTCATGCCTTACTAAACACATTGACCAGTGCTGACAAAAAAAAAGGGGGGGTCACTAGATAGAACAGCAGAGGGAGGGAGAAAAGGCTGTTTGCCAGTTTGAATACCTACTGCCACCCACCCGGCCAACCCCCCCTCCCTTAGATTGATGCACCTAACTACCACACAGTCTTCAATGACAACCCCCCCCCCCCCCCCCCCCGATAATGCTGTGTTGTCTTTTTCTCTTTCTCTACTTTTCCTCGCTCTGTTCCATGGTCACACGCCAAGTTTCAGTTCCTCTACCGCTGCCAGGAGGAGAGTGGGACTGGGGGGGGGGGGTCTGGAGGCGTAACCGGCAGCAGAGGAAGGAGCCCTCCATCGCGGCCAGGCCTGCTGGGGGCTTCCCCTGGGCCATTATGGAGGGTGGGGCCGGGGTGTGGATGTGGCTTCACAACCCAGCCTGCTGTCCATGGTGTCCTGGCTAAAGACCCAGGCTGTGGTTTTGGCAGGACTCCTCTGTCGGTTATGAAGGTAGCACCGGTTTAAACGACTTTGCTTCTGCTTTTCTTTATTTTTTGGGCCAACTGTCATTCCACCCATTGACAAAGAGAGGGGACAGAGACTTAGAGACTAAGACTAAATGTTCAAAAATCCAATAATTGCTAAATCAATCTCGCTGAATGACCTAGGACGGTGGGAGACCTCCCAATCTGGTGGGAGACCAGGGACCTCTGAATCAGCCGTCCACCAACCCGTCCTCCATTTACTGCCGCAAGGCTATAGCTAAACACATTGGTGGTCTCGGATCTCAAGTCCGCCCGCTACTGTATAGTCTGGCTGGTCAGGTGTGTCTGTTCTATAATCTATTTCTATATCCTAGTAAATGTCTGTTCTATAATCTATGTCTATATCCTGGGACATTTCTGTTCTATAATCTGTCTATATCCTGGTAAATGTCAGGTCTATAATCTATGTCAGTTCTATAATCTATGTCTATATCCTGAGAAATGTCCGTTCTATAATATATGTCTACATCCTGGTAAATGTCAGTTCTATAATCTATTTCTATATCCTGGGAAATGTCAGTTCTATAATCTATTTCTATATCCTGATAAATGTCAGTTCTATAATCTATTTCTATATCCTGATAAATGTCAGTTCTATAATCTATGTCTATATCCTGGGAAATGTCTGTTCAATAATGGATTTCTATTTAACGGTATATTTTGGTTCTATATTGCATGCCTATATCTTGGTATATGTCTGTTCTATAATCAATTTCTACGTCATGATTGGGAGAGGTGAAAGGTCGTGCTGGGTTGTCGGGGTGAGGGAGTCCATGTTGCCTCTGTGACACTGGGAATGTGTGTGTTAGTGAGAAGATTGAGGACCCCACACACACACACACACACACACACACACACACACACACACACACACACACACACACACTGTGACGGTGAAGTGACCCTGACGACACACATACGCTTGAACATCCACGAAAACAGATACACATATGGGCACGGTTTGTTACACACACGCACACACACACACGCACACACACACCAACACACAGGATGACCCACAAACACCCAGCAGAGGAAAACACAAGGTCAAGGAGGTGAGGTTGAGTTTCCACTGTCTTTCCTGAGTAAACACCCTCTAGACAGTTTTGCTAATATTACTGCGCAGACGTCTCTCTAATAAAACAGAACAACTGAATAGTGAATATAGTGAATATATCAATACTCCCCCTCACTTCACATCCTCTCAAAAGCCCCTCTTTCTCCCTCCATCTCCTCTTCATCCCTCTCTCCTCTCGTTTTTCCATGCCAACTCAAACACCCAGAAATCAGAGCGGTACTCGTTACAGGGTGCAATCATCTGCTCTCCCTTCTTCTTCTTCTTCTTCCTCTCTCTCTCTCTCTCTCTCTCTCTCTCTCTCTCTCTCTCTCATGCTCTTTTACTCCTCTTTTCTCTTTCTTCATCCACCTCTGTTGTGGTTCTCACGGAGGCACTTAAAAGCCACCTAACAAAATAAACAACCTAGATTAAAGAGCACGCAACTGTGTGTGTGTGTGTGAGTGTGTGTGTGGGTCTAACTACTGAACAAAAAAAGACTCTGGTACTCCAACGGTCGCTACCACAAACCCTACCTTCACTCCGCCATCACATCTGGAGAGCACACGTTCTCTCCCAAGCGATAGCACTGTGACCGCACAACAGCTAAGACAGACACTTCGACACTTTTTCAGGGTTATTTTAACCAGGTTAGTCCAACTGAGAACGAGCTCTCTTTTGCAGTGGTGACCCGGCCGTGTGGGGGGCAGATTGACCATCACCTGTTCTTTGGTCAGGGCATCGACAGGAGGATCGATCCCAACATGGCGGGAGGAAACCGGAGGCCCTGGAGCAAACCAACACACACACGGAAACGACCTGGGGGCGCCCGGGGTCCGAACCCAGGACCTTCTTGCTGTGAGGCAACAGTGCTGAGCCACCGTGTTGTCCATCGATTGGCTCGGCAAACAAAGAGCAATTAGGCAGAGCGTCTGTCAGCACTCTTCTGATTGGTGGGGAGAACAATGATGGTGGACAGATGACTTGTGTCAACGCCGTCCCCATCTCTAAGCTAGTCGATTGGAGAGGCCTAAACAACAGGGAAGTCTGTCAGATTGAGGGGAATGTGTGTGTGTGAGTTGGGTGACTGGTCTGTAAAACAGCGTGTGTGCGCATGTGTACACATGTTACTATATTTGTGAGGACCGAAAATGGCGTTACACCGCTGAACTGAGGACATGTTCGACTAGTGAGGACCAAATGGCTGGTCCTCACTTCGTTATTCTTTAATAGAAAGGAAACACTTGTTTTAAAATACCAAGTATGAAATACAATAATGTTCCCCATAATAAAGGCAACATATTGAATACCAAAAAAAGTCCATAACATTTTTGTCTCCACAGCATTTAAAATATTATGGTTAAGGCTTAGGGTTAGGGTCAAGTTTAGGGTAGGGTTAAGGTGTAGTTTTGCCAAAAACGATAGTCAAATAACTTTCAAGTGACTCTCCGGTCCTCACTAGTATGACAAGACAGAGATGTGTGTGTGGGTTTGTGTGTGTGTGTGTGTGCGTATGTGTGTGTGCGTGTGTGTGTGTGATATGGATTAACTGAGATTAG
>CM030174.1:2742500-2802500 GCA_017639675.1 Aplochiton taeniatus | reverse complement strand
AAGTCAACTACCTCTTCATGATTCATATTGTCTTTCCAAACCAGACTTGACGGTAAAGTCCCTCTGCCGAAACCGAAAGTGATTGAGATGCAAATATCAGATTTATAAGATGAGCTGGAGGTGCATCGTATAGCTGCCATTAAGTCATGGGTGTAAAAACAGAACTTGGAAAATGTACGTGTTTTTTTTGTTTTCGTTTTTTTGCCTCAGCTGAATGAAACAAGGTTGAACAGGTTTTGAAAATAGAGCAGTTTGTTTCGGTTGAACAACTGAACATTTTATTTGAAGATATGGGAATTGAAGAGTGTACTGGTTTTGGTTGAAACCTTGTGTATATACAGAAAATGTTGCAGTAATATCGTACTGTCTTGTAAATATTGTAACACCTTTATATTATTTGCTTATTCTTTAGTATAGTTTCATGATTTGCTTCATGTTTGTTTAGTTGTAATTTATTTATTCTGCCTTTAACTGGGCACTGCTGGAAAAGAAACCTATTCTCAGTCGGTTACTCTGTATAAATAAATACAATAATAATAAGTGAGAGTGTGTGTGTATAAATCAATGAAATCATAATAATAATCTGTGTGTGTATATATCAATGAAATCATAATAATAATGTGTGTGTGTGTGTGTATATCAATGAAATCATAATAATAATGTGTGTGTGTGTGTATATATCAATGAAATCATAATAATAATGTGTGTGTGTATAATTAATAATAATGTGAAGGCTGTGTTAAAAGCACATTCCCGAACAGATACATTTCCTAAGCACTGCATCCATTATATAACCAACCACTATCAAGTCAATGATCACACAAGTCAAAGCTCATCTTCAATACACTGTCATTTCATTTTTAAATCATCAGAGTTTAAACCCAAGAGCTAATCCAACTCATCATCAATCAGAACAAATTAAAACCGCAAACATAAAAAAATGACAAACAACACAATATTCCTACTGTTTAAGAAGGGTAAAAACACCGTCATTAGTTACTCCAATAACTCACTGATCTACTGTTTAAAAAGGGAAAAAACACTGTTATTAGTTACTCCAATAACTCACTGATAACCGAATGTTCTCATAGCCACAGTGCCATCATTGGGTCTGGTCATAAATCACTACTGGGGTCCTCTGGGTCTTGCCCTCCAAGGGACCGTGGGGCGACCCCCATAAAGGTGGCTCTCTCTCTGCTCCACTGCTACCGACATGTATGGGAGGGATGGAGGATCTCTGGACCTCACTCGGATGTTATCGCTCACTGTCTGTTTCTTTTCTTCCTTCTGTTGCTCCATTGTTATTCTTTAGTTATCTCTCGCTCCATCTCTCTCCATCTCTCTTTCCCCTCTCTCTCCATCTCTCTCTCCCCTCCTCTGTCTCCATCTTTCTCTCCGTCTCTCTCTCCCCTCTCTCTCCATCTCTCTCCCCTCCTCTGTCTCCATCTTTCTCTCCATCTCTCTTTCCCCTCTCTCTCCATCTCTCTCTCCCCTCCTCTGTCTCCATCTTTCTCTCCGTCTCTCTTTCCCCTCTCTCTCCATCTCTCTCTCCCCTCCTCTGTCTCCATCTCTCTCTCCATCTCTCTCTCCCCTCCTCTGTCTCCATCTCTCTCCATCTCTCTTGTCTGTCTTGTATCACCACTGTTTCCCTCAAACGTTCTTATACTCTCTCTCTCTCTCTCTCTCTCTCTCTCTCTCTCTCTCTCTCTCTCTCTCTCTCTCTCTCTCTCTCTCTCTCTGTCTCTCTGTATTCCTCTTTTTCCTCCACTTGTTTCTATGAGCTGAACTGGAGTGACCAGAAGAAAAGTTCAGCCGTCAGCCTGGCTACTATGTGTGTGTGTGTGTGTGTGTGTGTGTGTGTGTGTGTGTGTGTGTGTGTGTGTGTGTGTGTGTGTGTGTGTGTGTGTGAGAAATATTCGATGACCAAACATAAATAATAAGGTTCCTCCAGCACACACATACACAGCTTGTGAGTACACAAACATTCATATACATCCACTTAAACTAAACTCATGAACCCATCCTCAAAACACACACACACACACACACACACACACAAATACACACAGACATATGTGTGCCTACATTGCCCGACCACCTCTACCCTCATGCGGTTCTCAGGCATTCCCCAGCATGCCTGTTTGTCCCATACTGCCCCAGAGAGAAGAGAATAACAAACAGAACACACATGCAACAGACTAACCGTAACAACACACTAACAGCATCTATACCATCACCATAACAACACACTAACCCTAACAACATCTACACCATCACCATAACAATACACTAACCTTAACAACATCTATACCATCACCATAACAACACACTAACAAAATCTACACCATCACCACAACACACTAACCCTAACAAAATCGACACCATCACCATAACAACACACTAACCCTAACAACATCTACACCATCACCACGACAACACACTAACCCTAACAACATCTGCTAACAAAGTGCCCCCCACACATACACACTCACACACACGCACAACACACTAACCCTAACCGTTTCCCTACCATCACGTAATCTAGTGTCCCACACACACACACACACACACAACAGACTAACCTCAACCGTAACCCTAACATCTACTAACCCAGTGCCCCGTCCCTAACACACACACACACACAACACACTATCCCTAACCCTTACCCTAACATCCACTAAACCCAGTGTCCCACACACACACAACACACTATCCCTAACCCTTACCCTAACATCCACTAAACCCAGTGTCCCACACACACACACACAACACACTATCCCTAACCCTTACCCTAACATCCACTAAACCCAGTGTCCCACACACACACATGCAACACACTAACCCTAACCCGAACAACATCTACTCCATCATGAACCCACTGTTCCCTTTTCGCCTCCCTCTCCCCCCCCCCCCTCCCCCGCCCCCCCCCCCCCCCCCCCCTCCTATCCAGAAGGTGGAGAGGTACAAAGGGAGGGATCAGAGCTTTTCCGATTCTTCCCTGGTTATTAACTACCGTTTGTCCCCTCCGATGGCTGTGCTTCCCATTGACCTGACTGATGCTCTTTTCTCATGGAAATCAGCCCTCTGCTGCCTACGGCGAGGTGCAGCGTGGCATTGTGGGATACGTTGACCCGGGAGAAGACCTCCCTCCAAGACAACACTATCTGTGCGCATTAATGGCTCACACGCACACTCACACAAGTAAACACACACACACACACACACACACACACACATACACAAATGTGTTCACAAATACACAAGCAAGAGCATCAGGCTCACGGGCACATGCGCGTTTGCGTGCAAATACATTACCTCACTCACAAAGGCAAACATGAAACGTGCTGCTATCCCCACCACCTGGGTTTAGAAATAATGTGAGGCAATTCAAGGAAGTTGTAGTCCTGAAGCCTATAAAAAAATATGTGACTACAAAGTCTAGGCCAAAAGAAAGAAAACATGCTAATACTGCAAAACAAATACTGTATGGCGGAATGATCATGACTCAGGGAAAGTTACAACAAAGTGTCTGTATAGATTTAACAGAAAACGTTGGAAAACTTTAGCATCAAATTAAATTACTTGCTGTAAATTTGGGTAAAAATTGTACATCTGTGCAAAGATTTGTTAAAAAAAATAAGCAACAAAATAAACAAAATTTTCCTCAATACATTACTTTTAGAATGATATTTTGATATACAAGTTATCGTAGATTTTTACACGAATTATAAAGCATGATAAAAGCAATGCTTTTTTTTAGAGGTATAATAGGTCTTGCGAGCATCCAGTCAAAATAAGGTGCATTATAAGTTCCTATTATTATTAATAGTATTATTTTGTTGCAACATATCCTCTCAATAAAACATTGAATTCTACTGAGAAAGTGGGTATTTCATTCAAAATATTGTATACTATTGTTGAGAAAAGCAAACATCAACAAATGGATCTCCACTTGCACAGCAACTTTCAATGACAAAGCCAAGGCATTGTCTCGTGACGATCTCACTTCCATTTCCTTATTATGTGGCTCGAGGCAGTGGAAATGAGGCCTTGATGGAGCGAGAACGCTTGTCTCAAACCTGCCACAACGCCGATTATTTGTAGTTTGTTTTAAAAGGACGGTTGCTTGTTTTCAAACTCTATCTTGCTCTTAACTGAGTGGACGGCTGTTATGAGCATCATGGGTAGTACTGTTGGTTCCCCCTCTGCCATATATGAATTCCTTCCTACATGCAGGCAATCAAAAGTGCTTTGAAATTGTGCAAATGAATGCAGTATTCTAATGAAACTTTAGACAAGTTGTCTAAAAGTTACATTTGAGAGGTCCTAGAAAAAGTTGTACTTATTTAAATAACACAGGTTTAAAAGTCTGTGTTGAAGACGAAACACTACCAAGTCACACGGTAGGCCAACAGACCTACCCTAACAACCATCAACGTGGTCTGACCCAACTGATGATAAAGATAGCAACAAAAAAAGAGGACAATCTCGGTTGACAAGTATACTATTAGGCAGTAGTCGTGTAGGCTACAGGTCAGCTCAAGGTATCAACTACTGTGTAGCTATACATCTATAGTGCCACCAAAACCACAGGATTTCCGTCTTTTAACTGTAATGTATCGTACAAATACCGCACACACAATATACTAGCCTACGTCATGCCAGAACAAATACAAGCAAAGTTGTGGAATCTGTTGAAAAGGCCTACAGGCAACGCACACGAGTAGTAATGTTTAGTAGTCCTAGAATGCGTAATTGCTACGTAATATACAGTATTTTGATGGTATAAGCTAATGTGTGACAAAGTAGTGTAGGCCTATAAGTTAACCAGCACCACAAAATGTACAATCAACAAGTGCATTAAATTGAGACACTGCATCTACAATGCGGACCCAACCCCGCTCTTGAAAACTGTCTTAGCATATGAGTTGTTTACCCCTCGAAAAGGACAGCGGACACACCACGCAAGGCGAGAGACACTAAAGTCACATCGCCTCTCAGTCCGCCTCGAAACCTCCGATCAGGGACAAACATGACACAAGCCATTACTGCGTGGATGTAGCCTAATCGAAGGAAAACACGCATGTCGACTCAGAGGTTGTAGGCTACATTAGTTTTCATGTGGGTTTCTGTAGTGCCTGAATATCACGTAAGAACGTCCTCAAACGATGCTATAACGCAAGTAAACATCAAATTTACAGAGTAACTACTTTCATCGGAACGTTCAACTCTCGCAAAAACACTCTGGGACGTTCCCCCTGCTCCTATCTCCCTCGCTCTTCTGCAGTGGCATTCTCAACATGATAAATATTCGGAAATTATTTAAAATTCAGCAAATCGCCCAAAACTTGCAAAGAACATCAATCAACAATACCAAAACAACCATTGACAAGGTGCATCATGTTTACAACTTCAAAGATTTACATAAGCAATATATTTATCGAAAAAGCTTCGAGCGAGGAGGCAATCCCGTAATTAAAAATTAAATACCCAGATGCTTGCTTACTTCCACAAAATAAGCAAAATTCAACCATGTCCGACTGCACGATAATAACAACATATTCGTGACAATCAAACTCTTATGAACATCAATCGGTCGATCGTCATTGGTTTAAGTGTCTGTAATGATCAATATCTTATTAAAAAAACATGCACACATCAGAACGTGCAGCCACATTATGAGGTCTTACAAAAACGAGCAGTTACTCACCAAAAAGTTTCCAGCACCGCATTAGTCAATTTATATGGAACCCCGGTAACATTCCATCACCGACTATACGCAAACCTACCGTGGGAGACCCCACGCCACCTTTCCCGGTCTTTCTCTCCTCGATCTGTTGTTTTATTATTTTTTCCAATTTTTTCTATAATTTTTCTATATTCGGGGCCTGAGTGTGTCTCGCTCTCCTCAGGCTGCAGCAGAGTTATGGGGCGCGAGCATTGTGGGAGTGTGACGTCAGGCCACTTTCACAAACTTTTTTACTAGGGACGCTTACACTTTTTTTCACTGAGGGCAGACTATACTGCCTATTTTACTGTTGATTTATAATTCACTCACCTGCAGTTTGGTCAACAGATAAGAATAGATTAATTCTACGTTTGATATGTTTTGATATGAAATCCTAGAATAAAAGTCTAGACTGAGTTCAAAGTTAAAGGAATACATTTAAATGAAATTGTATCATGTGCAACGTTAGACTATTTCAGAACCACAACCTCAAGAAAAATAGATATATATCATTACACTAGTTAACGGGTTAGTATTTCCTAATGAAGTGAAAGTTCTGATTACATTTTAATTGCTCAGTTCGCAGTCGACATTTGATATGCTGAACGCATCTAAATGTAAAATCATTGTAATGCATCTTTTTTGGGCTTGTTTTGACTGTTTGTGTACTAGTAACTTCCATTTATGTATATAGATAATTGGATAATTTTCAATAACCTTTAAGGATTAGTTTTCACATAGTTGTTCAGACTGTATTGCTGGACAACATCACCATGGGGCCTTTAACTGATTGTATTTATTTTTTGCGAGTAAATGTGACCCTGCTACAACTTTAGTCATGAATGTTTCCTCTTTTTATTGAACGAAAAAATTCGAAAAAAATGTAGCATATCTTATATTTATGATTTTTATCGCATTAATTAACCATAATTCCTTCCCTGCATGTATGCATTTCAATGTACTAATCCTATCTCAAATATATATATTATGAATGGAAAATATATTCTTTTGCGCGCAAGTTTATGTGAGATTAAATAGGCAAACAATTATAATGTTTAAATTGTCAAAACAGCAAGCACTGTATAAGACTTCAGGCTAAGCCATTGCGACCATAGCATATGCAGAAACGGTTTCAGACCACACATAATCCATGTTTAAAAACATAGTTTAAAATAAAATAAAAAATGCTTTTAAATCATGAAACTTTATACATTTCCTGATCAACTTGCATAATGTCAACATTCATTAATTTAAGGGCTTCTCGGTACAAAAGCTGATAAGAAGAACTCCACGCATTGAATTCCATCAGCTTTGGAATGTTAGCCCGGGTCCCATGTTCAGTGCTCCGGTGGTCCCATTTCACCTTCTGTTTTGGGGGCGAAAGAATTACTTCCAGGGCACATCCACCCGTTTCCTCATCACCCCAACCCCCTCCTCGCCCCCCTCCATAGGCTTCCAACATCCCCACCAACCCGCGTGTGGATGTGTTTGTGTATGAGAGTGAGAGAGTAGGGGGTTGGGGAGCAAGAGTCTTCAATAAACCTTTTGGCATGTTCAATGCAGGGGAGGGGGAAACTCGCTCTGTTGTTCCGACAAAATGCCTCCCAACCATTTTACCTGTTCGCTACAAACTTGTGAAACCATTACATATAAGATTCGATGAGGAAGCATCTGTAGGGCAGCTTAAAACTTTGTTTATGCAAATACAGATGACGTTATCAGGGAAACTATTCATCCTTTGGACTGAAAACCACCAGGTATTTTTCTTAAGAAATGGTCCGAGTTTTGAGAGAGGGGGAACTCCAGATCGTCTTTTCAAAGAACTATGAATTGATGGACTGAAATTGCTCACCCGAATTCATTCACATTAGTTTTACTTTTTATTGTATTGCATGTTTTCAACTGAAAAATATAACAAATGGTTAATTGAGCAAAAACAACACACAAAAACAGTGATTCAGTTTGTTTTGGGATTCACAACTTTTCTTTGAAATAGTTTCTGGAAATTAACGTTGACAATCTGTTTATTTCCTTCCCATTCATAAAATAACTTTGGAGCAAAACATCCTGAAAATCATTAACAAGATTGTAATTTTGTAACTTGAAAAACGAACATGCTATTTTCTTATCACATGAAAGTATGTTCAAGTTAGGGTTTCTTGTGTAAAGGGTCATTCCAATCTCCAAAGATATATTCTTTATAGTTATGTTGTTAGTATAATAATTACATTTTTAAATCTCTACATTTAATGCAAGATTTAGTTGATTTATTTATTTAACTTATTTTCTAACATGTTTTAGTTGTTAACCATAGAGCCTTTAGTAATATGTGTTCATGCAAGTTTTTAATTCAATAAAATGATCCCCTTATTCACTAAGAAAACTTAGATTGAAAATAAGGATAGGAAATGATCAAATCACTGTGTTTATGCTGTCATAAAAATATTTTATTTACAGTACCTCAGAATCCAATTTGATTGTTTTACTAAAAGTTTGAATCAAGACAAATAAATATTTAAACACATATATCAAACCTGCTTAAGCATTTAAGAAGCAAGGCCTTCAATCTATTCTGAGGGTCTAGCACTTGAGTTATTTGGATGCCAAACTATTTTTTTTTTTACTTAAATTATATTTTTATGGTTCAAACTAAATATTTTATTTGTTTAAGAAAACCGTCTGACACATGGGGAGAATTCAAAGGATAAAACTGTTATAATATATATTTTCCCCATATACATTAAATCCACTTGTAAATATGGTCCCTGAATTGCTAGAGGAGCAGAAATGCAATACCTCATGATTCTCCTCAGAACTGTTAAGCCAGGTGACACAGAAACGTTACAGATAATATTATATCATGTTACATAAACAATTTTGATTTGAAGAATGAAGCAACGATTATCAAGAATCTTACTGATATATATTTTTCACAGAACTCAAAGAGGATTTGTGTGATGTGAAGTGTTGAGCTGTTGGAATCTGACGGCATTTGTTAACATTCTCTGAGTAAAATGTTAAAAACATGAGTTCAAATCTAGCAAATATAATTAACCTTAAACATAAGAGTATGCCATACATGGACAAGCAGCATAAAAGGAACAATTAAGGACCACTGGTTATTACTAAATACAGAACGCTGAAAACATTGGAGACTGGAGACATCAGAGTTAAGTCTGTTTGTTGATCACTAAATTTACCAATGCAGTTGTTTATTATAGACTTAACAAAGTAGAATCCACACAAATGCCAACAGTGGGTCATAACATTCTAATGGCTAAGACATTTCATATTATATAATCCTATTTATATTTCATGCAGTGTCAAATAAAGCCTATTTATGTATAGTATATTATGAGTCATAACAAACATTTCATATTATATAATTATATGAACCGTTAAGTCATGTAAAATAACAAACGTTTAATTTCGTATAATCCTATGAACATTTGATGATAAAATAACGCCTATACAGTGGGTCATAACATTTTAACGTCTGAAACATTTCATTTTATATAATCAAATCAACATTGAATGCAGTGTAAAAATAACGTGTGGGCAAAATATAACCACAGAATGTGCTAGGAAAGTGTTGAGATAATAAAATCCTAATACGAGTACATAACAGGGTAATTTTAGAGTTATTCTGTACGTGAATATGTTAATGTGAACTCAGATATGTCTTAGAAATAGGAAGTTAAAGGTTTGTTGTTAAAAATACGTTTGTGGTGTGGTTGGGATTGTACAGAATGGGATGTTGTATCCAGTTGCTCCTAGCTTCGGCGTATGGTACATGTTTTCCCACATCACTTAGCTAAATTGTTTGTGTTACTTTTCGCCCTGCAATCCTTCATAACCAAATGCTCTCACAAACCGAACCGAATCTGGGCCGGAGTGAATGACAGAGAGAGAGAGAGAGAGCGGGGGGGTGGGGTGGGGGGTGGGTTAGAGAGAGAGAGAGAGAGAGAGAGAGAGAGAGAGAGAGAGAGAGAGAGAGAGAGAGAGAGAAAGAGAAGCAACAGATAGGATTTCCCATGAAGCTTGAAATGAAAGTCTTGTTTCACCCACATGGCTGTTTGTTTATTTGAGTGGGGATAGGGGTAGAGCCACATTCAGGATGATTAAAGCGTTGAAGCGCTCTGTCATTTCAGGGCTGCAGATCGATTCTTAACGACCCACATGTAACACCACATCATGCGTCGGCAGCCAACTCTCTCTCTTCTTCTTCTCTCTCTTCCTGCCCCCCCCCCCCCCCCCCCCCCCCCCGGAGCCAGTACCACACGTATCAAACCACCGAGGAAGAACAACAAGAGCAAAGCCAAGAGAGACACTGGCCTGTCTCAGTCTACCACGCACCTAATCAGGACTGATTACCCTGTAGGAGGGGGACCGGGAAAGCCCCCCATGCTCTGGCTTGTGGATGCCATGATGACAAGGAGCGGGGAGAGCCAGGAAGTCCAGCCAAGAGGCATCGACAGCGGCTGTTGGTGAAGGGCCGTGATGGGATGCCACAGGACCATCCTCATCAAACGCTGTCTCTGTCTGCTGTCCCATTTTACCGTGGAAACCTAAAATAATAGTCAGCACTGCCGAGTGGGTGGGATGCCCTTTTGTCTTTATTGAAGATGCAGCATCACGTTTCAGCCCGTCGGCCTTCCTCAGCGATGTCACTTTACCTTGGGCCTTTCCCTGCACGTGCAGCTCCCGTTTTTATACCTATACCTCTATCCCTCTGTCCCTCTAACCCTCTATCCCTCTGTCCCTCTAACCCTATATCCCTCTGTCCCTCTATCCCTCTGTCCCTCTAACCCTCTGTCCCTCTAACCCTCTATCCCTCTGTCCCTCTAACCCTCTATCCCTCTGTCCCTCTAACCCTCTATCCCTCTGTCCCTCTAACCCTCTATCCCTCTGTCCCTCTAAACCTCTGTCCCTCTAACCCTCTATCCCTCTGTCCCTCTAACCCTCTATCCCTGTCCCTCTAACCCTCTGTCCCTCTAACCCTCTATCCCTCTGTCCCTCTAACCCTCTATCCCTCTGTCCCTCTAACCCTCTGTCCCTCTAACCCTCTATCCCTCTATCCCTCTGTCCCTCTAACCCTCTGTCCCTCTAACCCTCTATCCCTCTGTCCCTCTAACCCTATATCCCTGTCCCTCTAAACCTCTGTCCCTCTAACCCTCTATCCCTCTGTCCCTCTAACCCTCTATCCCTGTCCCTCTAACCCTCTGTCCCTCTAACCCTCTATCCCTCTGTCCCTCTAACACTCTATCCCTGTCCCTCTAACCCTCTGTCCCTCTAACCCTCTATCCCTGTCCCTCTATCCCTCTGTCCCTCTAACCCTCTATCCTTGTCCCTCTCTCTCTCTGTCCCTCTAACCCTCTATCCCTGTCCCTCTGTCCCTCTAACCCTCTATCCCTGTCCCTCTCTCTCTCTGTCCCTCTATCCCGCTGTCCCTCTAGCCCTCTGTTCCTCCAGCCCTCTATCCCTGTCCCTCTCTCTCTCTGTCCCTCTCCCTCTCTGTCCCTCTCTCTCTCTGTCCTTCGATCCCTCCGGCTCTCTGTCCCTCTGTCCCTCTGTCCCTCTGGCTCTCTATCACTCTATCCCTCCGGCTCTCTGTCCCTCTGTCCCTCTGTCCCTCTATCACTTTGTCCCTCTGTCCCTCTATCACTCTGTCTCTCTGTCCCTCTATCTCTCTGTCCCTCTGTCCCTCTATCTCTCTGTCCCTCTGTCCCTCTGTCCCTCTATCTCTCTGTCCCTCTGTCCCTCTATCACTCTGTTCCTCTATCCCTCTGCTCCTCTATCCCTCTGTCCCTCTATCACTCTGTTCCTCTATCCCTCTGCTCCTCTATCCCTCTGTCTCTCTGTCCCTCTGTCCCACATGTCAGGGACGGGCGGTGAGAGTCTCCCCCCACGACCACATTTAATACAGACTCCGACCCAGAGAGAGAGAGAGATAGAGAAAGACCAAAGCAGCATCCTGATTGAACACAATGGCAATTAGTAGGCGACCATTTGTACACATCTGGAGTATGTTTTCCCAGCAACCACCAGATTACCCAGCATTCCCCTTGGTTTGGGCTCCAGGATAGCAGTTTTATGGGAAATGAGTGCCGAGTTTGTTTGTTTTTTTATGAACGTGTTTGACTTCAATACAGATTGGGTGGTTTACGTTAGCCGAGGAGAGTGATAAACAGCTCAGAGCTCAGACAAAGACATCACAGCCTCAGGTTTTTGCGTAGGGATGGTAAGGATGCTTTGGTCGGGGAAAAGGTTCTCAGGGAACCGTTCTGTGTGTGTGTGTGTGTGTGTGTGTGTGTGTGTGTGTGTGTCATTCTGTCATTATCAATAACTTTGAGCTTTGACAATGTTATTATCATGGTTCACTTTTTGTTGTAGTTGCTGCTTTGACCCGTTGTCTTTTGGTGTGAAAGAGAAACAGAAGACAGCGTTCTAAAACTTTACTGACCCCTTTGTACTACTTTCACATTATGCTGAAGAACCATATCCACACATAAAATATTCTAATATAATCATGTCTTCAAAGAAAAGGGTTTAGCACCAGCTAAAATGTTTACTTTAATAAAATATTGCATTTAATGCTTCATGAATATTTTGATCTGTTTTTATATTTGTATTATTCGATTCCATGTCATTATTGACGATGTGAATATGATTTATCATCTGTTTTAATGTGCAGTGGAACCACTTAAAAAAAATGTAATCTTAATTTGGCCTTCCTCTTTCAATAAAGCTTATGGTGATATAATGTTAGGTGAAAAGTTCCCGAGTGTGTGAGGGAGGGGTCTGTTTAGTGTGGGCTGTGACGGAGGTCTGTTCTGATGAGGTGGTGTCCCAGAGGCTATCCACTCCTAACAGAAGCCGTCTCCACCAGCAGCCTGTGGCACCTTGATAAGGCTGAAGGGTGGACCCTGTGCACTGCCCTTCCATCCACACACACACACACACACACGCACACACACACGCACACACACACACACACACACACACACACACACGTCATCTCAACCCCACTCCTGCCAAAGTGAAATCCTCACCAAAGACGAGTTTAAAAACAAAAAACGCTGAATAATTTCAGTGTCCGTTTCATAAGGGTGTCCCTTCAGTTCAATGGTGGCCGCTCAGTTTGATGGCGTGTAACATGTAACATGTAACATGTTTACAACCACGTGTGTCGATGTTAGTTATAACTCTTCATTGGGGCTTATCAAATGCCTTTGTGATAATAGTCATATACCTATACCTTTATACTGTATATCGGCAATTATATATTTGAATGTTATTCAAGTGAATGCGAAAGTGTGTCCAAACTTTTAACTGATACTGTATATTTATATATGAATATAATAAACATAATGTATGATATATGCATTATATATACAAATATATATTGGGTTGCACATTGATTCACTTACAGTGTTCTACAAACAATATATCTTATTGGCAGAATTTGAATGTATTTTAAATCTATGGTTGTTTTTGGTTTGTGTTTCCAGTTGAGTAGGAGGCAAAGTTGTCAGGGAAAACATTGAAAGGTCAACAGAAGGCAGGATCTCTGGGGTTAAATATCTGTCTCCTTTTTCTCAACGCTGAAAGACCTCAGTCACAAATTCAGTGTGTGTGTGTGTGTGTGTGTGTGTGTGGGGGGGGGGGGGGCTATTAACCATGGCAGAAGGAAGCAAGAAGGAAAGAGGTGAAGCGAGAAAAAGAAATACAGAAAGGAAGAGACAAGAGAAACATCTTTTTAATGAGTCAATCTGTTGAATTTGGTTTTGAGTGAATTCGTTGTGCTATATTTACAGACAAAGTGACTAAAAGTTCACCTTTTTGCCATTGTTCCTGGAAGCTAACATCAATCGAGACCTCCACATCATATTGAGGCAGCAGCCATGCCAAGAAAATGTAGAGAAACAGAGAAACAGAGAAACGGAGAAACTGAGAAACAGAGACATTGGTTGTGAAGTGGAAAGACATTGTAAATGCATACCTTCTGCTGTCACAAGGAATAATCCTGCTCTAACCACTCACCAACTCACCACTTTTTATTAAAAATAAATTCTAAATAAAGATTTCGTTTCACTGGTGTAGTTTTTCACTGTGGATTCTAGACGGTTTATTTTTCTAAATAAAGATTTAGTTTCACTAGTGTAGTTTCTGTGGATTTTTTTTTTTTGTCGGTGATGTGGGTTAAAGTCCTCCACCTGAAGGAAGTCTCCCACACAGTCTCGTCAGTGTGTTCAGATGGTTTGCATTGTTATCATCACTGTCATCTCAAACAATGTGAAACAGAGTGCGCTCACAGGGATGGGGTGTGTATAGGAGTGTGTGTGTGTGTGTGTGTGTGTGTGTGTGTGTGAGAGAGAGAGAGAGAGAGAGAGAGTGTGTGCGTGAGTGTGTGTGTGTGTGTGTGTGTGTTTGTGAGAGAGAGAGAGAGTGTGTGCATGAGTGTGTGTGTGTGTGTGTGTGTGTGTGTGTACGTGTGTTTGAGTGAGTGAGAGTGTGTGTGTGTCTGTGTGTGTGTGACTGCATGTGTGTGTGTGTCTGTGTGTGTGTGACTGCGTGTGTGTGTGTTTGAGTGTGTGTGTGTGTGTGTGGACCAGCTGTCATGCTGCACAACGTATAGAAGAAGAAAAGTGTGTCTATATAACGGAGAGCAAACCGACGTTGTCTGCCAGAATTGAGTTTGAGATGATTTCATGGAATTCATGTGAACAGGTGACGTTACATGGAGCCCCAAACTCACAGTTCCATAGCCAATTAGCAACTGACCAAACCTTGTTTATATGTTTCATAGACTTTTCAAATGGCCGCTTAATAAGTCTAGAATCCTCTCCTGTAAGTACCTTGGATGAAAAAAAACAAGATATAACCAAAATCTATTAGCTTAATAGTTTGATGTTTTAGAATAGTAAACAAACTTCTAAATCTAATTGGTCTGTTACAATTTTGATGAGCTGTAAAGCAGATGTTTTCTAACCATTGTTTTAACCATTGTAACATCAACCTTTTATCAAATGTTATATTCACAATAGTCTCCATGCAGATGATAATGACTGGAATAATTGTGACATGTTAGAGTAATTATCACTTTATCAAACACAACCAGCTACAATTGGCATCTGCATTTTAAAAATGTGTGTTACTGGTGTGTGTACATGCATGCGTCGTGTGTGTATGTGTGTGCGTGCGTGTGTATGTGTGTGTGTGTGTATGTGTGTGCGTGCGTGCGTGTATGTGTGTGTGTGTGTGTCTGTGTTAGGAGCAAGAAATACACTGTTGTATTTCAAAGAAAGAGAAGACTGAGACCACACCCAAACCACATGCTGCTTTGCCTACCCAGAGGAGCTGTGAGTTTGGGCATGTTGCAGGCATGTGTTGCACCCTAATGAAGGAGCCTATCGCATAGGCCCTGCCTTGCTGTATCAGATGTTGGCTTCATCTGGATAATTACGCTAACCAATTGTTATTATAACTTTGATACAGTAAATAAAGAAAAACAATAATAATAAATAAATAAATGTTGTGCTGTATATTACACAATTCTAAAAGTTTAAAAAGAGATAAAAGGCTTTGTTTTAGGCACATACAGGTAAAGTCAGAAAATGATATACAATTATAGTTTTGCTAGATGGCTGACCGACAGCTTTGTTATTCTAAATTGCTTGATGATCTACTCAGTGGTGAAATATACGCTTTTATTAATGCTATGGTTTTTTACTAAAATCAAGACAGTAAATAGGTAGCCTACCTCTCTCACACATGTAGACTACTTAACATTGAGAGAGAGAGAGAGAGAGATAGAGAGAGAGAGAGAGAGAGAGAGAGAGAGAGAGAGAGAGAGAGAGAGAGAGAGAGAGAGAGTATATTTTGTCATTCTTCTCTGTTGCAGTGTTGCGATCATATTGTTTGTGCTCATCATCTCTTTGTAAACCGTTGTATCTATGAAATTCGATCAATTTAATTAAAAGCCTCTCTCATACGAATGATATAACGTTACCAGTACAGCATTTCAAGGGTTAACCAACCTGTCAAACACTTGCGTTGCATGCTGGGATAGGCATTGAGTCGCAATGGCGGCGACACCGTGGATTTCTAAACTTACACTTCTCTTTTGCTTAGTTCAAGCACTTTTGTTTCTGAATAGTAAAATCCATGCTACTGATCTGACGTGGGACGAAAATGGTTACATTTTGTACTGCCCTTGCATGGGTGAGTTATTTCGTATACCTGCCATATCAACTTACTAGTACATTCAACTCGAAGGCTCCATCTGAGTAAATAGTAGTGAATTAGATGGTTACAATGTAGCCTAGTAAGCCTACTTCTAAAAACAGATTTTGAATGAATACCTAAAATGTTTCTGTTGCAGGTGTCTCCATCTAAATAAACCACAGCTAGATTATACGTTTCGTTACATTTGATTGTATAGGAATGTGTGGTTTATGAACAATACAATGTAAGTGACGAAAGAATTTTCAACTGTTACAACATGTTTAAATGTAGATCGGGAAAAAATAACGTAGGTTTCTATTTGGCTAGAGTTTTAATAGGCCTATCCCTTTGTGGTCTAACTAAGTTGAGACAATTTTTTAATTAAAAGCAGAAGATTTCAGTTGTTCTGATGTGAGTGTCATACATCACCCCACAGGTCGCTTTGGGAACCAAGCCGATCACTTCCTCGGGTCCCTGGCTTTCGCCAAAATGTTGAACCGCACTCTGGCAGTACCTCCGTGGATCGTGTACCGTCACCACGCGCCTCCTTATACCAACGTAAGTACATTAGTAAATACTATAATATATTATCACCACGAGTGTACTTCTTGAAAAGATGTGGATGCATTGTACCATAAAAGTTGCTCATCCTTTTGTTGTCCTCACCACTATAACCATGTCCTCACCACTATAACCATGTCCTCACCACTATAACCATGTCCTCACCACTATAAACCATGTCCTCACCACTATAACCATGTCCTCACCACTATAACCATGTCCTCACCACTATAACCATGTCCTCACCACTATAACCATGTCCTCACCACTATAACCATGTCCTCACCACTATAACCATGTCCTCACCACTATAACCATGTCCTCACCACTATAACCATGTCCTCACCACTATAACCATGTCCTCACCACTATAACCATGTCCTCACCACTATAACCATGTCCTCACCACTATAAACCATGTCCTCACCACTATAACCATGTCCTCACCACTATAACCATGTCCTCACCACTATAACCGTGTCCTCACCACAGTCCTCTCTCGTCCGGGTCTCTCCAGGTCCATATCCCCTACAGTGAGTACTTCCAGCTGGAGGCCCTGTCTGTCTACCACCGTGTGGTCAGCTTGGAGACCTTCATGGAGACGCTGGCCCCAACACACTGGCCCCCGGGACAGAGAGCCGCCTACTGCTTCGAGTCGGCGGCCCAGAGGAGTGTGGACAAGAAGTCCTGCCCCATGAAGGTGTGTATTGGTGTGTGTGTTTTTTTTTTTATGTGGGCAGAGCACAGCATGATAGGATTGTTGTGTGTTAGAACGGAAGTGATTGGAACGGGGAAATGTAGTTCACTGGAGGGAGATCTATCAAATGCCACGTTTATTGACCCGATTAAAAAAAACTCAAAATCATTTCCCTATGAAAATGAATTTAACATTTTTTGTAACCTGTGTGATATTATTGTTAAAATGGGGAAATGCTGCCCTCTGGTGGCACATTGGTCGTACTGTATCTGTAGCCATGTCCATTTCCCCCGGTACACACAGTATTATAACTTTTGAATCTGTGTTAGCTATTGAAGTCACCACTTTCACTAATAAGACGACGGGTTTGCTGCTGGCGTGTTTCCAGGACGGTAACCCCTTCGGCCCATTCTGGGACAACGTTGGCGTGGAGTTTGACAAGTCTGTCCTGTTCGGAGGGATGTCCTTCAGCCCGTACCATCAACCTCAGTGGATGAAGAAGTGAGGCCTTTGGATGTGTTCTTCCTGTTGACTGACGGACTAAAGTATCCAACACGAGTCTACAGCAACCTACTTTGATCAAAATACCTTTCAGCTGACTTTTATAATAATGATAATAATTCATTTAATTTATATTGCGCTTTTCAAAAACCCAAAGCATTTTATAATTGAGGACATACTAGAACGAATACATAGGTCAAACACATATAACAAACGAAGAAAGACATTGAAAAATGAGAGAACATAGATGACATAGGAAAAGGAAAACAGTAGCATGACAACAGCTACAAAAGCTTAACGCCATAGCTTTGTATGTATGTATAAACATACATACGACACAAATGTGCATCATATTTGTTTATCTTGTCTACTTTTATTTACCAATGAAAGGTCTTGGTCTCTGTCGGTCTCCAGACTAATTCTCCTTCTCCTCCTGGAAGGTTCCCTCCCTCGGAGCACCCTGTCCTGGCCTTACCCGGAGCTCCAGCCCAGTTCCCCGTCATCAAGGAGCACACAGGCCTGCAGCGCTACGTGGTGTGGTCCCAGGCCATGGTCCGGGAGGGCCAGGAGAACATCGCCGCCCACCTGGTCCGGCCGTACGTGGGGATTCACCTGAGGATAGGCATCGACTGGGTAAAGCCGCCTCCCCAGAGACGTAACTTAAACACACCGCGTTCAGTATTCATCCATTCATACCCTTACCCTAACATTAACCCTAACCCTAACCCTTACCCCAGAGACGTAACTTAAACACACCTTGTTCAGTAATCATTAACACAGTGTTAATGGCATGGTGTCCTTTCTCTTTTTTTCACCGTCCTCAATCCCGTTTACATACCAGTAAACATAATAACTCACGTTTGTATACCAGTAAACATAATAACTCACGTTTACATACCAGTAAACATAATAACTCACGTTTGCATACCAGTAACCATAATAACTCACGTTTGTATACCAGTAAACATAATAACTCACGTTTGTATACCAGTAACCATAATAACTCACGTTTGCATACCAGTAAACATAATAACTCACGTTTGCATACCAGTAAACATAATAACTCACGTTTACATACCAGTAAACATAATAACTCACGTTTGTATACCAGTAACCATAATAACTCACGTTTGTATACCAGTAAACATAATAACTCACGTTTACATACCAGTAAACATAATAACTCACGTTTGCATACCAGTAAACATAATAACTCACGTTTGCATACCAGTAAACATAATAACTCACGTTTGCATACCAGTAACCATAATAACTCACGTTTGCATACCAGTAAACATAATAACTCACGTTTACATACCAGTAACCATAATAACTCACGTTTGCATACCAGTAACCATAATAACTCACGTTTACATACCAGTAACCATAATAACTCACGTTTGCATACCAGTAACCATAATAACTCACGTTTGCATACCAGTAAACATAATAACTCACGTTTGCATACCAGTAAACATAATAACTCACGTTTGTATACCAGTAAACATAATAACTCACGTTTGCATACCAGTAAACATAATAACTCACGTTTGTATACCAGTAACCATAATAACTCACGTTTGCATACCAGTAAACATAATAACTCACGTTTGCATACCAGTAAACATAATAACTCACGTTTGCATACCAGTAACCATAATAACTCACGTTTGCATACCAGTAAACATAATAACTCACGTTTGCATACCAGTAACCATAATAACTCACGTTTGCATACCAGTAAACATATTAACTCACGTTTGCATACCAGTAACCATAATAACTCACGTTTGCATACCAGTAAACATAATAACTCACGTTTGCATACCAGTAAACATAATAACTCACGTTTGTATACCAGTAACCATAATAACTCACGTTTGCATACCAGTAAACATAATAACTCACGTTTGCATACCAGTAAACATAATAACTCACGTTTGCATACCAGTAACCATAATAACTCACGTTTGCATACCAGTAAACATAATAACTCACGTTTGCATACCAGTAAACATAATAACTCACGTTTGTATACCAGTAAACATAATAACTCACGTTTGCATACCAGTAAACATAATAACTCACGTTTGTATACCAGTAACCATAATAACTCACGTTTGCATACCAGTAAACATAATAACTCACGTTTGCATACCAGTAAACATAATAACTCACGTTTGCATACCAGTAACCATAATAACTCACGTTTGCATACCAGTAAACATAATAACTCACGTTTGCATACCAGTAACCATAATAACTCACGTTTGCATACCAGTAAACATATTAACTCACGTTTGCATACCAGTAACCATAATAACTCACGTTTGCATACCAGTAAACATAATAACTCACGTTTGCATACCAGTAACCATAATAACTCACGTTTGCATACCAGTAAACATAATAACTCACGTTTGCATACCAGTAAACATAATAACTCACGTTTGCATACCAGTAACCATAATAACTCACGTTTGCATACCAGTAAACATAATAACTCACGTTTACATACCAGTAAACATAATAACTCACGTTTGTATACCAGTAACCATAATAACTCACGTTTGCATACCAGTAACCATAATAACTCACGTTTGCATACCAGTAAACATATTAACTCACGTTTGCATACCAGTAACCATAATAACTCACGTTTGCATACCAGTAAACATAATAACTCACGTTTGCATACCAGTAACCATAATAACTCACGTTTGCATACCAGTAAACATAATAACTCACGTTTGCATACCAGTAAACATAATAACTCACGTTTGCATACCAGTAACCATAATAACTCACGTTTGCATACCAGTAAACATAATAACTCACGTTTACATACCAGTAAACATAATAACTCACGTTTGTATACCAGTAACCATAATAACTCACGTTTGTATACCAGTAACCATAATAACTCACGTTTGCATACCAGTAAACATATTAACTCACGTTTGCATACCAGTAACCATAATAACTCACGTTTGCATACCAGTAACCATAATAACTCACGTTTGCATACCAGTAAACATAATAACTCACGTTTGCATACCAGTAAACATAATAACTCACGTTTGCATACCAGTAACCATAATAACTCACGTTTGCATACCAGTAAACATAATAACTCACGTTTGCATACCAGTAACCATAATAACTCACGTTTGCATACCAGTAAACATAATAACTCACGTTTGCATACCAGTAAACATAATAACTCACGTTTGCACACCAGTAAACATAATAACTCACGTTTGCACGCCAGTAAACATAATAACTCACGTTTGCACGCCAGTGAACATAATACTTCCATAACACACTCATAGTGGGGTTATCTGGTCCTCCTTTTGTTTTTTGCTCTCCTCGGGGGGGTCCGGCAGCAAAACGCCTGCAAGCTGCTGCAGAGTGACGACGCCGGGCCTCACTTCATGGCCTCGCCCCAGTGCGTGGGCTACAGCCGGCAGACGGCGCTGCCCCTCAGCCCAGCCATGTGCCTCCCCGACCTGCCGGAGATCCAACGGGCCGTCGAGCTCTGGGTGAGGAAGGCCTCGGCCCAGTCGGTCTACATCGCCACGGACTCCGAGTCCCACAGCCGGGAGATGGAGAGGCTCTTCAAGGGCACGGTGAGTGCCAGGGGGGGGGGGAACGCGACGTGTCCCTGCGCGATGTGTCCGCGGTACCTTGAGACGGCGCAGATTTCTTTTACATGCCCCTTGGTTTACACCGTTTTGTTCCTCAGAAAGTGACATATCCAAAGTGTGTCCTTATGAAGCAAAGTGAGGAGAAAAAAATCCTACATGTTTGAATGTCAGCGTGTTGTGATATACATCCGGTTCGGTTACAAGGTGACCTGTCGATAAAGTTGTGAACGTGTGTGAGTTTAGGGGTTGTTGTGGCGCTCAATGTTACCTACGACCCTTTGTGTCTGACTGTAGGATGTGTTTCTCTCCTCGGCCAGGTGAAGGTGGTCAGTCTCCAGCCAGACTCGGCCCTCATGGACCTGTACATGCTGGGCCAGGCGGACCACTTCATAGGGAACTGTGTCTCCTCCTTCTCTGCCTTCGTGAAGAGAGAGAGGGACGTTCACAGCCGGTCCTCCTCCTTCTTCGGCATGGACAAGCCAGGGAAACCCAATAAGAGAGAAGAACTTTGAGACTCTTTTTTTTAAAACCACTCTGGTAGATTCTGGAGTTGAAAATCGAGGTTTGGGTGAATTCATTTTTATTTTTTGTTTTATTTTTGTAAATCTACAGCCAGCTCTTCCTTGTATCAGGGAAGAAGTATGGCTGTTTCCACAACAGTTCCTCCTCTTCCCACTACATCCAGGCCTTGCATGCCAGACAAGTAATCAGAAGCTCAGGGCAGCTCGGAACAACCTGGGAAAGATCAAGTGTAGCGTCAGTGATCATGTGGTGTTGCACATTCTCACTTCTCTCTCTCTCTCTCTTCCTCTCTCTCTCTCTCTCTCTCTCTCTCTCTCTCCCTCTCTTCCTCTCTCTCTTTCGCTCTCTCTCTTTCTCCCCCTCTGGCATTCTGTTCTGTCTTTCTCCACATGCGCGCACACACACACACACACACACACACACACACACACACACACACACACACACACACACACTCTCTCTCCTCCTACTCAACATGCACTCTATTCCCCTCTTTCTTTCCAGCCTACTTTCTGCTTCCGTAGGCCTCTTCCTTCTTTCCGCTGTCCTCCTAAACCCTCTCAAGGGTGCTGTAACCGATCCTGCGCATACTAATTATAGGAGGAGTGATGTTGACAGCCTGTTCTCTCCTCTTAATGTACTCGCAACCAAAAAAGCAAATTAGTCAATGTTTTTTTGTATTATTATGAATGGAATTGTGCACAAAGAGCAATGTTATACATGCTGTGAGGAATGGGAATTGGAAATGAGTACAAGTTGTGACTGAAATTATTTCTGTAAAGCCCACGATTGCGACCATGCATTGGCTTGTTTCACACCGATATAATAAATTTCATAGTAAATATTTTCCCTTTGATGTTAGTTAAATATATCACATTTATAAATAAAAGACTTGCTGGATTGACATTTTTTTTTGTGTAAAAAATCAAACCGCTATTGGAATATTTCCATCTTTAAATCACAGAGATTAGATCAAATTCTCATAGTTTAGTAAACACTGCCATGTATTGAATATTGCATTCAGAAGGAATACGTGTTAAACCTACACGAACCTGGCAACCCTGCAATGAACGGTTTTCAGTAGGGCAAAGCAGGAATGGCTCATTGACTGGAATCTCGGGATTAGCTGCTGGTATGAAAAAAAACTCCTTTATCTTAACTATATAAGGGCTTTGAGCTGTCACATGTATGTGGTAGTAGATAAGCTGTTGCTGTTTGTTTAAAGGCCTCTATCATTGTATTGACTGCTGTCATGAGTAACTAAGCATCGCTTGGGTTAGCGGATAGCTAACGTTAGCCCTATAATGTTAGCTTGAAATCTGTTTGTCGTTGCTAGGCCGTTCTAGGCTGTTGTTGGGGAGTGCACTTTGCTGGCGCTAGCTAACCTAACGACACGATCGAGTGAACATATGGAATTATATTGCTAATTATGTCCCATGATGGATTACTTGTCATTCATCGGGGTTGGAAAACTTGGCAACGTTAGCTAGCTAGCTTACTTCAGCTAATCAATGTAATCGTTAGCTAGCTAATAATGCTTTTCCTTAGGCTGGATTCTGACTTGCCGGGTAATAAAGCCAGGAAAACTGCTTTGCTAGTGAGCTAACGCAATCTGTATAGCTTTACTAGCCATCTCAAGGTAGCGGTCTGTCTGGTGAGCAATGCAATATAATGTTTCTAAGCTGAGTAACCTTAGTTGTTTCTAGTATTGTTTTGTTTTATCTTGCCAACGTTATCTTCTATTCGTGCCAACTTGGTATGTTCGTTTTTTTGTTTCAGTTTAGTTACGTCAACTGGCATTAAATCCGATATAAGATGTTTCAAAATGGATGGGTGGGGTTTAGCACAAAAGCGAACTAAAATGACATAAAAAAATACTTTTTTGAAACCATTTACCCGTCGTTAAACTTAATGACCTCATTGAAGTGCAACCGTTTATAGCGTCCAAGACTTTCTGATAACGTTATCTAATAGTGTCCTGTATTCATAAAATCGCCCACAGGTATTGATGGGGCCACCACTGACACATTGAACTGTCAACTACAGCGGGACCTCAAGACAGCAGGGGTGTTGGGAACATAGAGCAGGAGGGTTGTCAGACCATCCCCACCATGTCTAAGATCAAGACAGCCGAGTCGGTCAAAGTTGTGGTCCGCTGCCGGCCCATGAACGAGAAAGAGCGGGCGGCCAACTTCGAGAGGGTGGTGTCTGTCGACGTGAAACTGGGCCAGGTCGCCGTCCGCAATCCCCGGCAAGCAGCGGCTCACGATCACCCCAAAGTATTCACCTTTGACTCTGTGTACGACTGGAACTCCAAGCAGGTGGACCTCTACGACGAGACCTTCAGGCCCTTAGTAGACTCTGTTTTGTTGGGCTTCAATGGGACAATCTTTGCCTATGGACAGACAGGCACGGGTAAAACCTACACCATGGAGGGGGTGAGGAACGACCCTGATAGGAGAGGGGTGATCCCCAACTCCTTCGAACACATCTTCACGCACATTTCCCGCTCGCAGAACCAGCAGTACCTGGTCCGGGCCTCCTACCTGGAAATCTACCAGGAAGAGATCCGGGACCTCCTCTCGAAGGACCAAACGCGTCGCCTGGAGCTGAAGGAGCGGCCGGACACGGGTGTCTATGTCAAGGACCTGTCGTCGTTCGTCACCAAGAGCGTGCGCGAGATCGAGCACGTGATGAACGTGGGCAACCAGAACCGCTCGGTGGGCGCCACCAACATGAACGAGCACAGCTCCCGCTCGCACGCCATCTTCCTCATCACCGTGGAGTGCAGCGAGCTGGGCGTGGACGGGGAGAATCACATCCGCGTGGGCAAGCTGAACCTGGTGGACCTGGCGGGCAGCGAGCGGCAGACCAAGACCGGGGCCCAGGGCGAGCGCCTGAAGGAGGCCACCAAGATCAACCTGTCCCTGTCGGCCCTGGGGAACGTGATCTCCGCCCTGGTGGACGGGAGGAGCACCCACATCCCCTACCGCGACTCCAAGCTCACCCGCCTGCTGCAGGACTCCCTGGGGGGCAACGCCCGCACCGTCATGGTGGCCAACATTGGGCCGGCGTCGTACAACGTGGAGGAGACGCTGACCACGCTGCGCTACTCCAACCGCGCCAAGAACATCAAGAACAAGCCGCGCGTCAACGAGGACCCCAAGGACGCCCTGCTCCGCGAGTTCCAGGAGGAGATCGCCCGCCTCAAGGAGCAGCTGGAGAAGCGGGGCAGCAGCGCGGGGAGGAAGAGCCGCAGGAGGCGGCGGAGGCGGGAGGGGGGCGAGGAGGGCGGGGAGGAGGAGGAGGACCTGGAGGACCAGGAGGACGGGGAGACGGAGGAGGACGAGGAGGACGGGGCGGAGGGCCAGGACAAAGGGGACTACTGGAGGGAACAGCAGGACAAGCTGGAGAGGGAGAGGAGAGCCATCTTGGAGGACCACAGCCTGGTGGCCGAGGAGAAGCAGAAACTGCTCAAGAAGAAGGAGAAGAAGATGGATGACCTGAAGAAGGAGAGGGAGGCCGGCGAGCTGCTCACCGCCAAGGTCAAGGTGAGGGGGCGTTTTGACACGGTAGTAACGTTCACGTTACTAACTACTATCAGTCTTTTCCTTTTTTTGGGGTGTCGGCGTGATCTTGCCTGCATTCTTTTATGAACTGTCCAGGCAATGGAGAGCAAGCTGCTGGTGGGAGGGAAGAACATAGTGGACCACACCAATGAGCAGCAGAGGATCCTGGAGATCAAGAGGCAGGAGATCGCTGAGCAGGTGAGCGAACGCAGGCTGACCTCGGCTGTATTCGGTAGTGTCCTAGGAGCCATTCCTTTAATGAATCGGCCACAATGAGCCATGCTGGTGCGTTGGCACTGTACTTGAGAACCTGTTTTAGACCCAGCCTTTCCGTACTTACTGTGTGTGTGCGCGTGTGTGTGTGTGTGCGCGTGCGTGTGCGTGTAGAAACGTCGGGAGAGGGAGATGCAACAGCAGGTGGACTGCCGTGATGAGGAGACTCTAGAGTTGAAGGAGACCTACAGCTCTTTGCAACAGGAAGTGGACATCAAGACCAAGAAGCTCAAGAAGGTGACCATGTTTTACCACCAGGACAGCTGACCCTGTTTTGACTGTTTGCTCTACAGTAAAAACGTCTACATTAAAAAAAAACGTTACAGTAAAAACGTCTACAGTAAAAACATCAACAGTTAAAACCTCAACAGTAAAAACGTTAACAGTAAAAAACTCTACAGTAACATCTACAGGAAAAAGATAAGCAATAAAAACCTCTACAGTAAAAACATCAACAATAAAAACCTGTACAGCAAAAGCGTCATACAACAGTGCATGGTGGGATATGTAGTAGATCTAGGAAGCCCTCTGTAACTCACACCCTGTCCCTCTCTCCTCCACCCCCAGCTGTTTGCCAAGCTCCAGGCGGTCAAGTCTGAGATCGGCGACGTGCAGGAGCTTCACATCCAGGAGCGTCAGGAGTTGGAGCAGACGCAGAACGAGCTCACCCGGGAGCTCAAGCTCAAGTAGGAACCTTGCAGAACCAGACCTCAGTAGAACCAGACCTCAGTAGAACCATGCAGAACCAGACCTCAGTAGAACCATACAGAACCAGACCTCAGTAGAACCAGACCTCAGTAGAACCATACAGAACCAGACCTCAGTAGAACCTGACCTCAGTAGAACCATACAGAACCAGACCTCAGTAGAACCAGATCTCAGTAGAACCATACAGAACCAGACCTCAGTAGAACCAGACCTCAGTAGAACCAGACAGAACGAGACCTCGGTAGAACCATGCAGAACCAGACCTCAGTAGAACCATGCAGAACCAGACCTCAGTAGAACCATACAGAGTCAGACCTCAGTAGAACCATGCAGAACCAGGCCTCAGTAGAACCAAAAACCCAGAGAACCATAGACTTCATACTGCTACCTCCAGTAGGAACCCTGCTCCTGCTGCTGAACCCCCCACTGGGCAGGAAACTAGAGAGGAGAGCTAAACAAATCAATAATCCTCCTAGTTAATGATGCTCTCTTTGCTCCGGGAAAAGAGGAATTTTATCCTGAGAGATGCAGAGAGAGTAGTGTGTGTGTGTTGTTTGTTGTTCAACCTGTCTTTGTGTTTAAGCCTGCATCATGGACACACACACACACACACACACACACACACACACACTAATGGGGCCCTAGGCCTTTCAGGAAGCAACCCCCACTCTAATGGCCCCTGCAGCAGGGCTGACCTGGTTGTTGTTTCTCTCTGTTTGCCCAGAGGATCCCCTCTAGGTTAATGTTAATCCATCTGTCTGTCTGTCTGTCTGTCTGTCTGTCTGTCTGTCTGTCTGTCTGTCTGTCTGTCTGTCTGTCTGCCTGCCTGCCTGCCTGCCTGCCTGCCTGCCTGCCTGCCTGCCTGCCTGCCTGTCTGTCTGCCTGTCTGTCTGTCTGCCCATTGATCTGTGGGAGGAGGTTTTCTTCTTCGACCTGTCTGACCCATTTCTCCTGTCTTTTTTTTTTTTGTCCATCTCTGTTTCTGTCCCATGGGTCTGTTGTCTTTATCTTTTTGCTTTCTATCCATCCTTGTTGTCCCTTCCCTGTCTGCCTGTCTCACTCTCTGTCTGTGTCTGTGACTGTCTCCCCTGTCTCCCGTCTCTCTGTCTAACCTGCCTCTCTCTCTCTCTGTCTCTCTCTGTCTGTCTTTACCTGAGCAGGCACCTGATCATCGAGAACTTCATCCCGGCGGAGGAGAAGAACAAGATCGTGAACAGAGCTTTCTTTGACGAGGAAGACGACCACTGGAAGATGAAGCCCATTACACGCATAGAGGAGTGAGTGTTACACACACACACACACACACACACACACACACACACACACACACACACACACACACACACACAGAAACACTCTGTCCACACGCATAGAGGAGTGAGTGTTACTCTCAAAGCACACACACACACACACACACACACTCTGAAACACTCTGTCCACACGCATAGAGGAGTGAGTGTTACCCTCATATCACACACACACTGTACACACACACACACACACACACACACACACACACACACACACACACACTGACAGAGTTCAATAATACCTTCATAATAATTAGAACCTGCAAAGGTTTTCCAATCTCCAGCTACTCTTTCACTCGGGACGGCACAGGCCTCTACAGAGGGACGGTGTTTGATAAGTGTGTGTGTGTGTGTGTGTGTGTGTCAGTGACCAGCAGATGATGACCCGGCCGGTGTCTGCGGTGGGCTACAGGAGACCCCTGAGTCAGCACGCTCGTAAGGCCATGGTGCTGAGACCGGACATCAGATACAGGGTGAGCACCGCACCAACCTGGCAACCCCATCCACTAACCCCGCTCCCCATCCACCGACCTGGCAACCCCATCCACTAACCCCACTCTCCATCCACCAATCTGGCAACCCCATCCACTAACCCAGCTCCCCATCCACCAACCTGGCAACCCCATCCACTATTCGTGTTCTCCATCCACCAACCTGGCAACCCCATCCACTATTCCTGTTCTCCATCCACCAACCTGGCAACCCCTTACACTATTCCTGTTCTCCATCCACCAACCTGGCAACCCCATCCACTATGGTCCCTAGGTCTCGGTAATCATTTATTAGATTCTATGGAATGGAATAAATGTATTTGCGTAAATGTGTTACTAACCTTAATCGACAAATCTAAAGTATCCTCCACCCTGTCTTCCACATGGTCCTCCCCAGGTAGAGAGTGTGTGTGTACTTCTGTATTTAAACAAATCTAAAGTACCCCCCCCCCCCCCACCTTGGTCCTCCCCAGGCGGAGAACATCCTGATGCTAGAGATGGACCTGCCGTCGCGGACCACCCAGGAGTACGAGGAGCCCGTCATCGCCCCCACGGTGGCGGCGGCGCTGGAGGACGCGCTCCGGGACGAGGACGAGATCCAGGTGGACGCCTCGGGTTTCCACGGCAACCTGGGAGCCACGCCGCCTGCCTCCGCCACGGGCAGCCTGAAGAAACCAAAGTCTGGGTAGGCAGCATCTCTGTGGACTGGTCCAGCATGAGTAGGCTGAACCAGAGAGTAGGCTGAACCCGAGAGTAGGCTGGACCATAGAGTAGGCTGAACCATAGAGTAGGCTGAACCCGAGAGTAGGCTGGACCCGAGAGTAGGCTGGACCATAGAGTAGGCTGAACCAGAGAGTAGGCTGAACCAGAGAGTAGGCTGAACCAGAGAGTAGGCTGAACCATAGAGTAGGCTGGACCCGAGAGTAGGCTGGACCCGAGAGTAGGCTGGACCAGAGAGTAGGCTGAACCAGAGAGTAGGCTGAACCCGAGAGTAGGCTGGACCCGAGAGTAGGCTGGACCCGAGAGTAGGCTGAACCCGAGAGTAGGCTGAACCCGAGAGTAGGCTATACCAGAGAGTAGGCTGGACCATAGAGTAGGTTGGACCAGAGAGTAGGCTGGACCATAGGGTAGGCTGGACCCGAGAGTAGGCTGGACCCGAGAGTAGGCTGAACCATAGAGTAGGCTGTACCATAGAGTAGGCTGAGTAGGCTGTACCAGAGAGTAGGCTGAACCAGAGAGTAGGCTGAACCAGAGAGTAGGCTGTACCATAGAGTAGGCTGTACCATCGAGTAGGCTGGACCAGAGAGTAGGCTGAACCAGAGAGTAGGCTGAACCAGAGAGTAGGCTGGACCAGAGAGTAGGCTGAACCATAGAGTAGGCTGGACCAGAGAGTAGGCTGAACCATAGAGTAGGCTGGACCCGAGAGTAGGCTGTACCAGAGAGTAGGCTTTTCCAGAGAGTAGGCTGTACCATAGAGTAGGCTGTACCATAGAGTAGGCTGTACCATAGAGTAGGCTGGACCATAGAGTAGGCTGTACCATAGAGTAGACTGGACCATAGAGTAGGCTGTACCAGAGAGTAGGCTGGACCATAGAGTAGGCTGAGTAGGCTGAGCCATAGAGTAGGCTGAGCCATAGAGTAGGCTGAACCAGAGAGCAGGCTGAACCATCTAGAAAGGGTACAGAATTAAAGTTATGTCACAGTGTGAACACCTTATTCGCTGTCAAACTTAAGATCACCACCTGTGCTGTTGCCATGCTAATGTCAGCTGTAGTGGAGGAAGCACTTAGTGCGTACAAGTTTAAACACTGTTAGCTTGAATCTGTTCATTCCAATGTTTTTGGTGACGTCTCCCTCCGTCTCTTCTGCGACCCACCCCCTCTTTTTCAACAGCCGACCGAAAACGGGGAAGAAGTCGAGCACCCCCACCTCCCCCTACAGCCTGAGCAGCCCTGGGTCACCCCTTTACCCACAGTCACGGGGCCTGGTGCCAAAGTGACCCCCCCCCCCCCGCCCCAGACCTACTCACCTGTCCATCTATCCAGCCCCAAACTCACACACACACACACGCACCTTTCCACTTTAAGACCCTGAAATAGGAAGAGAGAGAGAGGGGTTTGTTTCTTTTTTCCCCCACACCATTTCAGACATCCTCCACTACCTGCCGTCTCCTGTAGAACCTAGGGCGATCAGGAGGAGAAGGACCCTCTCCAGCTGCTTCTTAGGAAGAAGGAGGAAAACCGTGAATTGTTGTCACAGAACCCCCCCCTCCATGCTGTTACCGTGCAACCCCATGTTACCATGACGATACCTTTCCATTACACTGCCCTCTCCAAGGCCGGTAAAGTCTTACGATAATTTATTATTCACACGTTCTTAATGTACAGAGTTAAGTGGCTTTGAGTCCCCTCTTTATGAACTGTCATACCCACAGTGCACTTCTCCTGGCTCAGATCATCGGTGGTCTGTGTTGGATGCTGGGGGTTGTAGTCCTCAGTTTGGACTTGGTGGGGCACAGGGTGACAGTTGGGACTCTAGAGCGCGTCGAGGTGTCAAATAGACACGGGTGTGTAAAGGATTGCGAGTAAGTGTACTTCATATGGATGTGTTTTTTTAAGTCCGGCTGCGTGTCTTTGAATGTGGATTGTCAATAATTTGCCGTTAAATTATAAAGTTTATAACGTATTGCGCTGTTTTTTTGCTCGTTAGGGTTAATGCTTGAGTTTAGCTTCAAGACCCTGTGTGGGCGCTCTGTCGTGGGAGAGAGGGAGGGAGGGAGGGAGGGAGGGAGAGGGAGAGAGAGAGAGAGGGAGAGAGAGAGAGGGAGAGAGAGAGAGGGAGAGAGAGGGAGAGAGAGAGAGAGAGAGAGAGAGAGAGAGAGAGAGAGAGAGAGAGAGAGAGAGAGAGAGAGAGAGAGAGAGAGAGAGAGAGAGAGAGAGAGAGAGAGAGAGAGAGAGAGAGAGAGAGAGAGAGAGAGAGAGAGAGAGAGAGAGAGAGAGAGAGAGAGAGAGAGAGAGAGAATGAATGAAAAGGAGACAGAGCAAAAGACAGAAAGAAGAGAGAGAGAGAATATACCCCACTGCAATCCAGTCTCTGTGTGAGGACTTGCTGTAATCAGTCGACGTTGTTTGTTTGTTTTTTTGCGCCAGGATGGGAGGTCGGGGAAACGATGAGAGACAAAACACAAACACACACACACACACACACTAACACATGAATTATATCAGGGTTCCAAGGTGCCTTAAACTGTGTCTTTACAGTCTACCTTGCTTCCTGAAGTCTGATTTAAAAAAATGTTATGCTGTGTTCCTTGAAGTAGGCAGGTAGAGTTTGAAAGCGACGGCACTGTAAGGCTAGGCTCTTGGTCGCCAGTGTGTATGGTGCTCCAGGGGCAGCAGCCGCTTCAGGTGGGAAGGTAGGAACAACATTTCCCCACAGGGGCGGGCCATAGTCCAGGGTATCAAGTAGGCGATTGGGCAAAACCTTCTCATCACCACTCTACCTTCCTCTCATTGGTCTGAGCGGTCCTCGGAATGAACTGATTGGTGGAACAGGAAGCTACCTGTGCTACCAAACCTTTTCTAAGGGGGATGAAGAATGCTAATGATGACTACCGTAATGCCATAGAACTCTCGTCAAACACTTGAATATGTTCGTGTGCTCTCTCGAATATGCAGTTTTGTTCACACTTGAAGCTGCCTCTTTCTCTGGCGTTCCCTGCTGTCTCGTCTTGGCCCGGTGTAACCTGCTGAACCCATATCCATTCAAACAGGACTGTACCATAGCTGGGTGGACTAAACCATTATCCAGTCAAGCAGTACTGTACCATAGCTGGGTGGACTAAACCACTATCCAGTTAAACAAGACTGTACCATAGCTGGGTGCACTAAACCATTATCCAGTTAAACAAGACTGTACCATAGCTGGGTGCACTAAACCATTATCCAGTTAAACAAGACTACCATAGCTGGGTGGACTAAACCGTTATCCAGTCAAACAGTACTGTACCATAGCTGGGTGGACTAAACCATTATCCAGTCAAGCAGTACTGTACCATAGCTGGGTGGACTAAACCATTATCCAGTCAAACAGTACTGTACCATAGCTGGGTGGACTAAACCCAGGTGGACTAAACTAAATGATCCTCACTGTCAGAGGGGTGCTTCCCGCTTGCTGCTACTGTCAGGTTGAGCAATCCTTTTTGACATAACACACCAACAATATATGTATATAAATATAAATATTTGAATAAAGACATGTTGATAGATCGTCACTTTTGCAGTCGTAAAAAAAAACAAAAAACATGGTTTTCAATATTGAAAAACAAAGTTCTAACTTATTACCATCTTTATCCTTTTTTATAAACAGATGTAGATACACATTTTTATTCTCTTGTGGATTTTCTTTGAAATAGGCTTTTGATTTATTTTTGGAGCTGTATAATTATTATTGTCTACGAGAATCTTTTCTGTGGGTCAAACATGTACTGTGTGGCTTTTTGATTGAACACGGTACACTTCGATTTTAATGTTTCAGAACTTTAAATAGCTTTAGTCATTATTCTGCCATTCAGTTGGCTATGTAAAGTGTGTGTGAAATTTTGGATCACCTGTTGCACGACGTTGCTGTAGAAAGAGGAGAGATTCCACCTTAAAAGAATTTATGAAAATCCATGGTCATCTCACTGTGTGAATGTGTGTACATTTGCTTCTTAGTATGTAAGGTCATTTTAAATATTCAAGTTAATCCCAATCGATTGAAAAACTTACATTTATCCGACCTGCTTGACCTTAAATTGCATTGCTGTATACTGCATGATTATAGAAACGTTCAATCGTTTCCAACGATAATTACTTAAGCTCCCACTGAACCATAGGAATTTGGTAACACAAATGTGAATGTTTTTGTTTTGTTTTCATTGTAACCTCTGCATTCCTGTACAGCTGTCATAGCAGTGGACTCTAAGTCTGTGTAGGAGGTTTGGCTTGGTACCATGCCTGATTGATGGGCTAGAGGGCTTAGCCAAACAAGGACTTTACCAACGGTGCATTTCAGTCTGTGTCTGGGAGAGAATAGTGACATCCCCTGTCTTTTAGCTCTTAAGTTTCTTTTTATTATTAAAGACAATTAAACAGACGTGTCGGATCCAGTTTATTAGAACGGTGTTTGTGCGTTAATTAAAAGCCTACTAGCTGTGAAGTTAGTTTGTATCAATCTGCACATTCGACCTTCATTCTGAGTTACTTTTGAAGGTTGGGTCTTTTGTAAAGTGATACTCGACATGGAAACTTCATTCAAAGTCACATGAATTGAATTGATGATCTCTAAATCTAAATGCAAAACACACATTTTGTACGGGTTTATTTTTAACAGCAGTCAATCATACAGCTCAAGTTCAAAAAACTGATCTCCCATAGAAACATTTGGTACTAAAGTACTATACATCTTTCTATACATTCACCAAAAAGTTAATCACAACCTCACAAAACCTGACATCTACAAAAAAAGAGAAAGGAATGGTTTTTCTCGTACTTAAAGGTACAGTACATAGTGTGACGTTGCAATAAGAAACAGCAGGCTGGTGGATTGAGAAATGACACACTGCACCTTTATTCACAGTGGCTAGAATACGACAGACTGTACCATCAAGCCTATGGCCACGCCTGGCTCAAAAGGTGCTCTTCTCTATTGGTATTCCAAAACGTAGTATCCATCTAACTCCATCTTTTGTGGGGAAATTTGAGGTGCACAATTGCTCCAGGAACCTGCTTTATTTTCCAGCCACAAATAGAGCTATTTTACGCCACTCCCCCAAACTGTTGAGAAAACAACTAAATACAGTGAAATCTAACGTTAAAGCAAAAACGGAGACTTAAGGCCTTATTTATATTTATATATATATATATATATATATATAAATAATACTTTTATGTGAGTAACCGATCTAGGTTAATGCTGATGTTCCACTGAAACAGAGTTTTGTTGTTTTGAACACAGTCTACGCAACCCAGGGTTGGCACTGAGTTGGAGTGGAGTTGTTATATAATATATATATATATATATATATATATATATATATTATATCAACATATGTAAGATGTCCAACTTAAGTAAATACAAATGGCCTCTTTCAAAAGAATGTGTATGGTGCAAGTGTTCATAACATACAAAATACCGCACTCTAAAACAGTGTATGCGTTTCAAATAAGGAAAATACATGTTCAAATGATACAGCAAAATTGTATGACGCTAAACAGCACTTATCAAAAGACTAGATTTCTAAGAAAGGTTTTTCAAAAAATGGTTTGAACCCCTAGGCAAACTCTACAACAGACTTGCACTTGTTCTGTTGATCCATCAGGAACGGAGGATAAAATGCCTAGGTTTGACTATCTTTGGATGTTTCATAGTTCCACTCCAGAACCGATACCCTTTTCCCACATTCAAAAGTAAGGACACAATGATTCAAATTCAACGCATAATCTGAATAGAAAAAAAAGGACGTTTTCTCTAAATGTATCTAAGTTTAGTCAAGCGAAGAAAGTCTGAATTGAATTTTAATCAATGTGCTAAAATGAACAAACAATTTAAGGCCCTGGTTTCAACCTTTGTATCAATAACCAAGGCGACAATCTTTCAGAAGACGCATTGACCGCAATTACAGTTCCTTTTATATTTCTACATTTAAAAAATAAGAGTTCTTCTTTTCCCCTCTAGTCTTCAACACTGAGTGAGCAGAGAGCTCTCCCTCCAGTTAGGAGACTCCGTCAACATACCTACTGTTCCCTCGTAGAGTCACGCTGCAGCCAGGCTCAGGCTCCTGTAAACTCCTTCCACTGTTAGACGTTAGCCGTTTTCCTCTCTCACACACACACACACACACACACACACACACACACACACACACCAACCCTGGACCTCCATCGGGCTCCACAGAGATTTCCTATACGAGAGGTTAGGGCTCTACAGCCCAGTGTCAACTCATCAGTGCCTAGCTCCAAGGATCCGTAGTACAACACCCCTGCTTTACTCCACAGGGAGAGGACAGAAATATAACTGTGCCACGCCTCCGCCCCCCCATCTGTGCTCAAAAATAGGTTTGACTGTCCACTGTCACCTTTAGAGAAAAAAAACCCCTCTCTTTTCCACTTCTGAAACGGCAGATAAATATAGTAACATTGTAGGGGAGTGTTATTAACCGACCACCACTGGGAGAAGCTAAACTCAGCATGGAGAGGGCCTGAGGAAGCAGAGTAACCCAGGACACATGCTCCACATCCTAACAGAGGCTCACGCTGTTCAGTCATTCCTCACTGGATTTGGGGGCGGGATTTTGTGGTTGATACAGCAACAGAAAGTCTATACAATGTTTCTCAAAACTCACTCACACACTCACACACTCACACACTCACACTCACACTCACACTCACACTCACACTCACACTCACACTCACACTCACACTCACACTCACACTCACACTCACACTCACACTCACACTCACACTCATACACAGAATCCGTCCCCTAAATGTGATGACCACCCACCCCCCTTCCCCCTTGTCAAAACAACATGGCTGCCTCTTAATGACGTGTCGCTCCAAGGTGAGAGAGTCTAGTAGATACAGGGAGGAGAGAAGCTCCCGAGAAGGGTTGTGTGTGTAGGGGTGGAGGTGGTGGGAGTGTGGGGGCCTCCCTGGGGGCCTCACTTCTCCCGGTAGTAGAGCAGGTACATCTTCAGAGGCTCGGGCAGTGGCAGGCTGAGGATCCTCTCCCTGAGGACGTTCACCGTGGGCTCCGCCCGGAGCAGCTCCCGCGTCTCCTCCTCCTCCTCCTCCTCCTGCTGTTGCTGCTGCTGGTGCTCCGACTCCCTTTCCTCCTCCTCGTCTTCCTCCTCCTCGTCCGTGTCCTCCTGCTCCTCCACCACCCCTCCTCCTCGCCCTCCTCCTCCTCTCCGGCTTCTCCTGCGCCTCTCCTCCCTCTCCCTCTCCCTCTCCCCATCCTCCTCCTCCTCCTCGCCCCCTCCTCCTCCTCCTCCTCTCCCTCCTCGGTTGTTGTTGGCGTCTCGGGGGGAGGGGGTGAGGGAGGGGGCGGCGCTGCAGCTCACCCCCACCTCTCGGTTGGCCAGCACCAGGGCGTTGCAGTGGCGGCGGTGGACGCGCCGGCGTTTGAAGCGGGGCCCGTACTTGTGGAGGCCGGCCACCGCCAGGCCCCGGCCCACGCCCAAGGAGGAGCCCAAGGAGGAGCCCAAGGAGGAGCCGCGGCCGCGGGACGCCGCCTCGCCCGGGCCCGACGTCACCCGCAGCGCATGACGGATGGTGACACGGGACAGCTCCTGCAGCGAGCGCACCTCCAACATGGCTGCATGGGGGGGGGGGGGGGGGGGGGGGGGGCAGAGAAAAAGAGGGTGAGAAAGAAAGGACGTAGAGAAAGGGCAAGATAGAGAGGAGGAGAGGGAGAGGGAGAAGGAGGAGAAGAAGGAGAAGGTTAGGCTGTGGAACTCCTTGGTCATCCAACTTTGTAGCCAAGCGTTGAAATGATCCAACTAAGGCCAGCTGGCGCGCGCGCGCACGCACACACACACACACACACACACACCCACACACACACACACACACACACACACACACACACACACACACACACACACACACACCCCTTCACTCACGTAGCGGGACAGCCTTCGGCCTGCCGTTGGCCCCGTGTTTGGGCTGCACCAGAGGAGCGAAGGACACAGCGATGATCTTCTTGGTCTCCCAGCTGTTGGAGCCTGTCCTGGTGATCTTGGTCAACTGGGGAACAGGAAGTCAAGAGGGTGAACGCACACTCCCCACCAGAGAGATATAGAGAGAGAGAGAGAGAGAGAGAGAGAGAGAGAGAGAGACAGAGAGAGAGACAGAGAGACAGAGAGAGAGAGAGAGAGAGAGAGAGAGACAGTACCTACCTTCTCCTCCAGGGGCAGCACCAGGACGCCCCCCACCTTCAGCAGGTTCTTCATGTAGTCCTCATGCTCTCTCTGCACCCCTGCCCCACAGTACACCCGGTCGTACTCACGGCACTCTGGAGGGATCTCCAGGCAGTTCCCCACCACAAAGGAGGGCACGCAGAACTCAAACCTGCGCACACGCACAAGCACACACACACACACACACGCACACACGCACACACATGCGCACGCACACACATTACACACGTACTTATGTACACACACGCACATTACACATATTTTACACATTCATATACACACACACATATTCCACACATTCATACACACACAAACATATTTCACATACACACACACACACACACACACATACACACACACACACTTGGTGAATGAGGGTTTGAACCCCTGGTGTGTTTAGCGGCGGCGGTTAGAGGGGGACTCTCACTTGTCAAAGCTCTCGCTGGTTTTGATGAAGTAATCGAGCTTCTGGTAGGCGTACTCCATCACATCAGCATGAAGCTCCACACCATGGTTCAGTCCAAACGGTCCTACAACACACACAGCCACGATATCAATAAGCACTATATGAACCCTTATAGATCAGACACACAGCCACGATATCAATAAGAACTATATGAACCCTTATAGATCAGACACAACCACGATATCAATAAGCACTATATGAACCCTTATAGATCAGACACACAGACACGATATCAATAAGCACTATATGAACCCTTATAGATCAGACAGAGCCACGATATCAATAAGAACTATATGAACCCTTATAGATCAGACACATAGACACGATATCAATAAGCACTATATGAACCCTTATAGATCAGACACAACCACGATATCAATAAGCACTATATGAACCCTTATAGATCAGACACAACCACGATATCAATAAGGACTATATGAACCCTTATAGATCAGACACACAGCCACGATATCAATAAGCACTATATGAACCCTTATAGATCAGACACACAGCCACGATATCAATAAGCACTATATGAACCCTTATAGATCAGACACAACCACGATATCAATAAGCACTATATGAACCCTTATAGATCAGACACAACCACGATATCAATAAGCACTATATGAACCCTTATAGATCAGACACACAGACACGATATCAATAAGCACTATATGAACCCTTATAGATCAGACAGAGCCACGATATCAATAAGAACTATATGAACCCTTATAGATCAGACACATAGACACGATATCAATAAGCACTATATGAACCCTTATAGATCAGACACAACCACGATATCAATAAGCACTATATGAACCCTTATAGATCAGACACACAGACACGATATCAATAAGCACTATATGAACCCTTATAGATCAGACACAGAGCCACAATATCAATAAGCACTATATGAACCCTTATAGATCAGACACACAGACACGATATCAATAAGCACTATATGAACCCTTATAGATCAGACACACAGACACGATATCAATAAGCACTATATGAACCCTTATAGATCAGACACACAGAGCCACAATATCAATAAGCACTATATGAACCCTTATAGATCAGACACCGACACAATATCAATAAGCACTATATGAACCCTTATAGATCAGACACACAGCCACGATATCAATAAGCACTATATGAACCCTTATAGATCAGACACACAGAGCCACAATATCAATAAGCACTATATGAACCCTTATAGATCAGACACAGAGCCACAATATCAATAAGCACTATATGAACCCTTATAGATCAGACACACAGACACGATATCAATAAGCACTATATGAACCCTTATAGATCAGACACAACCACGATATCAATAAGCACCATATGAACCCTTATAGATCAGACACAGAGCCACAATATCAATAAGCACTATATGAACCCTTATTGATCAGACACACAGACACGATATCAATAAGCACTATATGAACCCTTATAGATCAGACACACAGAGCCACAATATCAATAAGCACTATATGAACCCTTATAGATCAGACACCGACACAATATCAATAAGCACTATATGAACGTTTAAAGTTCAGACACGCAACAACAATAATAATAATAATAATACAATGAATAACAACACAACAAAATCAAAAGAATCGTCACTCTCCTCATCGTTGTGAACTTCCACTGGTCTCAAAATGGCGCCCACCACCTACCCACTATGAGGCCCACCATGGTGCTGAGGTAGCCCGTGCCACTGCCCAGGTTGAGGAAGGACAGGCCGGGGTGGAGGTCCAGCGCCTCCATCACCTCCGAGTAGATGCAGGGCGCCGACAGGTGGATGTTGCCGTGGCGCCAGGCCAGGTCTTTGTAGGCGTTGTCGCGGTGCTCCTCCAGGTAGTAGTCGGCCCGGTCGATGGCCCGGAACGCCCGCTCCACCAGCTCCGAGCGGATGTAGTGGGCCTGGAACAACATTGTTATTGTAAACAACATTTTGCCCAACCCTATGAGATTTAGTAGACAAGCGACTTTTCTAAAATGGTTATTTTCTTTATTTCGCTGTGGACAACAGCGTGGTTTGAATCTCCTTTAAAAAAAATGTATATATATATATATATTGTAATGTCAGAACAACGTGGATGAGAAGAGAGGTTTGAAGGAGACCCGGGACCAAAGGGAGGGTGTGGGTTGGGGAAACATTGACCTCCTTCAGGTTGTCGATGAGCTCATCGTTGTCTTCACCAGCACTCACAGCTCCACCCATGCTGACCGGGAGGGAGGCGGGTGTCAATGGCCTGGCGTAAATAACAGGTGGGCTCTGAGGAGGAAAGAATTGAGGTGACAAAAGAGCGAAATGATTTAGAGAATGCTAAGTCTGTCACAACCAAATGAATTTGAGGAACCACAAAATCTACTGGGACAATTCAGCTGTAGAAGACCGGAATTTTGTGCAAAAGTTTAGGAAATGCAGACTTTAGCTGTCACATTCTAGGTGTGAATGCTGCAGTTTGGGATCAATGTGTGTGTGTGTGTGTGTGTGTGTGTGTGTGTGTGTGTGTGTGTGTGTGTGTGTGTGTGTGTGTGTAACAACCACTGGGGAGCAATAACAACCACACTTTGAAGGCTAAGTGTTGGGCAAGTCATAAAGCTCTACACGAACAAAGAGACCTCAAACTATTTGGGTCCTTTGATATTAAAATGGGAAAAGTTTTGAGTATCAACTGTCAACTTTTCCTGCAAAAAAAAATACAAACTTAATTTAGTACACGCATCCACATAGCTAGACCATCTTCTGGGCTAACATCTGAGAATTCTACAGAATATGGAGCCATCAACTTTCAAAACAACATGACAACCACTGCATGGCGTTAGATGCTTAATGCAATCTTTCAGCAGTAGCGAAAGTGCACTTCCTGAAACTAAAACAGCGAAGAAAAAGAAGACAAAAAAAGATACACATTGTATAACAATGCACTATTTAAAACGTGCACCGTTTAAACGGTATACAATGTTACTTAAAAATAAAAACGGAACGTTATTTATCGCCGTTTTCACCTTTCCACGTTGCACATTGCAACCCGCATGTTGTTGCGGTTGATGGTGCGCTAGCTTAGGCTAACGTCGTTAGCTACCTAACGTGTTAACACATATCTGAGCGCCATAATAAAAAAAGAACTTAAAAGTAACTATGTCAGAATAACTAACTGGTCTGACAGACCACCTACATGTTCAATTGTAACATGTCATACTAATAGCAAAGGCACATGAACAAATAAGCATAACGTCGCAATATGTCTTCTTTGATTTGCCTTGTTGTGCCAAAACAGAGGAACGACTGCGACAAAAGACAACTGAATTAACTCTAGCTAGAGCCGGTAACTGCACATACTTACTAAATGAATCACTGTAACGTTACCTATAGAATAACACCAGGTGTGATGTAGTATGTAAAAATGCAACCGTTTTCAACAAATTGTCCTTTCTTCGGGCTTTGCAATTATCAGACAAGTCTGTCCGAAAAACATTCAGAGAGATAACAGTGGTGGATGGATGTAAACATTCACCCAGCTGACGTTTTGACGTCATGCGTAAAAAGCTTGCGTTCGCGCATTTAGTTCCCATTCACTATTTCTCTTTAAACTTGAAATAAGTATTTCGAGGTTTGGTAGTTAGGTATATTTTCGGTTCTTACCTTATTGTCTTGTTTCCTGGGAATATTCCAATTTGTCCTGGTAGTTTTTACATCCAGTCGTGCAGTTTTATTTTGAATATATTTAACAGGGACATCTAGGCCATCAGTAGGCTATAATTTAAATTTTCACGAATGGTCAATAGCTGTCTGCTCATAAAAATAAATTGAAGCAAGTCACCAATTTCTTCGTAATGGGTATGTTTCGATATTGTTGCTTGCTGCAGCCTATATGGTACCATCAATACATCATGTATAAAGCATCAAGTGAAATTAATATATTTTCAATTTTATTTATACAGCGTTGACTGACTGAGACTATAGCCTGCGTCTCTTTTGCAGCAGTGCATTGTTTACATGCCAAACTTCTATTAAGGGCCTATATTAAACTATTCTAATGTCATTTCGCAAAAAATACTTGATGGTTGACGTTTCATGTGTCTGAGATGTACGCCTATTCCATCCAGTCCAGTAGATGTCAGTACACACACACACACACACACACACACACACACACACACACACACACACACACACACACACACACACACACACACACACACCAGTAGATCAGTAGTCCAGCAGATGTCAGTGTTTTTCTACATACATCCAAAGAAACATGACAAGGGGAGCAGGATGCTGAAAGTGATCCCCCATTTTGAAAGACCATCTGGTGAGAGAATACACGTACAAGACCGCAAATGGTAAATAGGACATAGACACAAACACACACACACACACACACACACACACACACACACACACACACACACACACACACACACATCTCCCTTCTCTCCTATTCACAAACACACATGCCGACACACACATATACATGCAGTCATGTATAAACACAAAACCACATACAAAGTCAGGCGACAAGACGCACACACTTTTCTATGATCCTTTATTTGCGTTTTTCATAGAGAACATTTAAAATGGTTTCCATACTCCCACAATAACTGACATCACGTCTCTTGTTTATAACACTGACACAGAAACAGGAGAACATGTACACAGGTACACAAACACACAGTCACAACATTGGCCCCCACTTCTACAGTGGATGACTTCCCAAAGAAATGCAGAGACCCAAAGGAGCCACAGCCAAGGCTTGCCTCACTTTACAAAACGGTACAGTAGCAAAGGAACACCCACCTCTACAAAAGTAACAAAAATCACCATACAATCTATTTTGTGGAAGTGCTTGTAATTCTGGAAGTTTTTGTAATTTTTCAAAATATCAATGCCTAGAAAATCACCAGTAAAAATAGCTCATCTCTGTAAAAATGTGCTAGCAGGACAACCCTTGGCTGTGGATTATTTTTTTTTACTTTGTCACAAACTATTTATTATTTTTTGTTTTTCATCTTTTTCTTCAATACAACAACAATAACACTGTTTCTGCTTAATACAAATATGTACAGAGACTTGCACTGGTTTCAAAAGAATGCCCTGCACACTGACGCATTATCTAGGATGACAAAAGTTCTCATGTGTCCTTCACAGAAACTGTCCATGCGGTTTGGTACCTGAATCATCTAAGATTTCGATCACAGTTTCATGACCTGGACAACACCCAGACGTTTCTGTGTCTCTGTAGCCCAACGAACGCACCACCGCCACGGGGGTGTTGTCTTATTTTGACCTCCCTTGTTGTTTTCCGATACATCAGACACATCAACCAAACTCCACACCCTTAGTAGTGGAGAGATCTGGATCACGACCTACTACATCATCTGAGCAGGATCCCAAGCAAGTTTACCATGACGGTGCAAACAGACCTTCGCCTGAAATGAGTGGAGAGTGAAAAAGGCACACATGATACGACCGGACGAACGGGGGGGGGGGGGGGTGGGTATCTGGGGGAGGGGCTGTAACAGTAGCTTAAGGGGATGGTTTTGGTTTTGCTCTGCTTCAAGGAAACACCTCATCAAAAAAAAAACATATGTGTTTACCCAGGCGCCATTTCATTTTTCACCCTCACAATCAGTCTCCTTACCTACCTCACTAAAGAGGAATTCATAACTCATGACCGTATGGAAAGGACATGCCCCTCACTATAATTGGTCAGAAACAAAGCGCAATAGCGTTTGTGAAGACTATTTGCTTAACTGTTAAGATTGCATTTGGTTCTTCAGCTACCGTCTTAAACGATGAAGATGTTTCATATCTTCACAAGCTCTCACACATCAATTTCATTCCTCCGTAGACAATTTCAGCAAGCAGTTTAAAAAGGGGGTCATGCCATTTCAAATAAGAGAATATTACTGCTTAGTAGGCTCGTGCATTTCAAATGGGTTCTTTTTTCATTACTTTCTTTATCAAATGCATCAAAAACATTTCTTCCTGAGGATAGGTTATACAAGAGAGCTGAGTGTGTGTGTGTGTGCGAGAGCCAGAGAGAGGGCTGGGGGTGGGGGGGGGGGTTCAAGCTATAAAAGGTTTTGACATTCTTTTGAGTGATGGGACACATTTATGCAACAAACGCCTTCTACCGACACTGAGAGGGAGAAGGCAGAGGCTGCCAAATCCCATCCCTACTCCCACACACTCCTTTCTCAGCACGCGGAGGGCCTGATCCTATCGCTGCCATGGCCTGGGGACACTTCTTGGCAGAAGGCCTATGGCCCACAAACGCACTGCATGTATTTTGGTAACGAGGTTTGGTTATAATAAAGACCGTCATGCCGTTATGCAGTTAAAAACACTCGCAGGCTTGACTGTGGATCGCAACAACCCCCCCCCCACACACACACACACACACACACACACAAAATCAACAATCAGATGCCCACGGTCCTGACCAGATTGGCAACAATCCACAGCTTTTCTACGTCAATCCACACACAGGTCATTGCTATGTTACAATAATATTAATAAAGAATAATATTCTACGCGTCCTCGATGAGGGCGTTGGAATAAATTTGCTATCGCCCGTTACACATCATTGTGAGACATTGTCAAGACTCAGATGCTGAATTCCTCGCAAGCCTCTTCCTGTTTGCGTGGATAGTGAAAGACAGACTCACACCGACGAGCCTCAACAAGACAACACATCACAAAATATCGAGCAGATATAACTGCAGAACATTAAAAACCAGCGGCATCTTCATCTTTACTGAACATCAAACTCACGGGACACACTTATGGACTGAGAGCCACACCCGTCACGTTTCAAATATGACAGTCGTTTCTCAGGTTCCGTACAACACACAGCAGAACATCCAATAAAGTGTGGACCCAAAACAGACAGAGCAGGAAAAAAAATACAAATCAAATATATCCCTCTAAATAGTGAGAAGAAACAGATTCTAAAGTATTGTTTTGTATTATCGACAACTCCTATTTATCTTAAACATTACAGTTACCCCCCCCCCCCCAAACAGGAAAGTTTCTTTAAAGCCACAGTTGAGTAGGTCCTTCTACTTGTATAAGGGTGTATCTGTTTTCCTACTGGTCACCAATCAAAGACAACTACAGCATGGGTCGACTGTTCAGCTAACAAAACAAAAGGAGAACAAGTCAACAAATACACTGGAAAAATATATGTATGTTCATATTCTTATATATAGTATCTTTAAATTCTATTTATACAGAATGTATAACGTAGTGTTTTTATGGCCCTCTTTGCAGAGAAAAAAAGGCATCTGAAACAACCACTCTCTGACGCCTCAGCCTTTCCACGGGACCAGACACTGTTACGTTGCAGAATGCGAGGGGTTCAGGAATGAAAGCGCGGGTTTTACAGTGGCACTTTGTGCATTCAAAAAAGTAAGGTCTAGAAGTAAGGCTACAAGGGTTTATATACGCTGACCGATAAAGGTTAACAAGAAGTGGCCATCCTATTCTTGAAGGTTGGATTTGTGTGTGTTTGTCTGTGTGTGTTTGTGTGTGTGTGTGTGTGTGTGTGTGTGTGTGTGTGTGTGTGTACATGTGCGTGTGTCTGTGTGTGTGTTTGTGTGTGTTTCAGACCATACAGTCTATGACAACACTGAAATTGAGCTGTGTGTACCATCTGCTCCAAACAATAAAAGAAAATCCAAAGAGTGGTTAAAGAATAATTGACCACAAGGCATTACATCCACAGTGTGGTGCATTACAGATGCTGGGGGTGAGCCAAACGTGGGCCGCTACAAAATGCTTGGAGGTAATTGTTTTTTTATGCTTATCAGTTATTTTCTTTGTCTTACTTGACCTGACAGAAGCACAAACACAAGATGGCTGACAGTAAGGGTCCTGTTGCTACTGATTGATTTTTGTTTTGCTGTTTGTTTTGCTTTTACAATCATGAGGAACAGCCGCTGGTATGTCAAGATAAGCCTAAGTAAACAAACATATTTATAATGGTGTGTCTTTATTTAAATATTAGCAATTGATTTTTAAGACTACTCAGACTCAGCCATCAATCACACACATAAATAACAAAATAAATATACAACCATATCACAGTCAATCTTTTCCATTTAAAATAAATAATCAATACATTTTTTTCAGCAGTGGGATTCTGAAGTTACTTGGACCAGAAGCAGAACTAATATTAACAAAGGGAGAAATAAAGGTTTATAAAATTATCAAAACTTTGTCATTTATAAAAGATCTGCACTTAAAAATGCTCTAAAAGTCTTTAAAAGAAAATACGATATATAAAATAATTAAGTGTGGTCAATTATGTAGTATATAGCTATTTAAAATATTGAAGTAGTACTTCTCTGTTGTCATTTGAACCATGTTAATAAAGATGCATTGTTTGTTTTACAAAACAATAAAGATAATAAATAGAATTCAAATAAATAAACAATGATAAACATAAATATAAATTACTATTTAAGAGTTCACAAATTTAAATAATTCATATAACAATAATTATTGTACCACAAAACAAATCATTGAAATGAAGTGCAATTTCAAGGTTTGATAAATACTATTGATATGACTAACAGTAATTGAAATCTCTGCACACTATATTACTAGAATTTCAGTTCAAAGGGAGAGCGAGAGACAGCTGCTCTCAAAACATGATATCAGTCATCCCATCAAATATATATCTATATACCGGACAGGATTCACTTTTGATTCTTATGACAGAAAGAGAACTCAGCCATCAGCCATCTTCCTAGAAGAGCCGCTCCGCTTAAATCCAGTCCATCCTGACTGCTGACTTGAGGAGAGTACAGAAAGAACTGCAGAAAGCACACAGACGTCTTTCTCAAGGCCCTCGAAGTACATCACTGCTGTGTGCTGTACACACTGTGTGTTGTCGCTCAGCGAAAGCCCATTGCTCAGAGTAGCAATGACACACACACACACACACACAAACTCCTGAGAGACCTGCCCCTCTCAGGGCCTCTCGACAGGAGTGTCAACCTGTTCATGAATTCAATGTGTGAGCTGAAATCAAATCGGAAAAGAACATCTTTCAAGACGAAGACAAAGAACGTAAGACGAAGAACGTAAACATTGAACCAAACAACGGTTTACACCCCCCCCCCCACACACACACACCCACCCCCCCCACACTTCCCTCCCTCCCTCCCCTCTTCAACCCCACCCTCCCCAGCCAGATATATAGCTAGTATTATTCTTCTCATCCACTCCAACCAAAGATTTGTTTGTTTTTGTAGTCCTCTTCCTCTTTGCGCCTCTTAATCCCAGCAGCAGCAGGTGTGGGTTTTGGTCCTTGTTAATCGCTTGCCATCTTTAAACAGAGTGCTCCCTGGGTTGACGAAAACGTTGAAGTTGCGATCTTGTTTTCTTTCTTGTTTTTTTTTTCTTTTTGGAAAACCTGAATGCCCTTGTAATATTTGTGTGTGTGTTCTCTTTCGATATATATTTTCTTTTTCGTTCATCTCTCCATCTTCCACTCGTTTGTCTCCTCCTCTCCACTCGTCTGGGTATGTTTCCCTTCCTTCCTTTCTCCCCCCCCCCCCCTTTCTTCCCCCCCCCCCCCTGGTGGCATGGAGGTTCAGACCTTGATGCCCTTCACAGCCTTGTTGATGCTCTCCAGCAGAGCCTTGTTCTCCGGGCTCTGGAAGCAGTCTTTGTTGGTGTACATGTCAGTTAGGGTGCTCACGTAGCTGTCAAAGTTCTGCTCCGTGATTGGCTCCTGCTGTGAAAAAAAGCCTTCCATCTTTAGATGAGGAGGAAAAATCAATAGATGTACCGTATAGATATATATTAATAAAGGCTGTGACGGAGAGTGTTATTGAGGGAGTTTTAACGGCTGCCAAGAACCAAATCATATTTTTGGAAGGTTTCAACATCGCATACATGTCCTGTTTATTTTTTTTAAACACTTTACTTAAAAAAAGAGCTCCACAAAAGTGCGTGCGCGTGCGTGTGCATGTGTGTGTGTGTGTGTGTGTGTGTGTGTGTGCCCTCACCAGGTGTGGCAGGCGTATATTAGCCAGGCTGCGGATCAGGGCCTGGCTCAGCCCGGACAGCTCCATGAAGAGAGCTTCGTTCTGTACCTCGATCAGCTTGTTCTCATGCTCAATGTTCTTCAAATTCTTCTCCATGGACGAGATCTGGACATGCGCACAGCATCCACAGACAACAGTTAACCAAGGCTGACTTTACAGAATCTATCACAAAGTTAACTACAACTGACTTTACAGAACTTATCACAAAGTTAACTACAACTGACTTTACAGAACTTATCACAAAGTTAACTACAACTGACTTTACAGAACTTATCACAAAGTTAACTACCACTGACTTTACAAAACTTATCACAAAGTTAACTACCACTGACTTTACAGAACGTATCACAAAGTTAACTATGACTGACTTTACAGATCCTATCACAAAGTTAACTATAACTGACTTTACAGAACTTAACACAAAGTTAACTATGACTGACTTTACAGAACCTATCACCAAGTTAACCACGACTTTACAGAACGTATCAAAAAGTTAACTACAACTGACTTTACAGAACTTATCACAAAGCTGACTACAACTGCCTTTACAGATCCTATCACAAAGTTAACTACGACTGACTTTACAGAACGTATCACAAAGTTAACTACGACTGACTTTACAGAACTTAACACAAAGTTAACTACCACTGACTTTACAGAACTTAACACAAAGTTAACTATCACTGACTTTACAGAACTTAACACAAAGTTGACTACGACTGACTTTACAGAACTTAACACAAAGTAAACTACGACTGACTTTACAGAACGTATCACAAAGTTAACTACGACTGACTTTACAGAACTTAACACAAAGTTAACTACAACTGACTTTACAGATCCTATCACAAAGTTAACTACCACTGACTTTACAGAACCTATCACAAAGTTAACTGTGACTGACTTTACAGAACTTAACACAAAGTTAACTACCACTGACTTTACAGAACTTAACACAAAGTTAACTACCACTGACTTTACAGAACTTAACACAAAGTTAACTACGACTGACTTTACAGAACTTAACACAAGGTTTACTACGACTGACTTTACAGAACTTAACACAAAGTTAACTACGACTGACTTTACAGATCCTATCGCAAAGTTAACTACCACTGACTTTACAGAACTTAACACAAAGTTGACTACAACTGACTTTACAGAACGTATCACAAAGTTAACTACGACTGACTTTACAGAACTTAACGCAAAGTTAACTACGACTGACTTTACAGAACCTATCACAAAGTTAACTACAACTGACTTTACAGATCCTATCACAAAGTTAACTACGACTGACTTTACAGAACTTAACACAAAGTTGACTACGACTGACTTTACAGAACGTATCACAAAGTTAACTACGACTGACTTTACAGAACTTAACGCAAAGTTAACTACGACTGACTTTACAGAACCTATCACAAAGTTAACTACAACTGACTTTACAGATCCTATCACAAAGTTAACTACGACTGACTTTACAGAACTTAACACAAAGTTGACTACGACTGACTTTACAGAACGTATCACAAAGTTAACTGTGACTGACTTTACAGAACTTAACACAAAGTTAACTACGACTGACTTTACAGAACTTAACACAAAGTTAACTACGACTGACTTTACAGAACTTAACACAAAGTTGACTACGACTGACTTTACAGAACGTATCCAAAGTTAAACGTGATGTATCGTGCCACGCGCTGTCCTTCCACATGTACATACTGCTTGTTATACGGACAAGACAAGGGCTTTGGATAAACTGTGCTTTGGATTGGATTATTAAATCATCTAGCGTTTCCCAGATTAAATGGAACTTTCAACTGATCATAAGAATCCACTATGTTTATGACCCAGTTAAGGTTTTTTGGTATGGAGGGGATGAATGAATAAAAGCAGAACACACACACACATACACACACACACAGACACACACACTCTCTCTTTCTCTCTCCCTCTCTCTTTCATATACTTACATGGATACAAAATGCATTATTATATAGATCTATCTATAGATGAGCTATGTAGACTGACCTGAGTCTGCAGGTTGATATATAGATGGGCTATGTAGACTGACCTGAGTCTGCAGGTTGATATATAGATGGGCTATGTAGACTGACCTGAGTCTGCAGGTTGATATATAGATGAGCTATGTAGACTAACCTGAGTCTGCAGGTTGATATATAGATGGGCTATGTAGACTGACCTGTGTTTGCAGGTTGATATATAGATGGGCTATGTAGACTGACCTGTGTCTGCAGGTTGATATATAGATGAGCTATGTAGACTGACCTGTGTCTGCAGGTTGATATATAGATGAGCTATGTAGACTGACCTGTGTCTGCAGGTTGACCATATAGACTGACCTGTGTCTGCAGGTTGACCATGTCTGCCTCCATTTCATTGTTGGACTCGTTGAGCTCGTTGATCTCCTGGTTTAGAGTCTTGATGTCCTCGTCGTTGTCCAACACTACAGAACGCACGGAGGTCTCATTAAAATACCAGGCCTTAATAATAAACCTCACAAAGTCACAGGAGAATAACACCATCGAAACGGAATATACTAGAAGCACAACGAATAACATAGAATGAAACAGCACCAAACTAGACAAGAGTTGAGAATCTAGAATGCGTTTACAGACAGACAACCAAAATAATAGCTCTCTGTCTTTCGCTATAACTCACAACCACACCAACGTAATACTGACAGTCTGGGAGAAGGTTTCCCCCCCGGTTCCTACCATCGCTGGCCCTGAACTTGGTGCTCAAGTATTCGTCTCCGGGGAACTTGGCCTTCTTCTTAGCAAACGTGGCTCTGGGGCAGCCGGAGAGACTGGTGTGGGGGGGGGGGGGGGCATGGTCAGAGACAAGGGGGGATGCTATCAGCGGTGTTCTCCGTAGTAACTACCTTCATTTAAAAGTTGAATCTTTAATTCATTTTCATTTGTGTTTAATAGATCACTTTGAGTGGATCACTATAGTCCGAGGTGAGAAAAAGGTCTCAGTATGTTAAAACTGTGTATTCTCAGTCTCAATGTTTAAAAAGTGTATGTCTGTATCTGTATGCTGAAACATGTCATGTCTAGAGGCGTGTCTGTATGTTGAAACATGTCATGTCTAGAAGTGTCTGCATGTTGAAACATGTCATGTCTAGAAGTGTCTGCATGTTGAAACATGTCATGTCTAGAGGCGTGTCAGCCCATTGAAGCATCTCACCTGCGTTGTGTCTGTGGTGTGTGTGGTGTGTGTGGTGGTCATGGTGGCCGTTTGTCATGGTGGGCGTGGTGGGCGTGGTGGGCATGGTGGGCATGGTGGGTATGGTGGGTATGGTGGGTATGGTGGGTATGGTGGGCGTGGGCGTGGTGGTCATGGTGGGTATGGTGGGTATGGTGGGTATGGTGGGCATGGTGGACATGGTGGGCATGGTGGTCATGGTGGTCATGGTGGGTATGGTGGGCATGGTGGGCATGGTGGGCATGGTGGGCGTGGTGGGCGTTACCTGCGGTGGGTGAGGAAGCTCCCATTGGCGTGTCCCGAGCCATCACACCCGGGCGTGGGGCAGCTGGGCCCCTCCGTCTTGAAGGCCTTCCAGTTGAAGGGCGAGCCGTTCAGGAGCCCCTCCTTCTGCCGCCGGGCGGCCAGCGGACAGCCGTAGGCGCTGCGGTGCGTGGCGTACTTCCCACTGATGTGGCCCAGGCTGTCACAGCCCGGCACGGGGCATCTGCTGAGGGGGGAGGGAACGGAAGGGACACAGGGGAGGAGGGGAGGGGAGAGGGGGGAGGGTGGGGGACGGGAGGGACAGGATGGAAGGGGTTGAGGGGGGAGGGGCGAGGATGGGAGGGGAGAGGGGGGAGGGAGAGGGGAGAGCGGGGGCCGGGGGGTAGAGGGGGTAAGGGAGAGGAGGGGGGGCTTAAACATGAGGTTTTCATTGGTAGAAGATGTAGTAAAGCTTGAGAGGGTTTAAAGTTGATTGTTATGCAGGCTTCAGTGAAAGAGTGACACAATACCATTTTAGCACTTTTAAGATAAACTCTACAGTACATCTTTAACCAACATTGTCATGTAAGATTATGTATTGTCATGTGATGTTTTGTATTTTGTTCTATGTCTTCACATAAACAACCATAAATCATACACATTCAACAAACACAGACACCAAGGTTGCCGTCAACTGAAAAAGTTGACTTTGACCAAGATTGGAGAAAATGCTGAATGTAGCCCACTTGGTATATGTTGTCGTCTAGGCTGCAATACTCTAGCATGAACTACAGTGGCATGAGTCCGCATCTGAATCAAAAGCCGAGATAGAGGCGCATTTCCCAGAAGGCCGTGTGGCGTGATGTCATCACCAGACGACAAAATGGGTTGATTCAACTGAAAAAGGGGGAGGAGTCACTCTGCCTCTGCGCTGAGTTCAGAGTGACTGCCTTTGATGTTTTTTGTTTTTTTAATACTACATTACTTTTACCGTGTGTCTTAATAAGCAGACATTTTAAGAGCGTGGCCGTTTCTTAGTGGTACGAACTTTAAGAGCTCGGAGTCCTCCGGGTTGTCCTTGGTAGGAGTTGTTTTTATTCCACTTTTCTTGGCACGCGGACACCCGGACAAACTGAAAACAGAAAGTATGAAGCCGATAAAAAATAGTCAATAAACTGTCTCTTCACGGAGGTGAGATCATTTTTTTGTTTGCTTGACATAATGGGGAGATTGAACATAATTTCAAACCAACTTCTAAGATATTTTTTTTTCTCAAAATAAATAAATTCAATGAAAAAAAAGAAAGACGTAAATTAAAGGAAAATTAGGACTAAAGGGAACCAAGACAACCTATTTTTATAAAAAAAAAATATAGATAAAAAAGTCCAAAGTATGAAGTTAGAGAAGCATGTCCAAATATGGCCAGAAGTGATCAGAGGTGTGATTCAATGTGTGGGTTTCTGTGAATCCTGTCTAAAACTATACAATCTGTCCCTACTCTTCTCTAGCCTTGTGAGTGTGTGTGAGTGTGTGTGTGTGTGTGTGTGTGTGTGTGTGTGTGTGTGTGTGTTGTCTGAGAGTGAGAGTGAGTGGTGTGTGTGAAAGTGTTGCTTTGTCGATGTCATGTAGATGGGAGTCTTCATACCTTCTGTGGGAGGAGTAGTTCCCAGTTATGTGACCTGAGCCATCACAGCCGATAGTGGGGCACCTGGGAAATGGAGTCAAGTTAGTTAAAGACTCAAAGATTCCTTTTCTCTCTGAGAATCTCACCAATGTTTCCCTGGGGGGCACTCAGGAAATGAAGGATTACATCACTAATGAGATAATTCATTTGCTAATAGTGTGATGTCCAGTGACCAATCCGGACTAGCGGAGTGAAGATGGCAGAGAGAGAAGAGGCAAAAGCGCCAGCTCTTAAGAGTCAACAATAGAAAGAAAACTCCATTTCCCAGGAGACACCATTGCAGAGCATACAGGAAGTGACAGGATGGTAAAGACGTAGAAGAAGACATACTTGAGTTCAGCAGAGTGAGCCGCCATGAGGGACCGAAGACTCTTATCAGCAAGCGGACACCCAGACAGACTGAAGGAGGGAGGAAATGGGGTGAGAGAAGAACAGAGGAGAGGAGAGGAGAGGGGAGGGGAGGAGAGGAGAGGAGAGGAGAGGAGAGGGGAGGGGAGGGGAGGGGAGGGGAGGAGAGGAGAGGAGAGGAGAGGAGAGGAGAGGAGAGGAGAGGAGAGGAGAGGAGAGGAGAGGAGAGGGGAGGGGAGGGGAGGGGAGGGGAGGAGAGGAGAGGAGAGGAGAGGAGAGGAGAGGAGAGGAGAGGAGAGGAGAGGAGGTGTAAAGGGTAGAGAGAGAGAAAGAGAGGGTGGGAAAAAGAGAGAGAAGAGAAGTCAAGGAGGGCAGGCAGTACCAAAGTCATTTGAGAAGTAGGGGACAGCCAGCCAGAGAGACAGTGAACTACTGACGCTTATCAAATCTCTTTCGATGTACGGCCATCTTGTTTCCCCCCCACACATACAGTGCACTGGCCTCGGACCTGCCACGGACGATCACTCAAGAAAGTTGTGGGGCGTTTGACTTCGCTTTACAGGCGCAGGGGGGGAGCAGTAACAGAGCCCTATCGGGGGTGGGGCACTCTCACAGCAAGGTCAGGTAAATGAAGCACACCGCATGGTCCTTGAGCTGAGCTAAAGGGGAAGGGGAGGGGGGGGGCGGGGTGTACCTGCGATGGGAGGCATAGTTTCCAGTGATGTGACCACTGCCATCACAGCCGGGGGTGGGGCACCTGAACGCGGGACGCGACAAACCAAAAGAAGAGAAGTAGAAAAGAGGTGGGGTCAAAGAAAAGAGAGAGAGAGGGAGGAAGGAAGAGAAAGGAAAGGGCGAGGTCAGTGAAAAGGAAAACTATCCAAAGGGAAGAGAGGAAAACACGACGGACCGTGGCAGAGGCAGAAGCATCGCGTGACGACTTACAGGAGAATATCTTTCTTGGCGTCCTTGACCTGAAACTTGACCTTGAAGTTAGGGGTCGTGACCTCTCCCGGGTACTTCCTGTCGTCTGCTGTGTCCTGCATCATGTCACAGTCCTCAGGGTCGGATGAGGCAAAGGACTGGCCGGTGTGTTCCATCTGGAGAAACCACGCATTTTCAAATAAACACAACTCACACGGCTTTTTCATCGTAAACCACTGGCTTACATTTCCTCAACGTTCTCGTGGCTACAATAATGAGGCACTACGGCATGTATTTAAAAAAACACTCTTCTGCCGAATATTAGTATTCATATTCAATTATCATTTTTTGTATTATTCCTTTTTGAAAAGGTTCAAAGGAGGACAACGTCTGAGTTCAAACCTGGATGGTGCAATACACCTGACATATATTCACAGATTTGGATTGCATAACAAAACGAAAAATGGATCAAATAATTATGGTAGAAATATGTCAGTGTATTATTAATAAAACAAAGAATACTGCAATGTTATCCATTGAAACCTTAATTTACAACAACAACTGTTATAAATATTTATGAGGGGAGGAATACGGATTTGAATGATTTAAATAAATACAACTAAGATGGATTTAATAAATTGCTATATTATAAATAAATTCTAGACAATCAGCTAACTGACTGTTAAAGTCTTCCTAAAGCCCTCTATGGACCGTACCAAGTCTGTGTTCAACGGGTTAACCTACCTCCCCCATGGACCCTATGGACCGTACCAAGTCTGTGTTCAACGGGTTAACCTACCTCCCCCATGGACCCTATGGACCGTACCAAGTCTGTGTTCGACGGGTTAACCTACCTCCCCCATGGACCCTATGGACCGTACCAAGTCTGTGTTCAACGGGTTAACCGACCTCCCCCATGGACCCTATGGACCGTACCAAGTCTGTGTTCAACGGGTTAACCTACCTACCCCATGGACCCTATGGACCGTACCAAGTCTGTGTTCAACGGGTTAACCTACCTCCCCCATGGACCCTATGGACCGTACCAAGTCTGTGTTCAACGGGTTAACCTACCTCCCCCATGGACCCTATGGACCGTACCAAGTCTGTGTTCGACGGGTTAACCTACCTCCCCCATGGACCCTATGGACCGTACCAAGTCTGTGTTCAACGGGTTAACCTACCTCCCCCATGGACCCTATGGACCGTACCAAGTCTGTGTTCGACGGGCTAACCTACCTCCCCCATGGACCCTATGGACCGTACCAAGTCTGTGTTCGACGGGCTAACCTACCTCCCCCATGGACCCTATGGACCGTACCAAGTCTGTGTTCAACGGGTTAACCGACCTCCCCCATGGAACCTATGGACCGTACCAAGTCTGTGTTCGACGGGTTAACCTACCTCCCCCATGGACCCTATGGACCGTACCAAGTCTGTGTTCGACGGGTTAACCTACCTCCTCCATGTCCTCCTCCCTTTGACGGTTGGGCTTGGTATAGTCCAGAGGCCCCTCCCACTCCTGCTTGTAGGCGTGGCCCAGGTGTGGTGACGTCATGCCACTGCTGCCCCCGTGGTGCAGGGACGAGGAAGAGGAGGAGGAGGAAGGGTCCGGCGACAGGAGACCCGGGCTGGCGCCAGAGACGCTGCCCTCGTGTTTAATGGGCTTCTTCATGCTCAGGTCCAAGGTGCCGTTCTCATCCACCTCGATGGCCATGTTCTGGAGGGGAAGAGAGAGAGAGAGAGAGAGAGAGAGAGAGAGAGAGAGAGAGAGAGAGAGAGAGAGAGAGAGGAGGGGAGAGAGCGTTACTAAAACGCCTGCAGTCCTGAATGCATAGAGCGCACTAATGAGCTTCTGTACTATATCATGATGGTGACCAGTGTAACTGTCCCCCTGAGAGTAGTGTTGCCATGCCATTAAGCCGCCATTAACACAAAGAGAGAGACTTCATCTGCCGGCTACTCACTATCTAGCCCACACACACACATATATATATATATATACAGTGTCTGTCTGTCTGTCTGTCTGTCTGTGTGTCTGTGTGTCTGTGTCTCTCTCTCTCTCTCTCTCTCTCTCTCTCTCTCTCTCTCTCTCTCTCTCTCTCTCCCTCCATCCATCCATCTATCTATTTATATAGTATAGTATAGTATTTACCCAATATATATTCTATATACTGTGTTTTAACAATGGAGTTTAGTGTCATGGAAACTAAAAGGCCCGGCTAATGAATGAGGTTGTGAGCAGGAAATAGAAAGAAGAAGAAGAGCCGAACGGGAACTCTTCCCAGAAGCCTCTGTGGTTGGGTCTCTGCCCCTGAGTTCTGCTGATTCTAAAACACACAGCTTCAATCTGATTCCAGACCAGTCTTTGGCTGGCGGGTTGTGTTAAAGCTACGAACAAAGGGCTGGTCCTAGATCAGTATCTCCTAAACTCAAATGGCAGCCAGCTCCATGTGTTCCCCCTTTAATTTCGCATCCAGAAAAAAGAAGCTTTCCAGGAAATCAAAAAAAGAAAAGAAAAAAAAAAAAGTGACAAAGTAGTCACTGTCTCCTGGGGGAGGCAAAAGCTTTTAAAAAATCATAATGTGGGGCAAAGTGGTGCTACAATTATACCTCCTGTGCACCGAGGGAGAGGGGAGGGACAGGGGGGACAGATTAGATGGGATGAAGGGAGATAGAGAGAGAGAGAGAAAGGGATTCACAACCATGGAGAGAGAGGGAGAGAGCGAGTGACAGAAAGAGAGAAAGACAGGGAGCGAAAGAAAACGGTAGAGAGTGAGAGTGGGAGGAAAGAGAGAATGAAAGAGAGAGAGAGACAGAAAGAGAGAGAAAGAGAGAGAGAGAGAGAGAGAGGGGGGGGGGGGGGGGGCCGGTCGTCAGATAATGAAAAAAGGCTACCTGGAGGAGGAGAATAATCCGGTAAACTGGCAGCCGGCCAAATTCAATAACAACATGAAAAGGAAGAGAGAGGGAGGGAGGGAGGGAGGGAGGGAGGCGAAAAGGGGGGTGGATGGATGGAGCAAGGGAGGGAGGCAGGCAGGGATGGGTAGTGAAAACAGAGGTGGATGGAGGGAGCAAGGGAGGGAGGGAGAGAGAGAAAGAGGGAGGGAGGGAGGGAGAGAGAGAGAAAGGGAGGGAGAAGAGAGAGAAAGGGTGAGGGAGGGAGGGAGGGAGACGGGGTGATGCAACTGCTTCTCAACACCATGGGTCTGTTTTTCTCTCTCCTTCTGTTCGTTTCAAGTGTCACCAGAGAGCGAGAGAAATGATTGAAAAGAAGAGGGAGAGGAGAGGAGAGGAGAAGGGATGGGGCAGTTAAAAGGAGAGAAGAGGAGGAGGGGCCTGTAGGGGGAAGGAGTTAGGCGTAACAAGGCCACCCTCAATGTGGTGCCACACTCTAACTAGTCTCCCTGCTACATGGGTTCCTCCCTCCTCCATCCTGCAGTGGCTCCATCAGCTTCACATCAGGTTCAAAATGTTTCTCTCTCTCTCTCTCTCTCTCTCTCTATCTCTCTATCTCTCTATCTCTCTATCTCTCTCTCTCTCTCTCTCTCTCTCTCTCTCTCTCGCTCTCTTGTGACCAGCTCAGAGAAAACTTTTCCTTTTCTTATCTTTCTAAGTAAATAGAACTACACAGATTGACTTGGTATTGTCAAGTACGGCACTGCCTTAGAGTTCAGTATGTCTACGTCTTTAATGTGGTTCAGCTTTGTATTAAGGTTCAGTATGTCTACACGTTGATGTAGGGCTACTTAGGTGTTAAGGTCCAGTTTGTCAATCTTGCCATGGATTTCCTTTGATGTTAAGGTTCAGTATGTCTACAATGTGTATGTTGAGGTTCAGTATGTCTACCTTAAGGTTGATGTTCAGTATGTTTACATTATGTATGTTGAGGTTCAGTATGTTTACATTATGTATGTTGAGGTTCCATGTGTCTACGTTAAGGTTGCTGTGGTGCTGCTTTGGTGTTGAGGTTCAGTATGTCTACAATGTCTACATTGAGGTCCAGTGTGTCTATGTTGAGGTCCGGTATGTTTATATTGAGGTCCAGTGTGTCTACATTGAGGTCCAGTCTACGTTGAGGTCCGGTATGTTTATATTGAGGTCCGGTATGTTTATATTGAGGTCCAGTGTGTCTACATTGAGGTCCAGTGTGTCTACGTTGAGGTCCGGTATGTTTATATTGAGGTCCAGTGTGTCTACATTGAGGTCCAGTGTGTCTACGTTGAGGTCCGGTATGTTTATATTGAGGTCCGGTAGCGTACCTTGCCGGGGAGATTCCTGGTGCTGAGGTTTTCCGGGCGTTCCCAGCAGCGGGTGGACAGGTTGAGGATGGCGGTGGCGGCCATGTGCGCTGCCTCAGCATCATGGGAGTAGTCGTAGGCCGAGGAGGAGGAGGGGCTTCGGCCGTAACCGTGGAGATGGTTGGGAGACGAGGACTTGGGGAACGAGGGTTTGGCTGTGGAGGGGGAAAACAGAAGTTAAACACCAACCGCCATTTACACACACACACACACACATTTTGAATCATAAGGAGCTCCATAGAGGGAATTCTGTTTTATTCTATCATACATGTTCCTTCACGCTTAATGTTTTCAAGGGGTTGCATCACTGGTGAAACACACGAACAGACCCCCCCCCCCCCCCCCTCACATTTGAAGGCTTTGGGTGAGAGTCCCCCCCCCCCCCCCCCCTCACATTTGAAGGCTTTGGGTGAGAGTCCCCTCCCCTCACATTTGAAGGCTTTGGGTGAGAGTCCCCTCCCCTCACATTTGAAGGCTTTGGGTGAGAGCTCGCCGGCGCTCGTCTTTGGGGCGAGCATGCGCTTGCCGAACACTTGCACGTCGAAGCTGGCGTAGTCGAACGACACCTTGGAGTACTTCTCCAGCTCCTTGGCCAGGTTGGCCCGCGGAGTGGCAGACATGGGGCCCGGGCGGTAGCTGCCATACTGGGGGACCTCCAGCTGCTTCACAAAACACATGGGCCTGGAGGGGAGAGGTGGGGATGGGGGAGAGAGAGACAGTGGGAAGAGGGAGAGAAAGAGAGGGAGAGAGAGAGAGAGAGAGAGAGAGAGAGAGAGAGAGAGAGAGGAACAGTCTGTTTAACAGCAGTGGGGCCTGGATTAAAAGCAGCCCTTATCAGTGCAGGGCACATTAACATGTTGTAATGCAGAGCGTGGAGTTAAGGAGCGCTAAGCCCCGCTCACTTTCCTGGAGAGCCCCGTCTCCTTTCAGCCAGGCCCCATGCTAAACCCACAGACAGAGCACCGAGTCCTGGGCAGCAGGGAGGGATACCCTCCCCCCCCCCCCCCCCCCCCCCCCACCCCAGACCCTTATCTCAGAGTACCTCCAGCTCTCATTCCTCCTCTAAGGCCTCACCTACGACCCTGCTACCATGACCATGGACAGTCAGGTCCCCCATCGGGGGAGTTGGTAACACACACACGCACTCACACACACACACACACACACACACACACACACACACACACACACATACATGCACGTACACAAACAGACACACACGCTATAAGAGTGGATTGGCGTTGAGGCTTACGGTAATGAGTGATGTTGGGGATTCAAACAAAGCTGGTCGGTAGACACACCAACAACAAGTGCACTCACGTGCGCGCACACACACCCACACCCACGTACACACACTCCGACCAGAGAGTCTGGTAACAGCTTTGTCATCACCCATCACAGACCGCCATAAGCTTGCTGTCCCTGATCAGGGGGAGCTTTCCTCTTGATTTGAATATCCTGGATTACACCAGACATCGGAGGCCGCGCGGAATGTTCCGTGGGCTCGGG
>CM030174.1:2730000-2737500 GCA_017639675.1 Aplochiton taeniatus | reverse complement strand
CCCCGCTTCATGTCATACGTCTCCGCGGACTCGTCCGTCCCGGCCGAGCGCTGCGATAGGCTGTCCTCGTCCCCCCCCTCCCCCTCCCCCTCCCCCTCCCCCTCCCCCTCCCCGTCCTCGTAGCGTTCCTTGTCCTCCGAGTCCTCCGAGCGCACCTCGATGACGTCCGAGTTGGAGGACGCGGCTTTCCGAGCGGCGTAGTTGTCGTCGTCGTCGTCGTCGGAGCGCTGGGAGTAGTAGTTTTCCAGCGGACCGGGGAGTTTGGAGGTGTAGTTTTCCAGTGGGCTTGAGCGGTGGGAGTTGTAGTTTTCGAGGGGGCTCGAGCGGTGGGAGTTGTAGTTCTCGAGCGGGCTTGAGCAGTGGGAGTTGTAGTTTTCAAGTGGACTTGTCCTGTTGGAGTGGTAGTTCTCATGCGGACTGGCTCTGTGGGATTTGTAGTTTTCAAGTTGGCTGGCCCTGCTGAAGTGGTAGTTTTCATGCGGGCTGGCTCTGTGGGAATTGTAGTTTTCCAGCGGGCTGTTCCTGTGGGAGTTGTAGTTTTCAAGCCGGCTGACCCTGTGGGATGTGTAGCCCTGCAACGGAATGGTCCTGTGTTCTTCAGCCTTGATTCCCTGAGCTGATGCGGTGCTGGTGATGATCGTGGGGACATCTTCCTCCTCCTCCTCCTCCTCTTCCTCCTCCTCTTCTTCATCCTCTTCTTCCTCTCTCTCTACTTCCTTCAGGAGGTCTCGTCTCCGAAGCTCCGACTTCCTCTTTTCTTCCTCCTCCTCTTCCTCTTCCTCCTTCTTCAGATGAGGGGACTCTTCCCTCATGACAACGCTCCTGTGCCTCTCCTCCTCTTCCTCCTCCTCCTCCTCCTCATCTTCCTCCTCCTTCTCTTCTTCGGCCAGCTCCTCCAACCTATTCAGGACAGAGGGCTCAACCTGAACCTCCTCATTGTCTCTCTCTTTCATCTCCTCCTTCTCCTCCTTCTCCTCCTCCTCCTCCTCGTTCTCCCACTCGGTCGCCATGGCAGCAGGCTGGCCCAGGGCGGCGGAGGCATTGGTGTGCGAGACTCGGCCGAGGTGGAGGAGAGAATCGGCCACCATCTGGTGGCAGCTGCCCCGCCCCTCCTCCTCCTCCTCATCTTCCTCCTCCTCCTCTTCCACGCCAGCCCCCCGGGGCGGGGAGACCTCCCGGGCAGCAGGGGGCGATGGGCCGGGTGAGGGCTCAATGATCATACATTCCTCTGGAGGAGAGAGAGAGAGAGAGAGAGAGAGAGAGAGAGAGAGAGAGAGAGAGAGAGAGAGAGAGAGAGAGAGAGAGAGAGAGAGAGAGAGAGAGAGAGAGAGAGGTCAGCAGTACTTGGAGGAAGGGATGAGTCAGCCAGTGGATGTCATTACTGCTTACATGTCAGCTTTATCCCAGAGCCTTCTCGTTATTGTTTGTGTGTAAGTGCCTGCTCGTTTTATTACGAAAGACATAGTGTATTGTGAACAGTTTGAATAGAACAATGTGGCCGTACAGTTTGCTGACTGTGAAAGATGTGTCCATGTCTGTGTGTTGGCACCTTCATCAGCCTCCAGAGCGGCTGTGGTCTCCTCTTCCTCGGCCTCCTTCTGCTCCTCCTCCTCCTCCTCCTCTTTCCGCTCTACCTGCGTCTCCTCCTGCTCGTCTTCTCCGGCCTGCGATGGCTCCTCCGTCTCCTCCACCTCCTCTCTCTCCTCTCCCTCCCCGGCCTCCTTGTCTTCCGTCCCTCCCTCCTTCCCTTCCTCTCTCTCGCTGCCAGCGCTGAAGCCCTCGTCCAGCGCCAGAGCCAGGGGGAGGGACTTCCTCTTGGAGGCGGGCGCTTCTGTTTCCTGTTCCTGCTCTGGCCCCGCCTCCGCTTCCTCCAGCCGGCGCTTCCTGGCCAGGGGACACCCCAGCACACTGACGGAGGGAGGGGCGGAGGCGGGAGGGGAGGGGAGGGGAGGGAGGAGGACAAGACAAAAGACAGAAAGAGAGTGAGAGGACAATACTTGGGGGGGGATAATCTAGGAAACAAACCCTCGCACACACAAAGTAGAACTTATTCACCGACACCTCATAGACATTCCAAAAGCCCCCCCCCCAAAAAAGAAACAAAAGCCAAATACACAAACGTCATATGTACAACACATGCTCATAAATATATATAAATATATATCTATCACAAATACATATTAACATGCTGGTCATAAGCCATGAGTTAGAGGGGCATGAGGCGCTGCTGTGGGAATGGAAGAATGGTGAGCAACGCTGCCGGGCGCCCTAAACGCCCTGAAGGGGGCGCCGTGGCGCTCGCATGCTCCGCCACTTCAACCCATCAAAGCCAATTGGCTGGAACGTTTAATAAACAACAAACGCCCCCGAGAGAAGCGGGGAGGAGAGCCGTGGACCAATGAGCATGCAGCTCTCTCACCTGGGGGGATCGAGAGGAATCTCGGAATCAAATAAATGGCTTTCATACATATGTACACTAATTGAGATTCATTAATATCTGTCCCAAGAAGTCCCGGGCCAGTGATCCGCCCCAGGTTTTTACATGGACTCTCAAGATGACAGAGGTATTGGAGTCCCGGGCCAGTGATCTGCCCCAGGGTTTTACATGGACTCTCAAGATGACAGAGATATTGGAGTCCCGGGCCAGTGATCTGCTCCAGGTTTTGACATGGACTTTCTGGGTGACAGATATTACAGTCCCGGGCCAGCAATCTGCCCCAGGTTTTTACATGGACTCTCAAGATGACAGAGATATTGGAGTCCCGGACCAGTGATCCGCTCCAGGTTTTTACATGGACTCTCTGGGTGACAGAGATATTGGGAGGAAAATAAGGGGAGGCATCACTGAGGAATATAATCGGAATAACTTACAAAAGGGAACTGGCGAAGACAGCCTTTTATTTATCCCTCGGAATCATATACACTGTCTATTTTGTTGACTTAATTAATTGCTTTGGCGGCAGAGGAGAGCATTCTGAGAGGACAGGAGAGGGAGAAGCACAGAGGAGGACAGAGAAGGACGGAGAGGAGGGGGTGGGTGGTGTTTTTTTTTCTTTGGACTTGGGTGGGTGGTATCTTCGCCCTACCTTCGGTGTCGGGAGTAGCGGTCACTGACATGGCCCGAGCCAAAGCATCCGGGGGTGGGGCAGCTGGGTGGAGATGGAAGGAGATGGTGTTTAGGGTCGGGCACACAGTGGGGGGAGCGTTAACAGACGAATGCAGTAATGGTGGACGCGCTCACACACACGTGCTCACACACAAACACACGTGTAAGAACAACACACGTACACTTACATGCATGGAAACGTGGACGTGCACGTCGTGTGCATGTGCATGCAGACAGACACACACACACACACACACATACGCCTGCTCCACACACTCCTATAACTACCAGGCACAATCTTGCACGCACACACACACACACACACACGCACACACACACACAGCAGAAGTGCAGGTGGCAATATCCCAGAGCCGAGGGCTCCACACACACACACACACACACACATAATAGAGATAATATATCATGGGCCGGTCCTCCATCCTATTACCGCTAGAGATAAGGGTCTGAGGCCAGGCCCTTCCAGGCATTAGCCCCCCCCCCACCCACCCCTCCCTCCCCTCTCCCTGTTCCTCCCCTCTCCCCCTGTCCTCTCCCCCTCTTCCTGTCCTCCGTCTATCTCCCTCTCCCCCTCTTCCTCATTTCGTTCACGTTGCCATGACCCCTCAGGACAGCTTATTCTCTGTTCTCATGATCTTCTCTCTCCACTCACTCTTATATCAATTACAGTCATTACCACTCTGTGCTCGTTAAAGGGAGATGGGGGGGGGGGGGGGGGGGGGGTTGTTTTGGTCTGACCAGAGCTTGAAGGTGAAGTGTGACTAATAAAAGAGAGGGTTAGGATGGGAGCTACAGAACATTGACCCCCCTAACCCTAACCCCTCTAACCCTAACCCTAACCCCCCTGACCCTAACCCTAACCCTACAGAACATTGACCCCCCTAACCCTAGCCCCTCTAACCCTAACCCTAACCCCCCTGACCCTAACCCTAACCCTAACCCTACAGAACATTGACCCCCCTAACCCTAACCCCTCTAACCCTAACCCTAACCCTAACCCTACAGGACATTGACCCCTCTAACCCTAATCCTAACCCTAACCCTACAGGACATTGAACCCTCTATCCCTAACCCTACAGGGTTACACCCCGACAACATCAGGGGTTTAGGGAGCAATGTCAATAGTGTTCCCATAGCGTCCTCTGAAGTCTACCCCCCAACAAGGACAGAACATGAGGATTCAACATGGATACTATTGAGATGCCCCCCCCCACCAAATACACCCAACACACACACACACACACACACACACCCCAGGTTGAGTCCTGGCAGCTTTCCATTGTGTTCTTAAACTATGGCTGCAGGGTGAGCTAGCCCTGCCATAAACCTCCTGATGTCCATTAAGAGATTGAGGCCGCCACTCACAGGCAGCGGTGGACAAAGAGCCACGGAGGACACAAACCAAGAGACGTGTTTTCCTTACCTCAGCTCCTGTCCAATGAGCTCCACTGGCACCGCTGAGAAGGACGGAGAGAAAAGCAGAAAGGAGAGAAAAGCAGACGGAGGGAGAAAGGGAAAAAGGAAAGGTGAGGGAAATGTTTCCTAGCGCTCAGCGCAGCTGAAAGAAAACTACAATCGATAAATCATAAATGCATACGATTCCCATGAGGCCTCCTCCGAGAGACGCATTCTAAAGATGGGGGGAAATGAAACAGCTACACACACACACACACACACACACACACACACACACACACTCACACACGTAAGCAAGTACAAACAAACAAAAGGAAGAACATAGACGTGTGTACAACCATACATATGTACAAAACACACACACACACACACACACACGGCAAAACACACACAGCAAAACCCACACAGTAGAACACACACACAGTAGAACACACACACACACACACACACTCACACACAGTAGAACACATTTACCCACAAACAGTAGAAAAAAAAACACACACACGCTAACAAAAACGCTGATTCCAAAGGAAGTGAGAATTGTATACCGACTTCACGTCATGCTTGGTCGTCACCATTTAGGTGACATAATTGAGAAAATGAAAATATTAATAAACGAATAAAATAAAATAAAAAAACGTTTTAAACCCCTGTGTTTCTTCCGGGAGAAAATTAATTGCCTCCAACATTTTTTTTTTTAATGATTCTGGTTCTCAAAAAAAAAAATTGTCCGCTTGTAGCCTTGTTTGGCTCCACGGATGAACGGGGCTTTGGAAAATGGAACGATTTTTCCCAGACGACACAGGGAATCCTGTTTTCCTCCTGGGCCTGAGGGGGAGACAACGCCTTCCTGGACTGAGGCATCGGAAAGCCGGGATTTCAGATGCATTCATCGTTAGTCATGAGGGACCAGGGTATCGGAATACCGAAAGAGCACTTAGTCTCGACACACAGACACACAGACACACACACACGCACACACACACACAGACACACTCATACAGACAAACACACACATCATAAACACACACACCAACACACTGAATAAACACACACCCTGCTGGTCATACACAACCACAATAATGCTGGGTACATCTATCTACACACACATACACACACACACTCCGGCACCAGGCCGTAGTAATCTATCTCTGCGGACATTTCCCAGTCCCAGAGCTCATCCCCATGCAGTAAAGAGGGAGAGACCACCTCCCTGAACCCAGAGTGGCACCTAATCCCCCCCCCCCCCCACCTACACACACACGCACACACACACACAGATTTTAATTAAATGAATCGTACACTCTCTTTCTCTCTCTCTCTTTCTCTCTCTCACACACACACACACACACGCACATCAGCTGACGCACACAGATGCATACACAAACATCCATCCCCACAGCCACACACACACACACACACACACACACACACACACACACACACAAACACACTAACAGACAAAGTGCAGCGCTGTGATTCTGCTGAGAGCTGTCAAGTCTAGCTGTCTGTGTGTGTGTGTGTGTGTGTGTGTGTGGGGGCAGTCTGACCAGCAGAAATGAACAGCGCTGTGCCTGTCTCCCAGGGAGAGGCTGTAGGCCAGCATCTTTTACAGCGGAGAGCAGGGAGGACTCCCTGTACCGCGCCCCGAACCCATGTACACCCCCTCCAGCCCCGCCCTGTACCCCTGCTAAACACTCACCTCTGATTCCCTTAGACCGCGTGCGTGTGCGCTTGTCATCACTCTCCAGACTCATCTAAAAAAAGAAAGAGAGAGAGAGAAAGTATTGGAGAGAGAGGGAGAAAGAGAGAAAGTGAGAGAGAGAGAGCGATGGAGAGAGAGAGAGAGAGAGAGAGAGAGGAGAGAGAGAGAGAGAGAGAGAGAGAGAGAGTCAGTATACATTGACGTCAATGATAAAAGGAAAAGCCATGTGGCAACTCAAAGGGTTTGTGATGCGATATTCCCATCAGCAAGAGGGAGGGAGAGAGAGAGGGACAGAGAGAGAGAGAAAGAAAGAGAGGGACAGAGAGAGAGAGAAAGAGAGGGAGAGACAGAGAGAGAGAGAGAGAGAGAGAGAGAGAGAGAGAGAGAGAGAGAGAGATGAGGAAACTGTCGCGGATGATACCCTCTCTATTTACCGGAAACATTGCATCATCTCCCTCCTCTCCTTCCCTCCCCCTCTCCTCTCCTTCTCTCCCCCTCTCCTCTCCTTCTCTCCCCCTCTCCTCTCCTTCCCTCCCCCTCTCCTCTCCTTCCCTCCCCCTCTCCTCTCCTTCCCTCCCCCTCTCCTCTCCTTCTCTCCCTCCTATCCTCCAGGAGTTCAGACAGAGGGAAGGTGGTGATGGAGACAGACCCACTAACCCTAACCCTAACCCTAACCCACTAAAACAGGTCCTAACCCTAACCTTAACCCACTAAAACAGACCCTAACCCTAAGCCACTAACCTTAATCCTAACCCACTAGAACAGGCCCTAACCCTAACCCACTAAAACAGGTCCTAACCCTAACCCACTAGAACAGGCCCTAACCCAAACCCACTAACACAGACCCTAACCCATTACCACAGGCCCTAACTCTAACCCACTAACACAGACCCTAACCCTAACCCACTAACACAGACCCCAACCCTAACGCACTAACACAGACCCTAACCCTAACCCACTAAAACAGACCCTAACCCTAACTCACTAACACAGACCCTAACCCTAACGCACTAACACAGACCCTAACCCTAACCCCAACCCTAACCCACTACCACAGGCCAAACTCTAGTACATCAGTCCAGAGAGAGAGAGACAGAGAGAGACACAGAGAGAGACACAGAGAGAGACACAGAGAGAGTAACAGAGGACAACAAAGCTTGACCCCCCCCCCTCCCCCGCCGCCCCCTCCCCTTGTAATTTCCTGCACCTGAGCCGGCAGCCTGATTGTACGCCTCACTCTCTGAGGTAAACGGAC
>CM030174.1:2707500-2722500 GCA_017639675.1 Aplochiton taeniatus | reverse complement strand
AGCTTACTAATGTCCGGGTCAGACGCTCAATCCTAGATGGTAGCTATATCTATATAACGCCAGCATGATATGTTCCTATTGTAGCTCTAATTAAAACAGGGCTGTAGCCTTTCGTTCTAGGATCAGGAGCTGTTCATTATCCCGTCTCAACGAACAGTAGCAGCTCATCATTAAGTAATGGTGGACCGACGAACGAGGAAGACAATTAGTTGATTGTCAGCGATTCGGCCCGGGAGTCGGTCGAGATATAGGGTTGGAGACGGGGCTGAGGGAGGAATGGCCGCTAGAGTGAATAAATTACCGAAAGATTAAACAAATAAATCATAATTTTTTAAGTATTTTTGTTTTGTTCTCGAAAATCTTTTTTTTTTATTTCTTTTTTATCTTTTTCTGTTTCTTTCCTAAATACAACGTTTAGTAGGCTCCCCATCCCAAATGTTCGGTGCATTATTTTATATTACTTCAAATATCGAGCTGCAACGAAAAAATAAACATAAAAAAAAATAAAAAGATAAGGGAGAAACAAGTCGAAGAAAAATGAAAAGAAAAAAAAAAAGTAGAATACAGTAATACCATTAGACCTACCGGATTTACTTCAGCGGGACAAGCGAGCAAAGTCAGATGTACTAAATCCATAGTTAGATTAAAAACTAGAGTGTGCTGCTCTCTGTAACAGCATTACTGCACGTGCTGGGCCAGCTGTACACCCCTGGCCCGGTTTATCGGGATTTAAAAGCAACTTAGAGTGATTATGGTGACCCAGACAATGTTTGTAAAAGTAGAGAAAAATCATAAGTTTGAGCCTCAGAACACCATGGCATAAGCAACCTGTATTCAAAAATATTTTTGTATGTATTGTTTCATATTTACTTTTCTATAAGATACAGACTGGCTATAGTATGTGTAGATCAACTAGTCTCTCCTATCCTTTCATGGAGGTTGTTTTTAAATGATTATCAATTGTGTAAGGTGGAGAGCAACCCAGTGTTAAAGTGAAGGAAACTAATGAAACCATTGTTTACGCTGTCGGGTTGAGGACGAACTGCTTCGAGGGGGATATAATTAAAGCCTTATCTGTTAAAGGCGCGTGTGCCTGGCAGTACAACTCCATGGTAACCCGTTTTGGGAGAGTCCCTTGGGAGGGCAGCATCCGGAGAAAGATTTACAATCACCGCTTTCTTTTAAATAGATTCCTTTTTTCTGACAATTGAAACATACTAGAGAAATACGCTAATTCTTAGAATGATGTTATAATCAAACTAATGCAAAAGGTTATGTTTGCATCAATACGGCCAACGAAAGGCATTGCAGGCCTACATGATCAAATGATAGGCTACTAGCCTAGGTCAAATATTTACCAATTGCCAAGTCAGTCAACCACATTTTTACTTTACTTTACTTTTTACCTATTTGTTATAGGAGAGACTGTAAGACATAGAATAGTCTAGCCTACTGAACTGAACAAAACAAACCCATAGGGTTGACTATCTCGCACAAGCCAACAAAACACAAAATATTTTTTTGCCGAGGCTTTTATTGCAACTGGCTTCATCTCTATACTGACAGCTCGGTCGACCCTGACCTCTGCCTGTATTGCTTAGATTTCTGATATAGGCTTTCAATGACGAGGAAGCAATTTGGTCCAGCTGCTCATCCCGACATGTTTATCATGCTTTTCTCCTCGCTGATCCCGCGACACCTGCTGCCAGCACAAACACGACCAAAACTAGCATCGTTATGACCGATTCATTTCACTGCTCCGCGTGGAGTGAGACTTGCTTCGTGGTAACTCGAAAACCCTTATCAACGAATAACTTAAGAGCGGCTACGGTTTATACTCTCATGTAGGCCTAGGCCTAAGCATTAAAAGACACTATATACATATACTGTAGGATAAGATATTACAACTTCGTTCCCAAAAAAACATAACAAGCAATAGGCTTCAAAGGCAATAGATCGAGATTTAATAAAGGACAAGATTCGCCAGTGTTTTACCATAATCCTATGTTTCTCGGTGCAGTTACGCTTAGAAGACTATAGTAAACATCGAACATTGACTAAGAAAACTTTTATCCACTGTTCAGACATATCTTCTTCGTTAAAACCTAGAGCATGAATAAAACACCTATCAAGTTGGTTTAAGGATCCATGTTACTTTAACGTATAAATAAATAATTAATATACAGTGACATCACGTCATTTAGGAGCATAAAATATCACTTCTGGGAATACGCTCAATCTTGGTGTAATGCAAATCCGCCGCAGCTTTTGAATGATTGAGAGTTGAGTGGTTGTGTAGCCTCCTTTTCAAGCAAGGCAGTATGAAGAGAAAGTTAAATGGCAGGTGACATAATCCACATTGGGGATATCACCACTTCCCTCTCTTCCTCCATCTTAGGACGCAGGTGCTTTGACAAACCGCTTGGCGCATGTATTCTGACCACGCTAAGCAGAGCGGAGAGTAACCTACTCAGAAAAAAATAATAAAAAACACCAGACAGCGTTTTAAGCTTAAAGAACAGAGGTTACCATTAAGGAGAAATAGGGAGAATGTGGTTGAGTTTGAGTAAGGCTGCATGTATTGCTTAACAGTCGGTAGCTTAACGTGATTGTGAGCACTTTCATCTAGGCGTCACTAAGGGCGACTGACATTTGAAGAGAGCATCTCTGTTTTCTGCTGCAGAGGATCAAATGGCCACCCCTCCCCTCTCCCTCTGCTCTCTCTTCTCCATCCATCCACACACAAGCTCGGCTTGGGCTCCAATGTAACGCCCATTGTTACTCTTCTCTAATTACGCAGGCTGCTACATGGAACTAAGAAACTCCAGGTAGCTAATAGTTTACAACAAAAATTCAGCGCACAGTCAAATGAAGGTGAAACACATTCGGCTCACTACACTCACAACATGCGCAATTGCGACGTAAAAGCAGCGGTTTCGCGCTGCAATACAGTAGTCTAATGTATTCCAAACAGAAGGTGAAACCTAAGGACAGAAAGTGCTGAAATGCTATCGAACGTAAGCTAATTCGCTGCGTTCATGACTAGGTCGACTAAACCGTATTTACTTCGCTTTGATTACGCTTTACGAAAACATAACAGAGATCAACTCCTGGAACAGCCACACACACAACAAGAGTGAAAGCGAAGCGAGTAAATACCCATATTTGGGAAAGCACCATAGTAAGCTTCATTCGACAAAATAGTTGTTATTTATGTATTCTGTTATAATCAATCCTCCCCGGCTGTATAACAATACTAGCTGACAGTAAAGGACATTTGAGATTACTAACATATGTTCGTTACTTAACGTTGTCTTTAAGGAAAGGTAAACAGAATTAAATTATTTACTTTTACAAACAAGGTAGTATCAGAGATTATTGAGAGTCATTCAAATCTGTCCGTATGGTAGTATTGACCCTCTCATCAAGAAATATGAATATAATACCGCACAGTTAGTCATTGGTAATTATGCTAAAGTAAAAATAATTGCCAAATAATATGCCTATCAAAGTTAATATTACAAAATATCCGTACACTTAAGTAGCAACCCTATCTGTCAGCTTATTACCTGGATTCCTTAATATTTCCTTGCGATTTATTCGTGATACGTCCTCAATGTGCTTTCAGAAGGAGTTGTTGCCAAGTAGTTTGTTGAACGAAATCCCAGTAAAAGCGTGTACAAAATCTTATTCTAGTTCCGTATAGTATCCAGATAGGGGTTGAGGAAAACTAGAGCGCAAAACGTCCTCTGGAAACGCGCACCAGCATCGAGCTCCGGATCAAGGCGTTAAATGTTACTTGTTTGTAAGCAAAAACATGGCTTCATTTGCCTTTGTCAGCGAGAAAACGTAATATTGACTTACCTTTCCCTCATGAACCATTGTCCCCCCCCCCCCCCCCTCCTCCTCCTCCTCCCTCCTCCACCCCCCTCTCCTCCCTCCGCCCTTTGCCATGACATCACGAAAGCAGTAGTAAAAGCTCGAGCATCAGATGGGCTGGGTTTTAAGTACCTTCACTCAACTCAATGACATGTGGTAGACTCTCCCCCATCTCTCTCTCTCTCTCTCTCTCTCTCTCTCTCTCTCTCTCTCTCTCTCTCTCTCTCTCTCTCTCTCCGTCCATATCTCTCTCTCTCTCTCTCTCTCTCTCTCTCTCTCTCTCTCTCTCTCTCTCTCTCTCTCTCTCTCTCTCTCTCTCTCTCTCTCTCTCTCTCTCTCTCTCTCTCTCTCTCTTTCCCCCCCTCTCTCTATCACTCTCACTCTTTTCATCTCTCAGTAACGAACACACTATATCTTATTTGATCAAAGAAAAAAAAGCATCTTTGCATGAGACAAGTCAGAACAGTACGCTATTGGAGGAATATCTGAATGATTCATAGCATTCTGAAATTACACATCATCCTCCTAGAAACAGAAAGTGAGAATGCACGTCCTTTCGCTGCATCAATCGGGATTGCAAGCATCCAGCACGTTCAACATCCGAAGGAGCATATTCTACACCCGGAGATAAATCTTTGATACACCACAAAAGCATGCATGCATATGTCATCCACACTACTCCGCTCCCAACGCTTCCTCCAAAGGTGGTGCTGTCCAATAACTCATTCAGTAGGGAGGCTTTCTACGGACAGGGAATTGATTTAGACACTGAGTTAGCGTGTAGAAGGCGAGGTAATAAATATGATGGTTTCTCTGTAGATCTTTTGGGGGGGGGGAATAACAGAAAGTAGGCATCAACTGGACCGAGTTGCTTCAACACAGAAATAACCCGAGATGTGTGCTAGGCTACATGTTCGGGTTGACCATTCGTGTCATATATATAACACCAAACAACTCAGCCACGAAGAGATTCTACAGAATCTCAACAGATATCCCTTCATAAATAACTGTCCGTATCCATGCGTCGTTTTTGCTATGGTTAATAATTTAAAAAAAACGACATAGATAAATAATATTGCAACTTGGAGTCACTCCCAAATGTTGCACACACCGTAGTTTTGCTTAGCTGTTTTTGGAACCATTAGTAGAAGTGACATCCATTCATTACAAGCCATTTGAGAATAGTCTCCACAAATGCCATCCTTTATCTGTAGTCTCCACGCCGCGCACGCAGGGAATATTCAAAAAGCCAACCTTCAGCTTTCAGAAAATTCTATTAAATTCTTATCTCTATGCCGCAGACTCTTTTCTCTGCAATCCCATTGTTATGCATTGGAGCTGAAATCAATCACAGGCGTGCGCGCCCGCATCAGTATGATTTGAGTTTGGGGGGACGCAGACCGAGGCTCCACACAACAACTGCTTTGACAATTCAGGCAACAAAAGAAAGAAAATAAACAAAATATCCGTTGTGCCACCTGGGCCGTGATCCACGAGTCTCACACCTGACGAACGGCAGCAGGCCCTGGGCCAGGAGCACAGGCCAAGGTTCATGCCGGGCGGGCCTGCGTTTTGAAGAGGGTATAAAGACTACTGTAATGTGTAAAATACAATCTCCTCATGCGCACAGAAATACACAGTCATTTAGGACCTCTGTTCTCAGAGCGTGGAGAGCTCCACCGCGTTATGGTGTTCAGTACCTTGGAGAGCGGCGCGGTGCTATCCAGGGCTACATCGGGACATTGAGCCCCGGCCTCAGTGTACAATGCAACGCACTTTGCTATACTGCCCGGGGGGAAATTACTTGTCATTTTTGTTGTTGTATTTTTTTGTTTATTTCACAAGACACAAGGGGAACTAGGCATAAACAAACATTCTCTGAATTATCCGTTTGTTCATTCATATTCTTCGGTTTGAATGCGTTTACATGATATATGGGCTTATAATGACGCAGTCCATAGTTTTGTAATTTAAACTATAAATTATTCTTCTATATGGGTATCGTCTACTAACTAACCCTTTGCCTGTAGGCCTATTCAATGAGACAGGGATTTCTAAGTTACCACCATGGATCACCCCCAACCGCCCCCATTGTTAAAATGTCTGGCTGCGGTTGCAGATGGTAGCAGCCTAGTCAATGGTCACGTCGCTCCAGACTACAATCAACACGACTGGCTATATTGTGACGGGCCCGGCAGCGCAACGCAGGCAGTATAAATATTACATAGCGCAGCAGCAGCTGATCAGGCGGTGGGTGGGGAGGCGCCTATGGCCGCTCGGCGAAGTCCCTCGACAGATGGAACAAGCAGAGAGACTAGCAAAACAAAAAAAAGTTTTTAATAAGCTCACAGCTTGGCATTGTCCCCAGGGTACGAAGGCCACACGGCCCATAGGGGATCAACTGTCCCTTTGTCTGAGGTAGTGTGAGGATAGGGGACGAAGTTTGTCGAGAGAAGTTGATCACTATCTATTCGAATTTGACTATAGGTCTGAAATAAATAATTAATCAGCTATTTTGACTGATTAGACATGCATGCATTATTTACTCAATCGTTTAAGTTTGAAAGTGCACTTAGTTGACACATATTATCTTCAGAATAATCTTAAACCAAACCAAAAACAACAACCAAAACGTTTCAGGTTACATTAAACATGAATCTGCCTAATTGAAAATATTCCTCAATCTATGACGGAGAATCTTAATTAAACGGTTCTATAGACTTGGTAAATAGTCTAGAATTCAGAAAGTTGGGCTAATAAACAAACTAAAAAGTTATTAATTGATCGGCGCCCCAGAAATGCCAACAAACTCGATATTTAAACTACCAGCCTATATGTTATTATAAAGTGCCAGCAGTTAAAAATAAAAAAATATATACATATTTAACTTGAAGATTAACTATATTGTCTGAGTCTAGTAAAGTTGTTTAATTTGCTTCTCACCTAGAAAAGTGCGGCAGAGCTTCATCTTTGCTGTCCCCTCGCCTGGCCCACACGCGACCGACAAGTGCACAGAAGTTTCCTTCTCGAGGCAGAAAGTTGCAGCAAAGTTACTTCAACTTCTCGACAGAAGGGGGAGGCGGGGATGCGGGGATGGGGGGATTGTTGCTGCTGCTGCAGCCAAACCAATGGCAAGGAGCTGAAAGCGACAGCAGCCCAATCTTTAAGCCAATCGCAATCGCCCATTCTCAGCTTCCGATAACAATGACGGGGAGAGCAACAAAAGAGATTTGCTGCGCGCGACTGAGCAGTCAACTTCTAAGACTGAAACAGCGCGCTCAGCATTCTCTAATTTCATGATCCTCATGTGTCATCTGAACTAAATAGAAGCTGCTCTATCAGAAAGCAAGTGACATCTTCAGCAAAAATCTAACTTTTAAAGATGACTTGAATCATTAGTAAAAATGTAAACCCTTGAACAAAAAGTCTGTGCCTACTTTGGAGTGTACTTACTGTATGTAGCCTGTGTATCATTGTAGGAACCCTGACTGCACAAAGACAATTATATAACAAAAGTGAAGCTTCAGTACACTGTTTGCTTGTCTGTGTGTGTGTGTGTGTGTGTGTGTGTGTGTGTGTGTGTGTGTGTGTGTGTGTGTGTGTGTGTGTGTGCACGCGAGGGTTGGGGTGCTGATCTGAGTGACCCCAGTGAGCTGTGATGTTCCCCTGTACTGTGCGTGTCCTTAGCACCCAGTGACACATTCAGGGGATGTAGCCAGCCGACTAACAGGAAAGGTTCAGGACACACACGGCACTCCTGAAAAACCAGATGGTGTCCACTGATAACAACACACTCCATCTCTGCTAGCAGAGACCACCATCCTCTCACCCCCCCTAGACACACACACACACACACACACACACACACACACACACACACAGACACACACACACACACACACAATGGATTCACTGCTTATTAAATTGGCTTTCTCTGCATAATGACAAGGAGGATCTCCCTGTGAGGAGAGCAGGGCGTCAGAGCGTACTAATGCCAGCAGAAGTTGTGTTTTTTATTTTTTATCTGGAGGCTCCAGACACCCTCTCATATTCCACACACACACACACACACACACACACACACACACACACACACACACACACACACACACACACACACACACACACACACACACACACGCACACAGACACCCTCTCATATTTTTCCTGAGCACCCTACCCTCATTAACCTATTAACCGATGGTATAACGACCCCCCCCCCCACACACACACACACACACACAGACACATCTCTTCATCCGGAGGGTCTGCTCCAAAACTCTGCCTCTCTCTCTTTCACAGACACACACACACACACACACACACACACACACACAGCTCCCTTCCCCCATCCTGTGCACAAGCACCATGACTCAATAGAACAAGCTGCTGACCTTTGACCCAGGCTTACAGCTGTTCATTGAGACAACAGCAATAAAGTTTTGAACCAATACAAAAAGACACAAGGAAGTGTGAATCCCACATGAAGATAAAGTTCAGCCTCCATTTTGTGACAACGGGACTGTCCTTGTTCACGCATGTTAATAATAATAATAAAAATACATTTTATTTTGGGCGCCTTTCATGACACCCAAGGACACCTTACAGGGCATAAAACAACATTAAACGGCAAGTTAAAAAAACGCTAAAGAGAATAGTAAAACAATGCAGTCAAATTAAAAGAATGGACTTCACTTGATGACAAGGTTAAAAACAAACAAACAAGACAGACAGTGGCGATAGCAGAGACCATCACGCGACCATTTACTGGAAGCTTTTCCCACCGAGGGTCTACGTGACTGCGGACAGGCTTTTTAGACTCTTACACCTTAAATAATTGAAATAGAGTTTATATGTTACGTTTAATGCCTACTATACTTATTAATACCGGCAATATTTAATTTATGCACTGGCTTCAAGCTGATCATGAAGCATTACTTATGAAGACACGGCTACATACAGAATTATGTGGGACTCTTAAACTTTTCATCTGGCACAGAAGTCTTCTTGAACTTTGAAGTAATTCTTCTCTTTCTGGTGTGTTGAAGTATAAAGTGTGTTTGAACACACAAGTTCTTCTTCTATGAAACTAAAAGATGGGGAAAAGAGAAAAGAAAAGGTTCCAGAACAGAATCCAACAAAAAGGCATAAAGAGGCTTTGGGTTCATTAGTGCACTGACCTTGAAAGAGTTACACACACACACACACACACACACACACACACACACACACACACACACACACACACACACACACACACACACACTTCACAGATGGACAGTATGAAGGTTCATCATAACACCAGTGAAGCACCCCTCCCTCTCTCCCTCTCCTCCCTCTCTCCCTCCATTCCTCCCTCTCTCCCTCTCTCCCTCCATTCCTCCCTCCCTCCCTGTCCTCCCTCCTTCTCCTCCCTCCTCCTCCATCTTTCCACCCCTCTCCTCTCCCTCCCCCTTCCCTCCCTCTCTCTCCCCCTCCATCCCTCCCTCCATCCTCCCTCAGTACTGACTCCTTCCATCTCCTTCCTCTCCATCCCTCCTCCTCCTTCTCTCCATCCCTCCACCCCCTCCTCCATCCCTCCTTCCTCCTCCCTCCGTCCTGAATCCTTCCATCTCCGTCTCACTTTCACGCGCCCACCCTCTCCGTCTCCTTTAACATCCGTGGAGCGGGATCGCACTCCTTACTGTCAAGTCCCATTAGACTCAGCCTCTCTCTGGCTCCAGCTTAGACGCTCACAAGTCTGTGTGTGCACGCAGACAGAGAGAAAGAAAGAAAGAAAGAAAGAACGAAAGAAAGAAAGAACGAAAGAAAGAAAGAAAGAAAGAAAGAAAGAAAGAAAGAAAGAAAGAAAGAAAGAAGGAAGGAAGGAAGGAAGGAAGGAAGGAAGGAAGGAAGGAAGGAAGGAAGGAAGGAAGGAAGGAAGGAAGGAAGGAAAGAAAGAAAGAAAGAAAGAAAGAAAGAAAGAAAGAAAGAAAGAAAGAAAGAAAGAAAGAAAGAAAGAAAGAAAGAACGAAAGAACGAAAGAAAGAAAGAAAGAAAGAAAGAAAGAAAGAAAGAAAGAAAGAAAGAAAAAGAAAGAACGAAAGAACGAAATGAGAAAAGAGAAAAGGGAAAAGAGAAAAGGGAAAAGAGAAAAGGGAAAAGAGCTACATCCTTTAAGTTTGATGCTAATATCTACTTAGAGCATGCTCTCTCTCTCTCTGCTTTGTTTTGTCAAACCTTGCGGGTCTTTGGGATGTTTGGTGGAGACAGCGAAAACAAGATGGATGCCGTGAGTAACAGTAGATTAGAACAGTACAAAGCGCCTCAGGCCCTCTTAAAACACATCCACACCAAACCCTCTTCTACGACCTTATTCCTGCTTTTATCTTGGTACGTTATGAATTTTTAACAAACACCCACGCGACCATGCACACTGGCTTATTGAAACATTAAGCAAGCCGGAGGGAGAAGGCGAGGGACAGACAAAGTTTGGTCTGGGTGCCAGGATGTGTGATCGTCATGCCTGACAGCCCCCCCCCACACACACACCCCCCCACCCCAAAGTACCCCTCTACCCTCCTGTGGTCCTCAAGTCTGGACTCACCACAGGGGAATGGGGCACAGTGGATTAAGGAGGGGGCATCTTTCAGGAACATGACTGACTTACTGACTGGTTGACTGACTGGTTGTCTGCTTTACTGACTGGTTGTCTGTCTGACTGACTGATTAACTTACCTACTGACTGACTAACTGACTGACTGGTAATCTGACCTACTGACTGACTGACTGACTAACTGACTGACTGGTAATCTGACCTACTGACTGACTGACTGACTGACTGGTTATAAGTGTCTGACTGTATTCCAAAGAGCTAAGCGACTACTACTGTATCCGTTAATCAGACATGTTCCTCTATCTCTACTGTAAATAAGTTAGTATGCTCCCTCCCTCCCTCTCTCCCTCCCTCCCCTCCCCTCCTCCCTCCCTCCCTCCCTGCCTCCCTCCCGCCCTCCCTCCCTCTCTCCCTCTCTCCCTCCCTCCCCTTCTCCCTCCCTCCCTCCCTCCCTCCCTCCCTCTCTCCCCTCTGCTCCCTGACCTCCCTCTGTCAAAGTTATCACTCTTGCCAACGTCTCATCCTTGCCCCCCCCCCCCCCCCCCCCCCCTCGACCTGTCCCCCGTTCTCTTTCCGTCTCACATAGCTTCACCCCCCCTTAGTCTGACCGCCTGTACCCCCCTCCTCCCTCCTCCCCCCTTCCCTCCCCCCCGTTTGTCCCCCAGCCTTCACCCCACTTCTCCTCCACACACACACACACACACACACACCCCCACACACACACACACACACACACACACACACACACACACACACACAGAGAGAGAGAGACAGACCCAGACCCTCCTCTGAAGGCAGCAGCAGGCGGGGCCAGGCCGAGAGGCCCCCAGAGCAGGGAGCGACCAGGGGAGGCCCAGGCTGCACTTTTCCCAGCAGGCCCAGATTACAATGACAAAGGGCCGCCACACTTTGGGGAGGAGCTTGCCGCTATTGGAGGGCTGCAAGGGCCATTGAGCGAGTGGCAAACTTAATGGGCTTTGTGTGTGACGCTGGGCATGTGACGGTGTGTTCGTGTGTGTGTGTGTGTGTGTGTGTGTGTGTGTGTGTGTGTGTGTGTGTGTGTTCGTGTGTGTGTGTGGGTGTGTGTGTGTGTGTTAGCAGTAAAAGAGAAAAGATGCAAAGAAAAATGGGGGTGGGGGGGTGTTGAGTTCCTGGGGCCAGCTGTCACCATGGAAAAATATCAGTCTGACACAGAACCCCCCCCCCGCCCCCTCCCTGTACTATGGCTTGCTCTCCCTTTCTCTCCCTCCCCCCCGCCCATCATCCCCCTTTCAACCTTTTTTTCCTCAGTGAGTGTGCACAAAAAAACTGAAAAGCTTTCTCTCAGAAAAAAGGGAGGAAAATACTAAATAAGATCTCTCTATTCTTAAACGCACACACGCACAAACGCACACACACACGCACACACACACACACACACACACACACACACACACACACACACACACACACACACGCGCACACGGCAGACTCGACAGTGATTATCGGGGCCTTGAAGCCCAGAGGGATGAGTGTGACATTATTACATTTCACTACTTAATGATGTGTGTGGGGCCGGTTACTAAGCGCATGCAGCCATGCATGCATAATGCTCTGTGATATTGGGCCGCTCCTCTCCTCTCACATACACCAGTGTCTTACCAACAGCCACGACCAAACGCATCGCCCACATGAACAGTATGGAGCGGGATGCTTTACACCGTTCACTATCAGCGTCACAAGGCTCGGTTCATTCAGAAACACATCGGCGTTTGAACGACTGAACAAAGTTCACTTGGAGTTCTCACACGCCTGCTCTGTGTCAATAACACACGATGGTGCTTTAAGTGGGTTTTTTTCCCTCCGATTTACTCTCTAATAAACCCACTCCGAAAACCAGTTTTGAAGTTTAAAGGCTTAAAGGCAAAGTAGAAGTAAGAAGAGATATAAGCTTGAGTATCATTATTTCATATATTTACGTAATAAATGAAATTGTTGTTGAGGCGTTATGGAGAAGAACAAGTGGAGAAGTGTGTGAACACACACACACACACACACACACACACACACAGACTCTCACACACACACACACACACAGAAAACACAGACACACACAGACACACCCAGCGAGACACACACACACACACACACACACACACACACACACACATACACACACACACACAAACACAAACACAAACATACAAACAAGCATGCTCCCACACACTCAAGCAAGCAAACATAAACACACACACACACAGAGAGAGAGAGCGAGAGAGTGAGAGAGAGAGGCAGAGAGAGAGAGAGAGAGAGAGAGAGAGAGAGAGAGAGAGAGAGAGAGAGAGAGAGAGAGAGAGAGAGAGAGAGAGCTGTGCTAACTGAGTCCGCCTGCTGTCGCCTGACTATCCCAGAGTAAGACTTCCTTACAAAACCCATCCAAATCCTGGAGTAGTGAACACACACACACACACACACACACACACACACCCGCGCGGCATTACAGCAACCTATCACAAAGCAGCCTGAGTTGGATGTTGTTTCCTATAATCTCTTTGATAGCACTGTCGTGGCGCTAAGCCCCAGAAAATCAGCTTAACAGATGTCCCAAAGTGTAGGTAGCTTGTTTCAGGAGGCAGGAGGAGGAAAACGCTACAAGGAGGAGCGGGGGTGTGAGGGGGGCGGGGGGGGGGGGGGGTAGGGAGGGCTTTGAGGGTCCAATTTGGTGACTATACATAAATCTAACACCCCCCTTTGTTCCTATGGCGATGAGAGACTTTTTTTTCTGGAAGTAACTATGTAGTGCCCTCCTCTGTTTTGTTTTCTTCTGTCCATCCTCTCCTTCTCTTCCTCTCTTTTCTCTTTCTCCCCTTCCTTTCTTTTTTGTCAATCCCCCCCCTCCTCTTCTTCTCTTTCCTCTTCCTCCTCTAACCTCTCTTTCTTCGGTCCATCCCTTTTTTCTCTTCCTCTCTTTCCTCTGTTCATCCTCTCTCCTCTGTAAAGGGTATGATTGGAGACTATACCTGTCCTGAGGAAAATGATGATGATAGTGTGTGGCGCTGAGGTGTGTGTGTGTGTGTATGTGTGTGTGTGTGCTTGTGTGTGTTTGTGTGTGTTTGTGTGTGTGTGTGTGTGTGTGTGTGTGTGTGTGTGTGTATGTGTGTGTGTGTGTGTGTGTGTGTGTGTGTATGTGTGTGTGTTTGAGGGGTGGGGGAACCCTTTACTTCAGGTCCTAACTTGTCCACTTCGCTCAGCTGATCAAAGACACAGCGTGTGTGTGATTGAGACACACGGAGACAGAGTGTGAGTGTGTGTGTGTGTGTGTGTGAGTGTTTGTGTGTGTTTGTGTGTGTGTGTGAGTGTGTGTTCGGGGGGTGGGTGGGACATCTGTATGCAAATGTCATTATGGCTGAAGGAGTGGTCTGGGGGGGGGGGGGAATTGCAATGTCATTGAAGTGAAGAATAGACTCCAGACTGAGTGTGAGTGCGTGTGAGTGCGTGTGTGCGTGTGTGTGTGTGTGTGTGTGTGTGTGTGTGTGTGTGTGTGTGTGTGTGTGTGTGTGTGTGTGTATGTGTGTGTGGGCGTGCGCATGCTTGTGTTTGTGGGTGTGTGTGTGTTTGTGTTTCTAGCCTACTAGTACTGTGTGTGAGCATCAAGGGCCTAATGGTGCGCTGCAACCTGGATGTATGGTATCCATAGCAACAGGCTGACCCTATAGTGAGGGAGACTGACGGCTGGAGGTTTTTATCTCCAGAGAAACTCCTCCCCCCCCCTCTCTCTTCATTACGGAAATGAAAATACACATATCCAGTCAACATGACAAGTCCTATGGTTGACATTATTAATTAATGAATAACCACATTGATTCAGAATAGTTCAGAACTGAAATACATCGCAGCGTACAGCTATTATACTATTAGATCACACACACACACAAAAATACGTTGATTAATTGAGCGGCATTAAAAGTGATGGAGGCATTAGCAAATAGAGAGCATCCGGGATTGTAGTCGCCTCAAAGCTTTCCCCTCTACGTTTCTGGAGCCACGTAATGTGTCCATGCTTCTTCCTGATAGCTGCCTGATTGGTCCATATATATGCCTGGTAGGTCCGTATAAAGACGGTGACCTTTGACCTCTTCCTGCCTGATATGTAAGCAGATGTACGGTGACCTATGACCTCTTCCTGCAGACGAGGAACATAGAAGTGGAGTTTCTAGATCTCAAAGTCCCACAATGCACCCTGTCTACAGTCTACATCTCAGAGTCCCACAATGCAACCTGTCTACGTTTACATCTCAGAGTCCCACAATGCACCCTGTCTACGTTTACATCTCAGAGTCCCACAATGCACCCTGTCTACAGTCTACATCTCAGAGTCCCACAATGCACCCTGTCTACATATCATGCACCCTGTCTTCATCTCAGAGTCCCACAATGCACCCTGTCTACATCTCAGAGTCCCACAATGCACCCTGTCTACATCTCAGAGTCCCACAATGCACCCTGTCTACAGCTCAGAGTGCCACTCTGTGCAGATGGCCGGCTAG
>CM030174.1:2687500-2700000 GCA_017639675.1 Aplochiton taeniatus | reverse complement strand
GAGAGAGAGAGAGAGAGAGAGAGAGAGAGAGAGAGAGAGAGAGAGTTGCAACTATAACAATGTGTATGTGTGTGTGTGTGTGTGTGTGTGTGTGTGAGAGAGAGAGAGAGAGAGAGAGAGAGAGAGAGAGAGAGAGAGAGAGAGAGAGAGAGAGAGAGAGAGAGAGAGAGAGAGAGAGAGAGAGAGAGAGAGTTGCAACTATAACAATGTGTATGAGTGTGTGTTTTATTCAAATTCGACACAGCAACACGTCCAAACATGGCGCTCTTCTCTATGAAAGATTGATTTCAAAACACAAGGAGTACGGAGGACAGGCAGCAGACTGCCTCAGAGCCTGGTGCTGAAAAATGACATCACACCCCTGCTAGGAGTGTGGCAACAACACAGCCAACTCCACCGCCAACACGGCAAGCCAGAAAAAGAAGAAGAAGAAGAAGAAGAAGAAGAAGAAGAAGAAGACGAAGACGAAGCAGAAGCAGAAGAAGAAGAAGGGGAAGCAGAAGAAGAAGAAGAAGCAAAAGCAGAAGAAGCAGAAGAAGAAGAAGAAGATGCAGAAGAAGAAGAAGAAGAAGCAGAAGCAGAAGAAGCCGAAGAAGAAGGGGAAGCAGAAGAAGCAGCAGAAGCAGAAGAAGAAGAAGAAGAAGAAGAAGAAGAAGAAGTAGAAGAAGAAGCAGAAGAAGAAGCAGAAGAAGAAGCAGAAGAAGAAGAAGAAGAAAACATGATATGACACAAACCCCTGGTGCCTCCCAGCTATTCTAGTTGGCTATGACAAGAGCAGAGGGAAACACGTGGAGAAGAAGACGCCATTTGTGGGGCGACATGTTCAAATGTCACTCGCTCTGTGTGGAGCTGCCAGCTGCCCCCTTGTAACCTCCTAATAAGGGAGAACAGGGGGGAAAACAGCCAGCAAATCAATAAAAAAGGGGCTGCCTGTCGCCGGGCAGAACAACAAGAGAGAGAGAGAGGGGAAGAGAGGGGTGTGTGTGTGTGTGTGGGGGGGGGGGGGGGGGGGGCAGGGAGAGAAGAAAGAGAGAGAGTGAGGGACATAGAGAGAAGAGAAAGGGACAGGGAGAAAGAGAGAAAGAAAGAGAGAGGGACAGAGAGAGGGGGCATTGTGCTGAATTGTGTTGTGTTGTGTTGTGTTGTGTTGTGTTGTGTTGTGTTGTGTTGTGTTGTGTTGTGTTGCGTTGTGTTGTGTCGTATTGTGTTGTGTTGTGTTGTGTTGTGTCATATTGTATTATGTTGTGTTGTGTTATTTTGTATTATGTTGTGTTGTGTTGTGTTATTTTGTGTTGTGTTTTATTGTGTTGTGTTGTGTTGTGTTGTGTTGTGTTGTGTTATTTTGTGTTGTGTTGTGTTTTTTTGTATTGTATTATGTTGTGTTGTGTTGTGTTGTGCTTTGTTGTATTGTGGTTTATTGTGTTGTGTTTTATTGTGTTGTGTTGTGTTATATTGTGTTGTGTTGTGTTATATTGTGTTATATTGTGTTGTGTTGTGTTATATTGTATTGTTTTGTGTTATATTGTGTTGTGTTGTATTGTGTTATATTGTATTGTATTGTGTTATATTGTACTATGTTGTGTTATATTGTGTTGTGCTGTGTTATATTGTGTTATATTGTGTTATGTTGTGTTGTATTATGTTGTGTTGTATTGTGTTATATTGTATTGTGTTGTGTTATGTTGTGTTATATTGTGTTATATTGTGTTATGTTGTGTTATATTGTGTTATATTGTACTATGTTGTGTTATATTGTTTTGTGTTGTGTTATGTTGTGTTATATTGTGTTATGTTGTGTTATATTGTGTTATATTGTGTTGTGTTGTGTTATATTGTGTTGTGTTGTGTTATATTGTGTTATATTGTATTATGTTGTGTTATATTGTGTTATGTTGTGTTATATTGTGTTATGTTGTGTTATGTTGTGTTATGTTGTGTTATATTGTGTTATGTTGTGTTATGTTGTGTTATATTGTGTTATGTTGTGTTATGTTGTGTTATGTTGTGTTATATTGTGTTATGTTGTGTTATGTTGTGTTATGTTGTGTTATATTGTGTTATGTTGTGTTATGTTATGTTATGTTGTGTTATATTGTGTTATATTGTGTTATGTTGTGTTATGTTGTGTTATGTTGTGTTGTTTTGTGTTATATTGTGTTATGTTGTGTTATGTTGTGTTATATTGTGTTATGTTGTGTTATGTTGTTTTACATTGTGTTATGTTGTGTTATGTTGTGTTATGTTGTGTTATATTGTGTTGTGTTGTGTTATGTTGTGTTGTTTTGTATTGCGTGGCTCTATAATCTTCTCCCTTTCAGTTTCACTCTATTCTATTCTACCGCTCACAGTGTCTGTCTCCATTCATATTTGCTACGAGGCCACCGTATATTTACTGTTAATAATAACAATAATAATATTTCTACAGCGCCTTTTTTAACAATGTTACAAAGTGCTTTAACAACACAGCAGTTTAATCGACTCAAAGTGGTAATAAAAAAAACATCAAATGGGTGGAAATCGAGGATGAGAGAGAGATGTGGCCCCTCTCTTTACACTCACACCTTTAACCCCCCCCCCCCCCTCTGCTGCTTCTGCTGGATACACTCGCACCCTTAACCCCGGCCTGGTCACCCTCTAAGCCTCTGCTACGGCCACCGGAGCACTTCCAGGTCACGGCCTGCACAATAGGGGTCAGGGGTCATCGCCTGGACACTTGTCACTCACGGCCGGCGACCTTTGACCCCCACCGCCACCTCCCGAGAGGGTTGGGGTCCGGCGTCCACCGGCAACTTATTGATCTGGGCACGTGTGGCAAAGTGAGCTTATGGTAATCATCCAGGCAGAGTGACATACAGGGGATGGACTGAAGTGGGACCTGTTTGAACCCCCCCCCCCCCCTCAGAGAGAGAGAGAGAGAGAGGGAGGGGGGGGGGTAGAGAGAGAGAGAGAGAGATATGGTGAATCCTATTATCAGTCCACATCAAAACGGTGTATCGAGAGAGAGAGACTTGGATGCTTAGGCCACAATAAGCCTGCCACTCAGCACACTGAAGATGCCTCTTTGAGCTGCTGTGTGTGTGTGTGTGTGTGTGTGTGTGTGAGAGAGAGAGAGAGAGAGAGAGAGAGAGAGAGAGAGAGAGAGAGAGAGAGAGAGAGAGAGAGAGAGAGAGAGAGAGAGAGAGAAAGAGAGAGACAGGGGGGGATTTATATATAGAGAGACCCTAACCCTAACCTTAACCCCCCCCCTTCATATTATCAATCGGTTATTGACAAAAACCTGGTGATGTTTGGGAGGCAGGTCACATTAGGATTGAGAGCCCATTTGGTTTTCAATGGAAGGCTGTGCCGTTTGCTTCCTCTTTGACCACCAGATGGTACGTCACCATGGGGTCCAGTCCCATGCTGGGGCCAACACTGTCGTCACATTGTCATCCGACTCCACGCAAGAAAAAATCCATCAAACCAAGGAAATAAACAGGAGCATTGACACGTTGTTTTCCAAATCAATTAATGAAATGGATCACTTTGCTCCACGAAATCTATAAATGAACTGGTCACTTTGCTATTGACGTAGTGAAGAAAAAAATCTCTCTCTCTTTCCATTGCTTCTTTTTTTGGAGGGGGGTCACAGTCTTTGGAAAGGGACAGAGCGGGGCACGTTTCCATTGAACGTGTGCATGAATACACGGCCAGCAATGTGTGCAGAGTACTACGAACACACACATACATATACATGATATGAACCCCCACCCACTACTAATCCCCCTACTTCACACTCTCTCTCTCTCTCTCTCTCTCTCTCTCTCTCTCTCTCTCTCTCTCTCTCTCTCTCTCTCTCTCTCTCTCTCTCTCTCTATCAATCTCACAAACACTCTCTCTCTCTCTCACACACACTTTCTTTCTCTCTCTCTCTCTCTCAAACACACACACTACTTGCTTTGACCGTGACTGCATGTGTCCACACCTCTCCTATTGATCTCCATGGTGTTAGATTGAGAAGGAAGTCACACACACACACACACACACACACACACACACACACACACACACACACACACACACACACACACACAGATGGAGAAGGAAGTCCTCTGCGTCAGCCAAGAAGGAGGGGAGGGGGGGCAAAGGAGAAAGACTGCTAGTAGCAGAGATTATCTCCCCAAGATGCACACACACACACACACAAACTCACACACACACACACGGAAACCATTCAGCCTCTCTCTGCAGGGGCAGCACTGCAGTCATAATGGTACCTGATTCTACCCAGATATGAATGCTGTATAAACACACACACACACACACACACAAACACACACATGCTAATGCATCAATACACGCAGGTGTTTGAATACCCGCGGAGCATATGTACCTGCGCACGTACGCAAAACACACACACACATGGACAGGTGTGCAAACACACGTGCGCGAACATGAACACACGTTTGGCACAAACACACACCACAAGCAGGTTTCAGCATGCCTCATCTCTTCCAATAAGCACGTGTTATTTCAATGCGTTTCCCAGACAAACCCACCCCTGAACCTAGATTCCCACTCCGACAGGGGGAATATGTGCTCCCTACTTTGTTTCCATGGATACCACAAACACCCCACATAGAAAATTCCGTGCAGAATAATAAGTAGCCAATTGCTCCAACAAACCACAGGATTACAGGCACTCTCCTCTCGGAGAAGACAACTATTTTTATGTTCGCCTCCAAAGCAGTGGAGAGAGAGGAGGATAGAGCAAGAGAGAGAGAGATAAAGAGAGAGAGAGAGAGATAAAGAGAGAGAGAGAGAGAGAGAAGGAGAGAGAGAGAGAGAGAGAGAGAGAGAGAGAGAGAGAGAGAAGGTGGGATGTAGATCTGAAAAGAGCATCCTGATATTCTACTCTGACAGGATTCCCCCTGCTCAGAGAAAAGAGAGAGAGAGAGAGAGAGAGAGAGATGGGAAAAAAGAAGAGAAGAAAGGGGAGGTCAGGAAGGTCACGGCAAAACACTCAGCAAAGACACTGCAAAGGAGGACATGTCAGGGACCAAACAGAGAGAGAGAGAGAGAGGGGGGGGGGGGGGGGGGGGGGAGGAAGCGAGAGAGAGAGAAAGAGAGAGAGAGGGGAGAGATGAACAAAGATGGGGTGAGAGGGAAAATAAAGAGTGAGGAAGAGGATGTCAAGTCCAGTCAAACGGGTGCAGTGACATTTACGCACCTCCATCCCTCCATCCCTCCATCCCACGCGGAGTATGCCACTACATAGTCATAGTCATAGTCAGTCTCAGTCTCAGTCTCAGTCTCTCTCTCTCTCTCTCTCTCCCCCCTCCCCCCCCCCCCCCCCCCCCCCCCCCCCCCCCCCCCCCCCCCCCCCCCCCCACACACACACAAACCATCTGAAATGCTATCACTTTCAAGGTCATATCGATGAAACATACTCAAGTGCCTATCTACCATCCCCCGTCCTTAGACTCATCTCCACCCTCTCCTTCCCTCCTCCTCTCTCTCTCTCTCTCTCTCTCTCTCTCTCTCTCTCTCTCTCTCTCTCTCTCTCTCTCTCTCTCTCTCTCTCTCTCTCTCTCTCTCTCTCTCTCTCTCTCTCTCTCTCGCTCTCTCTCTCTCTCTCTCTCTCTCTCTCTCTCTCTCTCTCTCTCTCTCTCTCTCTCTTTCTCTCTACATTTCTCTCTCTCTCTCTCCCTCTATATTTCTCTCTCTCTCTCTCTCTCTCTCCCTCTCTCTCTCTCTCTCTCTCTCTCTCTCCCTTTGGTTTCGATCCCAGATAATGCAAGCAAATCCACAAATTTTCATATGCGGAATTGAATTCCGTGAGACCAATTGAATGATTGCAAAGAGGTTTATTCTTTTCTTCATAACACTTGGATATGTATTCCCACAGTGTGACTCCAGTGGCAAGAATAAAGATCTGGCACTGGACTAGGGCTTATGGATCAGGACTCTTTTTAAGGAGAACAAAGGTCTGGCACTAGACTCTGGCTTATGGATCAAGACTCTCTTTGAGGGGAGTACCAAGATCTGGCACTGGACTATGGCTTATGGATCAGGACTCTCTCTGCAGGGAGTACCAAGATCTGGCACTGGACTATGGCTTATGGATCAGGACTCTCTCTTTAAGGAATACAAAGGTCTGGCATTGGACTAAGCTAATGGATCAGGACTCTCTCTTTAAGGAGTGTACAAAGGTCTGGCACTGGACTTTGGCTAATGGATCAGGACTCTCTCTTTAAGGAGTACAAAGGTCTGGCACTGGATTGTGGCTTATGGATCAGGACTCTCTCTTTAAAGAGTACAAAGGTCTGGCACTGGACTATAGCTGATGGGTCAGGACTCTCTGCGGGGAGTACAAAGGTCTGGCACCGGACTTTGGCTTCTGGATCAGGACTCTCTCTTTAAGGAGAACAAAGGACTGGCACTGGACTACACCACCCTTTGAGACTCTTGTTAACTCCGTTTCCCAGCATTCCTTTTTTTTTTTTTACCCAAGCCCCCGTCTTCAGGTCCCATCTGTGTTTACATGTGTAGAGCAAGGTGGATGATGCTGATGAGGGCGGGGGGGGTGGAATGCCTGAGCGGGTCGAATCGATGTGGCAAATGAATTCTGGGGGGGTCGTAACGAGGCTGCGCTGGGCTCGGCCCCCGCTTAACCACCACATCATTAGGGGGGGGGGGGGGGCCGGGAGCGGAGCGGGACAAGGTCAGTCTCCACTTTGCCTTCTTAATGGGAGGTGGCAGGTAAAAAGTGGCGCTGCAGACAATAACGTACTGATTTAGGAACCATGTGTGTGTGTGTGTGTGTGTGTGGTTTCTGTTGATTCAAAAGCCTATACTCTGGACAAACTCACATTATTCCTAACTAAATACACACACACACACACACACACACACACACACACTCCATACACACACACCATAACGCCACCCATTGCCCTTCATGAGACCCCTCTCCTCTAGACAGCTGTGAGGAGATATGTAGATGTGTGTGTGTGTTGTGTAAGTGTAGACATCTGTGTGTGTGTGTGTTGTGTATGTGTAGACATGTGTGTGTACGTGTGTGTTGTGTGCGTGTAGACGTGTATGTGTGTGTGTCAGACGAAGGTGCTCTGTTGTTATCTAGAGCTGTGATTCTGACTATTGTGTGTTGTGTTAAACTCTGTTGTGTATTGTGACTCTGTTGTGAATTACATTGTGCACAATAAAGTGTCAGCAGTCAGGGTACTGACGCAAATAGAAAAGTGTGTGTGTGTGTGTGTGTGTGTTTGACCAGTCTGAAAACAGAGGAACAGTTGAGGGATATGTGACTATCCATGTAAGTGAGAGACTGAAAGACTCGGTGACTCAGAGGACAGTAAAGTGTGTGTGTGTGTGTGTGTGTGTATGACCAGTCTGAAAACTTAGACTCTGTGACTCAGAGGACAGGAAGGGGTAGAACTCTGACATCCTGACTGAAGACCTCTTCCTCATGGTGGAGCCTTTCAATTGGTGTTTCCATGGTGAGGGCCCCTCCCACTCCCAGAATGCTTTGGGGTGGGCGTCCATACAGCTCACCTCAACCCCCCGAGCCCACCCCGACCCCCACTAGCTCCTTCCTCTCTCCTCCTCCTCCTCCTCCTCCTCCTCTTCTCCCGATGAAGACGAAGATGACTGTTGTGACAGCACCGGAGCGTTTGCGTCAGAACATAATCGGCGCTGACACCATTAAGGCAAAGTTTCACGTTTCCCCCGTCGGTCCGTCTGCCCCCCCACCCCTGGCCCGTGGCATATATCTGGAGATGAAAGGGATGAGCGGACAAGGCGGCCATCTTGCTTTCATGTCGGAGATGAAGTGTGGTGCTGGAGTCATTATTGACAACCTGTACGGTTTCTATAGCGTGCTCTGACAGGCCACTAATGACCATTGACTTACATAGGCTCCGTCTCTCCTCTGGTAATGGTGCGCTGTGGCTGTGTGGAGCTGCCGCGATGAAAGAAAGAAAAACATAATAACAAAGATCATGTCCAAACGTTGTTTTCTGTAAAGTTAACAAGCTCCCAGGCTTTCTCTCTCTCGCTCTCTCTCAACCACAGAACATATCTGTTTGAATATGGAACTTTGATGTGTGGGTTTGACAGAGAGAGACGGAAAATAATAACACACACACACACGTTGGAGTGAAATGTACCTTTAAAGGTCATGTGACTCAGACTCGGGAGAAGTGTGTGTCCCTCTTTCCAGACTCAAATCAATCACGCCACCACAAACAGATATAATCCCTTGTTCTTTTCTTTTTTTTTTCCTGTTCTCTTTTTTCTGTTGCCAAAGCACACACAAACCACATTAATCACATTTTAAATCATATAATCGAATTATGGCTGCGCGTGTATTTGATCATCGGGTATATATACGTGATGGATTTGCCCGGCAAATCAAGTTAATCGCAGCACTGAAAGCCGTAATGAGTGTGGCATGCTCCTTGGACAAACTAACAATCCTATTAACTGAGCATTATAACTGAACTCCTCAAACATCCAAAAGCCTACGTTCATTAGCCCCGCGATTCAGGCCAGAAAATAGGGTTGAGGTCTTTGATGCAACGCAGAGGAGAAAAAAAAACCCCGCAAACTACCTTCCCCACAACAAAAATAGAAATTAAGCGGCAGAGACAAGATGGAAAACAAATTTCTAATTTTGTCCATGAAGACAAATTGGATATTTTATAATGAGTATGAAGCATGAAGGGAAGGATAGAGTAGAGGACAAACAGACGCCAAGCAACCCTTCAAAAACTCTCCGGCTGCGTTTGGAAAGACACACTTGAATACTGTCTACTATGTGCACAAACAGTACATACTGCATACTATTTACTGAAACCAAAATCTAGTATTCCGCTTTTTACAAAGTTTTGCTCAAACTGTTAGTATACTCAACTGGAGCATGTGACCAAAACCCCTGCACGGGTTCATATTCTGTCAAAAGCAGAAGAAGAAAGTTGGCGCATTGCATTTTGGGAGCGTGAAGCGGAATTTAGCAACATTTCTCAGCGACTCAATATTTATCCAAATTGAGCGTCATCCAGGAACTTTTTCCATACTTCATTTTCACATACTATGTACTGTTGGCATGTTGTCTACTCGCTGTCTACTCGTCAAATGTAGTATGTTATGAATTCATAGTCGATTTTGAACACAGTATCTCTCTCTCGACCAGGTGGCCATTTTGAATTGCTGTAGTAACTGTAGAACAGTCATGATTAATGCTGATCTTTTTTAGTTCTTCCTCCATAGTAATAATCATAATAATAATAAAATGCACAGCAAAAGCCACACAGTAAGAGCAAAGCAAATACAAAAATAAAAAATAAAAGCCATCGACACCTGCCACTCATTATTATTTGTAATTATACCTTTCTTTTTCACTCTCTTATCCCCTCTTTTTTATACACCTCCCTTTTGTTTGGCTATCTCCTCCTTTCTTCTCCTTTATTTTCATGTTCTATCCCCCTTTGCCCCTCACCTTTCACATCCTCAGCCCTCTTTTCTTTCCAGCTTTTAAGACCACAAATGTCTGTTAGCTTCAGGAAGACATCCTACTCTGACAGGAAGTCATCAGGAAGAGATACCACTTTGACAGGAAGTGGTGACAACTCCATTCCTCCCAGTTCAACACACCCCTCCACCAATCAGCAAAATGCCCCTCCCCCCATGTACTGGGACCTCTCCCCTTCGCTGTCTGTCCATCTTCTTCACATATCTCAGACCCCCCCCCTCTACCCAGCCTAACCCTAGCCCTAACCCAATCTAACCCTAACCCAGCCTAACCCTAACCCAATCTAACACTAACCCAACCTAACCCACCCAGCCTAACGCTAACCCAGCCTAACCCTAACCCAGCCTAACCCTAACCCAGGCTAACCCTAACCCAGCCTAACTCTAACCCTAACCAAGCCTAACCCTAACCCAACCTAACTCTAACCCAGCGTAACCCTAACCCAGTCATTTAGCCATGCTCCTATTCTCAATGTCTGGGTGGTGGATGGGGGCCTGGGAGGGAAGATGTTGGGGGGGGGGGGGGGGACACACAATTGTCAACCTCTCCCAGAATAATTTCAGTAAACTGTAATAACTCTAATGGCTGTAGGTTATGGTAATTTTTCAATTAATCCAAATGAAATGTGATCTAATGCTGGGGAACGTTCAAAGACTGCACACTCTTGTCTGACAGGCGGTCGTCAGGCACGGCCCGGAGACGCCAGACATGATCAGCCCTAAACGAAATCAACAAGACTAATGATCCCTGCATTCATCATCATCATCATCATCATCGTTACATAAACCATATCTATTTAGGATGGCTTCTGAGGGGAACTTATAAAAGCATCCTCATTCATACTGACCCTTTTTCGTTTGAAAAAATATACATAATGTATAATTAAATTTTAAGCGGTTACATGCAGAAACTACAAACGATACACGCATTTGACGAGAAATATACATGAAGGCCTTTGTCGGCTTCAGTTAGCATTTTTAGCTAGGACATCAACATTTTAGGGTTGCTATACCAACAGGACTATCCTCTCTGCGAATTGGAATTGAACTAGTGACATGTTGCAGCCTGCGACGAGATCTAAACACCCAAAGTGTATCAGATTAAAGAGGAATGCGACCAGCGTCAACGTCTCTCGGTCTCTGGGTGTGGCCACACGTTGATTCCTCTGATTGTCTTCCAGCTTCATCGCGAGCTGCCATCTCCGCCCGAAACATTCTCCGCTGCCCCGTCACTCTGACATTCTGCTTGACATTCAGGTAACGTAGCAACATGACAGCCCCGCACGCACACGCACAAAACACACGCACAAACACACGCACAAACACAGCCCTGCCGCTGCGGGAACAGGGATGGCTTTTTTTATTTTTTCCTTCTACGTGTTGACACGAGAGACAGAGAGGAGGAGAAAAAACAGGAGCAGGGGGAGGAGGAGGAGCAGGAGGAGGAGCAGGAGGAGGAGCAGGAGGAGGAGCAGGAGGAGGAGAAGGAGGAGGAGCAGGAGGAGGAGCAGGAGCAGGAGGAGGAGCAGAAGCAGGGGGAGGAGGAGGAGCAGGAGGAGGAGAAGGAGAAGGAGCAGGAGCAGGAGCAGGAGCAGGAGCAGGAGAACATGGGTATAGGGGGTTGGGGAAAGCCTCTCTTTCTCCTTTTCCAACCCCAACCCCCTTTCTCATGTAGCCTCTATTTGAAATTGACATCTGGAAAGTCTTCCACACGCAGGCCATCAATCCATTCCTGAGGAGGGAGAGATGGAACAGAGTGGAGGCCACACACACACACACACACACACACACACAAGCATGGCATCCTGCTCTTCACACATACAGAGACGTTTTATTTACAGTCAAATATGTAAAAGGGACTATATTATAAAAACAGAGGAGGAGGAGGAGGAGAAATAAGAAACAGAGGGAAGGCCCACACTGCTCAGTGGTCAGGAGATGGGGGTTATGGTAATGCCTTCCTATTCGAATGCAGAGCTCGATTCATAATTCATAATTCATAAAGGTGAATTTGCTATGAGGCCCCTCCGCCTCCTCCGGTTGGCCGAGGGGTAACAGTGCAGACAAGCTGACCTATCAGAGCGAAGATAGGGGGCGGAGTCTGACTCTATTAACATGGCTCCTCCTCCTCCATCTAAGGCTCATTCCCTGACCACGTTAAGGCTGTAGTTATACGAAGAGATAGCAGGTTGACACAATCACATGACAATCTATTCTAAGCACGTTAATCTGTTCTTAACCACGAGATTCTAGCAAGTAAAAAATAATACATCTATAATATGTAGTAAAATGCTCCAACCTTTATGCATAAGAACGGATGTATTGGTGCCTGGGCACAGAGTGGAGTCATGAGGTCAGAGGGTGTTGTCCCAGAATGCAGCAGCAGCAGCAGGTGACCCCCAGACTTTATCATTGACTCACTTATGCAATTAAGCCTGCATGGTGGTGCAGCTGTGGATAGTCTGATTGGGTTAGAGGGGGCCTCTCTGGACAACCCCGGAGAGGACACATACACACACACACACACACACACACACACACACACAGAACACACACATAAACACACACAGAACACACACACACACACACACACACATAAACACAAACAGAACACACACACACAGACACAGACACATATAGAACACACACACACACACACACATCCACACACACAGACACAGACATCTATACACACAGATGCGAACAAAGATACAGCACACGCACACAGAATACACACACAAACACACACAGATAAGTGGCTACGCGGTAGCTGTGGATCTGGCTTGTGAGACCCGGGGTTTGGAATCAGAGATGGACAACGTGCTTTTTATGTCTTTTTTAACGACATGGGGTTGTTATCTATTAAAACAGAGAGAAATAAGGGCTACCCCCCCATGAACACACACACACACACAAACACACACACACACATACACACACAGCCCACACACACACACACACAGGCCACT
>CM030174.1:2667500-2670000 GCA_017639675.1 Aplochiton taeniatus | reverse complement strand
TTGTGACTGCTTCTCCTCGTTCCACACTCACACTGCATGTTTTTATTTTTCTTAAGTAAACCGTCCCAACAGGAATGCAGCGGGTTGTCACAAGATCAGATTCAGGAACTTTTATGAGAAGGGAAAAGAAAAAAGTTTTTTTTCAAAAATGTCAACTCGCCACGATGAATGTGTGAAAGGTTCAGTTGAACTCGTTGCTACTTTAAGTTACTCATGCTGTTAGGCGTAGTAGGGTCATGCAGGAAGGGGAGCTGGGTGGGGTGGGGGGTGGGGGGGTCACAAGACATAGCTCAGACAAGAGAACAAAGTTTTGAAACAGTTTTCAAAAGTTGTTTCAGAGAACTATCTATGTAAAAAACAACAAAGTCAAACACTACACAGTCTAACATACCTACTCTGTACACATGAAAGACGTTTATCAAAAATAAATAAATAGATTAAAATATTTCAAATGTGCCAGTGATAAACTTACCTGCATGGTGCTTAGTAAAGTTTGACCAGGACTGTGAAGAACATGGGTAGGACTGCCGTGATTTCCCTAAGCAAACAGTCCAATGAGTACACCTGGAATTCAAATAGAGACTAGCAGAGAAAGCCTAACTTTCATTTTAGTCAGCACCACTCTCATTTCCCTTAATTTGAATATGAAAGGTAAATGCTGAATTCAATGCCAGTCATTAAAGTCAGGGCTGAAAGTTTGACTTTATTACAAGGGAACTTTAGATGGAAGATTAGGACATTAATGGGAAAAACAAACTAGGAACTTTTTTCCCAGCTACTTTTTACGACAAGCTAAAAAAAAGCTTTTCCAGTTCAATGGTCTAACAAAGTAGTAGTCAGTCCCCCCAGTTGACAGTAAATACACAGTGGTTTAACTGGTTTTCTTCAGGTTTCACCATTGACCTGTGATATAGTATAGCTTTATGTCTCACATCTGTAATGACAACCGAAAATGGCTGCCCTCTGGTGTCTACAGACAGTCAGGGTGGTAGTTGTCGTAGCAGCATACTTGCCTAGATGTGGAAAACTTGTAAAAATGTGTCAGTCAACAAAACATAAGCATTATGTTTTGAAAAACACAGTAGGCCTACGTTACCCTATACAATTGAACTACACAACACAAAGCAGATTAAAATATGGGACACAAGAACACACACCTTCTACCTGGTTTGGCACGGGCAATTCTTATTATTTTGTCAAGGAGATTTACAAACTAGCCAACACATATCAAACTACCAAAACCAAATATAACTAACCAGTTCTAAACTTAAAGGTATTAACTTTAGAAGGCCCACAAGCATAAAGCATTAGCATAAAGTCTACTTTCAAAATGTATTGGGGGTCGATATCACGAACATGAACCACTTCTGCGCCATAACAAACACTTTTATTATCGCTCTCTCTAACAATAGTGTAATGGTTCAGTGCGCATCCCTTGTATCCACTTCTATTCCTATTGGCAAGTTTCTCTGCACCTGTTCGACCCTTCCGCCAATCACTTGACTGTGTCGGTTTACTCCAAGATGGCGACCTCCATCGAGCTGTATCATACATCATAAATATTATAACTAAATAGCACGGTCGACGCGGGTTGAGACTTATTTGGGACAAATCGAAAGGAGTCTTTGTTACATTATCAACGAGACAATAACATAACAAATTACAATGTTTAGTTCTTCCTGTCATACGCGGAGATTGGTGTTGGTCTGAAGGGATTTTCCATACACGAGCATGGCCACCGATAATCGAATACAATTTTGGAGGAGAAATGCTAAGGTTCCCGGAAGGTAGGCTATGTTTAAGTTGTTGCACGACTAGTCTGATAGCTCACGATTAACACATGGTAACACTTTTCACAGACGTTGTTAATGAGTGGGTATGTGGTTAGAAGTTTAAGCGAGCCTATTGCGTTTGCCTAACCACAGTCGAGTGTGTGAATAAAACTTGAGTTCAGCGTTTGTTTATACTTGGATCATCGTTTGGTTGGTCGTTTGGTTGCTTTACTGCACTGTAACTAAGTAGGCTGAACAGCTTTACCATAGGGAGTGACAGGTATCATACGTCAATGTCAAATGCAGATTAGACATCACGGAAAAGCTAGCACCCATATTTCTTCAGCGTAGCCTACCATATGTTGTCAGAGTCGAGCCTAACACAAAGCAAGATATCTTTAGAGAAGTGGCCTTGCATTTCTTGTATCGTCGTTGATACTAGTTTTGGCCTGTGCAAGTAATTTCAGCTGCAAAACACATTATAACCGATTATTATTTTTGTAACCATACACCTCCAACTTGATATCACAAATGTGTGAAGTAAATTTCCCTATCTATGTTATTCCTTAGGAATTTATAACAGATGAAAGAAAAGTATGAAAGAGTATTAAAATGGTCCAATGCTGTGTATCTGTCATGTTTAACATATTTATAATATAGTTATGTTATATCTCTGAGAAACTAGACCTTGGAAAATGTATCATATTCAGGATACTGCCTGTACATTC
>CM030174.1:2632500-2662500 GCA_017639675.1 Aplochiton taeniatus | reverse complement strand
CTTTATAAATCTTAAATGTATAAACTCTTGTGAACAGGATAGACCCAGGCAGCAGCAGCACTACCACCAGGACATTGAGCCTTGCTCAGAGCTATGCGACAGGCTGCCACCCCCCATGGCAGGGGAGGGGCTGGAGCTCCAGGGGGAGGCCGGAGAGGGCGAAGCCCAGGAGGGTGAGGCCGAGGCTGGGGAGGTCAACGGCAGGGTGACGAAGTCCAACAGTGAGGCTCATCTCAACACCACCTCAGGTACAGTGAGGAGGCCTGGAAGCACCAACGTTCCGGCCGCTCTCTTCTCTGTACCTTAACGTGGAATGTAAAGTAAAGCAATTGGAAATGAACTATGAACTTCTGTTTTACCTGTCGTTTACAGTGTTATAGATACACCTGCCGTTTAATAGATGTGGGCACACACACACACAACCCTTTTAAGTTAAAGGAAAAGGCCACTCCAAAATCTAGGTTGGCCAGAAATGTTGTCAAAACTTGTAATACATGCCTGATGTCAATTTTGGACGTCTCATATGTGCCGGTGAATGGTTCCTCTATTAGCCCAAAGCCCTTGGATGTGAACTAACACCCTCTGCCCCTGGGTCTGTTCCTGCCAGTGCGCTGCACGCTGCAGAAACGCCAGTCTCTCCCGGTCCGTGCCATCCTCCCCCTGGTGGCACGCATCTCTGACCAGAACGCCTCGGGAGCCCCGCCCATGACGGTGCGGGAGAAGAGCCGATTGGACAAATTCAAACAGCTCCTGGCCAGTCCCAACACGGACCTGGGTGAGACAAAGAGGTTGCCAGGTTCCGTCGAACTCCAGCCTAGAACTTATGTTTGTGAGAAATAGGGTTGCCAGGTTTCATCAAACCGCATCCTGGAACTAGCCTGCGTGAGACACGGGGTCGCCAGGTTTTATGGAACCTCAGCCTAGACCTGACGTGTGTGAAATAAGTTGGTTGCCAGGTCTGATTAAAACCACAGCCAAGAGCTGACTTTAAACACTAGGGAAATGAACCCTTGTCTGTCACATTGATTCTGTTTACCATGAAATCCACCCAAAGGCCTTTTACGACTGATTATTGATTACATGCCCTCCCATCCATTTTGTTCTTTAAAACTATATTCTACAGCTTATTTGTTGTTGTTTTTTTAATTTCTTTTTCTTCTTCTTGTCTTGTGTATTGGGATGGGCAGACGAATTACGAAAGCAAAGCTGGTCAGGCATTCCGAGGGAGGTTCGTCCAATCACGTGGAGGCTGCTCTCTGTGAGTGAAATTACACAGCGTTGTGAGGTCATCAATGTCATGTGACCAGTTGAATGCGTGTGCATGGGAGATGTAGTGTTTGTCTGCCTCAGCGTTTGGTTGGTCGGTTCGGTTTCAAGGTAGATAATCAAGGCAGCAGCCTTTTCTGATGTTAATTTTTTATGTGACTGAAAACAAAATGGCCAGTTCATTTCTTTTATAGGGAACTAGTTTGGGCTTAATTGTAATTCTTCCTTGTTCTTACTTAATGTTTGTGTGTGCGTGTGCGTGTGTGTGTGTGCGCGTGCGTGCGTGCGTGCGTCTGTCCGTGCGTGCGTGCGTGCGTGCGTGTGTAAACAGGGTTACCTCCCCGCCAACATGGAACGGCGGGAGCTGGTGTTGCGGCGGAAGAGAGACGAGTACTTTGGCTTCATCGAGCAGTATTACCACTCCAGAACAGATGAGCATTACAAAGACACGTACAGACAGGTGACTGACAGTATTACCACTCCAGAACAGATGAGCATTATAAAGACACGTACAGACAGGTGACTGACAGTATTACCACTCCAGAACAGATGAGCATTATAAAGACACGTACAGACAGGTGACTGACAGTATTACCACTCCAGAACAGATGAGCATTATAAAGACACGTACAGACAGGTGACTGACAGTATTACCACTCCAGAACAGATGAGCATTATAAAGACACGTACAGACAGGTGACTGACAGTATTACCACTCCAGAACAGATGAGCATTATAAAGACACGTACAGACAGGTGACTGACAGTATTACCACTCCAGAACAGATGAGCATTATAAAGACACGTACAGACAGGTGACTGACAGTATTACCACTCCAGAACAGATGAGCATTATAAAGACACGTACAGACAGGTGACTGACAGTATTACCACTCCAGAACAGATGAGCATTATAAAGACACGTACAGACAGGTGACTGACAGTATTACCACTCCAGAACAGATGAGCATTATAAAGACACGTACAGACAGGTGACTGACAGTATTACCACTCCAGAACAGATGAGCATTATAAAGACACGTACAGACAGGTGACTGACAGTATTACCACTCCAGAACAGATGAGCATTATAAAGACACGTACAGACAGGTGACTGACAGTATTACCACTCCAGAACAGATGAGCATTACAAAGACACGTACAGACAGGTGACTGACAGTATTACCACTCCAGAACAGATGAGCATTATAAAGACACGTACAGACAGGTGACTGACAGTATTACCACTCCAGAACAGATGAGCATTACAAAGACACGTACAGACAGGTGACTGACAGTATTACCACTCCAGAACAGATGAGCATTATAAAGACACGTACAGACAGGTGACTGACAGTATTACCACTCCAGAACAGATGAGCATTACAAAGACACGTACAGACAGGTGACTGACAGTATTACCACTCCAGAACAGATGAGCATTATAAAGACACGTACAGACAGGTGACTGACAGTATTACCACTCCAGAACAGATGAGCATTATAAAGACACGTACAGACAGGTGACTGACAGTATTACCACTCCAGAACAGATGAGCATTATAAAGACACGTACAGACAGGTGACTGACAGTATTACCACTCCAGAACAGATGAGCTGGCATACTCTCTAGATCAGGCCCGGGCAAAAGGCGGAATCACGCTCAGATTACATTAAGAATATGCGATAGTTGCGTGACTTACTCATGACTTAATTACATAACGAGGATACAACAAATAATCAGTCACTGCTAATATTCAATTGCATAATATACATTGTGGGCTGAAATATTGGGAAATAATATTACATTTTGTATCCCTTCCCTCCTAGATCCACATTGACATTCCAAGGACCAACCCTCTTATTCCACTCTTCCAGCAACCGGCTGTCCAAGAGGTTAAAAGATCCAAAAGACTACCTTTAAGCTTTCAATCTGTCTGTTGTCTTAAACATTAGACATTCAGTTCATGGTTCCCAGTTGACTTCCCAAACCAATAGATTGGCTTGAGATGAACCGGGACGTCTACTTTCTGTCAAACCATTCTGCTGTGATCACAGCTTCTGTGCTGTAACATTTTAAGTATCGTCATTCTCCTAAACATTACACTTAGCTTCATTGAGAGAGAAAACTAAAAAGAATATATTTTCTTGACCCAGTCCTATAACAGCAGCCCTTGTCTCTAAAATGGCCGCCGTGTGTTCAACCTTTGTGGGCCAGGTGTTCGAGCGTATCCTGTTCACCTGGGCTATCCGCCACCCAGCCAGCGGGTACGTCCAGGGCATCAACGACTTGGTCACGCCCTTCTTCGTAGTCTTCCTCTCCGAGTTTGTCGGTAGGTCGGCACCCTTCGGAAAAAAAACGACTCAAGTCGCGTTGAGAGGCTGATCAGACAATGTGTGGGAATTTTAAGCGGGAAGATGAACCGTTCTCTGCTAGCTGGAGTTGAAAATGATACTTATTTCTCCTTCCACTGTTGACAGTAATGGCTATGAATTACATTGGTGGGGGCTAGGCAGGACAGGGACTTGTATTTTTCTTTGACCCTAATGTCTTCCTGTTTGTTATGATCGAAAAAGAAATGGGTTCTTGTGCACAGTGCGTGGGATGAAAATGAAATGGAAAAACAACGTTCCGGTTGTGGAGGGTTTGAATTCTTCCACACGTTTAGAACTAAGCGAATAGGGCCGAGTCTTTCTGGCTTGAATTGGTGTTTTACTGCTGAGCGCCTCGCATCAAAACCAGGCGTGAAAACTCCTTTCTCCTGTAAAACACACACACACACACACACACACACACACACACAGAAACTCGCTGTCAGAGATCTAGTGCATAATTATTAGTGTTAAAAACACACACAGAGTGAGAACTTCTTTCTCCTGTAAAACACACACACACACACACACACACACACACACACACGTGATTATAATGAGTGTTTCAAACACACACAGAGTTAGCACTCCTGTCCCCTGTCTTGCTTCACCAGAGGAAGACGTGGAGAACTTTGATGTGGCCGCCCTTCCTCAGGACACTCAGAAGAACATCGAGGCTGACTGCTTCTGGTGCATGAACAAGCTGCTGGACGGCATACAGGTGGGACTGCACACACACACACACACACACACACACACACAAAAGATCTGGTCTAATGATGATTTATTCTTTTGTTGCTCTATGTCGTTTAATCATGCACACACACATACACACACACACACACACACACACACACACACACACACACTCACTCACAATTTAAAACTAAATTAAAATAAACAATAACCTAATCCTTGGCCCTGAGGCCCTAACGCTCCCTGGTCTCTGCCTGCAGGACAACTACACTTTTGCCCAGCCGGGGATCCAGAACAAAGTGAAGGCCCTGGAGGAGCTGGTCAGCAGGATAGATGGTGAGCCCCCTGACCTCTAACCCTGGCCCTAACCATACCACTGGTCAGCCGGATACACAATGAGCCCCCTGACCCCGGCCCTAACCCTAACTCTGACCCTAACCCAAACCATACCACTAGTCAGGATAGATGGTGAGCCCCCTGACCCTGGCACTAACCCTGACCCTAACCCAAACCATACCACTGGTCAGCAGGATAGACAGTGAGCCCCCTGACCCCTGACCCTAACTCCTTACATATTCATAATCATATTATATATGATGTTACTATATACCACTGACTCCTTACATAGAAAGATTGAACAGTAACACTGGTTAATATACAGTCATCATATTCAAATAAAACCACGCTGGTTACTATACGACTGACTGCTAACATATTCATAATCATAGAGATAGAAAAATAGAACCATAACGCTGGTTACTATACGACTGACTGCTAACATATTCATAATCATAGAAATAGAACCATAACGCTGGTTACTATACGACTGACTCCTAACATGTTCATCATATTTGAAGGAAACCATGCTGGTTACCATACTTGCATGCCCAAGAATGCTGGTTAAACTTTATAGATGCTTTCTGGTTCATAGATTTAGATTCACAGTGTTCTCCCCTTGGCTGAACTCTTAATATTCCAATGTCAGCCTTTATGTGTGTTTTTAACATAAGGACTGTCTCTTTAGCATTTCAACGTGTTTAGTTTGCTTTATAGAGTAGATGATAGGAAGAAGCCCAGCAGGCAACAACACCATCTGTGCGCGCGTGTGTGTGCGTGTGTGTGCGTGTGTGTGCGTGTGTGTGCGTGCGTGTGCGTGTGTGTGTATGTGTGTGTGTGTGTGTGTGTGTGTGTGGAGAAAATGGTGCTGATCGCTGTGTACCTGAGCGTAACATCACTACCATATGCTCTGACTATGCAGACTGAGTTGCTCTGTGTGTGTGTGTGTGTGGACTCTTTCCCCCAGAGGACATCCACGGTCACTTCCTGCGTTATGAGGTGGAGTACCTGCAGTTTGCCTTCCGCTGGATGAACAACCTCCTGATGAGAGAGCTGCCGCTGCGCTGCACCATACGCCTCTGGGACACCTACCAGGTGAGGGGGGGGGGGGGGACACCTACCAGGGGAGGGGGGGGGGGGGACACCTACCAGGGGAGGGGGGGGGGGGGAGACCTACCAGGGGAGGGGGGGGGGGGGGGAGACCTACCAGGGGAGGGGGGGGGGGGGGGAGACCTACCAGGGACGGGGGGAGGGGGGGGGGGGGGGTTAGGACACCAACCAGGTGAGGGGGGGTGGAGAGACACCTACCAGGGGAGGGGGGGGAGACACCTACCAGGGGAGTGGGGGGGAGACGCCTACCAGGGAAGGAGGGGGGGGGGGGGGTTAGGACACCAACCAGGTGAGGGGGGATGGAGAGACACCTACCAGGGGAGGGGGGGGAGACACCTACCAGGGGAGTGGGGGGGAGAGACACCTACCAGGGGAGGGGGGGGGGAGACACCTACCAGGGGAGGGAGGGGGGTTAGGGCACCTACCAGGTGAAGGGGGGGGGGGGGGCTGTTCAGGATGTCACATATTGATTCCAATATTAAGAGAGATGGTCCCACAGTCTCCTCCCATTGGCCGTGTAGGAGGCTGTGTATGGCGGCGTGGCTGTGAATCCCATTGGCTAATGCCCTGTCGTCGTTGTTGTTGTTGTTGTCGTCGTTGTTGTCGTCAGGCCGAGGCGGAGGGTTTCTCCCACTTCCACCTGTACGTCTGCGCTGCCTTCCTCATGGAGTGGCGTAAAGAGATCCTCTCCATGGTCGACTTCCAGGTAAGGAGGAGCTCTGCTCTGCTGCCTGACTGCTCAGTGGAGAGGCTGCCTAGATGCTGTGTTCATTCTAGTTGTACGTGTTATTTTAACGCCTCAAAAAATGCCACATTATACTCTGGTGTCATTGTATTTATGTTGATAAAATATTATTTGAATGCATTTATCATGTTTGTTCAATGTTGCTTTGTGGTAATTAAAACAACAATATTTACAAAATATGTTATACAAATATAATTAAAATATACAAAATGAAATATGCCTGCTTTCCAGGGCTTGCTCATGCTTCTCCAGAACCTTCCCACAATCCACTGGGGGAACGAGGAAGTGGGTCTCCTCCTGGCTGAAGCCTACAGACTGAAGTACATGTTCGCCGACGCCCCCAACCACTACAAGAGATGAGCCTCAAGCCTGCCTGACGACCTCTTGACGACCCCTCCTCGACCAATCAGACATCACTATGTTTGTTTGTACTTCTTGTATTAGAGAGAGATACCTCAGGAGGAAGCACAGCGGTGCACATTCTCCCCGGTGACAGACTGAAATAGTCGCACACAGATAATCGTCTGGAGCTTTAAAAAAAAAAAAAAAAAAAAAAAAAAGAAAACAGCAGTTTTTTCCCCCCGCAGGTTCTCTCTTTTAAAAACTAGGTGTTTTTGGGGGTACGTTCCATTCCAGTGAATGTAGAGAAAATCCTTTGATCAACTGTTTGGGCAACCTCATCATAGCCTGTTTCCATTCCCCTGTCAAAGGGTTTTAGGAGTCAGGAGTACTGTGGGGGACATGCCAAATGTATACACTGTCTGCATCAGTGACTGGGATATAGCTGGAATCTTAGGCAAAATGGCTTGGAAGATACGGTCACCCAGATTCAGTCTAGCTGTTGGAAAGGATGAGGAATGTCTACAAGATCATCCTTTTAGTGAAAGATGGTATTTTTGGGCTTCTTTTTATTTGCTTTGGGTAGAGAATATAACCCCCTATATGAATAGTATATGGTTTCAGGTAAACTGACCGAAATGTTGTTCCCCACTGAAAAGGTCACGGTCCGGATGACAACTAAGCCTGGCTCCTGATCCTCTTACTTGTGCTCCAGCCACACCACCCTCCGGGTATTTGTTCCAACCCACTAGCACCCTATGAGCCTATGGACATGCTTATAGGCTCAACAAGTCGGATATAGCAACAAGCAACAACAAAACATTTGCAAGCTTTGTAGAGCTTAAGGAGCAGTTAGAAGTTGTCTAGTCTAGTCTGACCCTATCACTCATGTTTTAAATTGAAAATAAGCCCATTTCCCAACCCAGAATTCTGTGTATTTTTTGGGGTGTGCCTATGGAGCCCCCTTTTTTCTTCTGCTGAAACAACGTACGTTCAGGCAACATGCAGAACCCACAGGCTGTGGTACCGCTGGATCCAAATGCTGCCGTGGGTCACCCCTCTGACGTATGGTGTGCGAGGTGGTGTGACAGGAGTGATGCTGACGGTCAGTAAACCACAGCGTCTCACTGGGAACAGTGGGACTGTGAGGAGGGGGCTCATGGACGTGCCTCCGTCCCCCACTGTTATGGTTGCTCTAGAGGTAACTGGTCCATTGAACAGGTTTAGGCTGTGTGTTAGGCCTATGTGTTTTATCAAACAGTTTGAACGTATCAACTGTGTTTTTAAAATTCAGTTTTTGTTTTAAATTTGTCTTTTAGGTTTATTATCAATTTAAACTTGCTCATAATTAACCCGAAAAATGTGGCAAATGATTAAACTGGATAGGGCATACACTGATGAATTACACAAACAGTAGTTTCATCTTCTTCTGCTTAGACTAGTTCCAAGCAACATCTAATTAGTTATATATATATATATATATATATATATATTTCTGTTAATAGCCAATGTAGTCAACTATTGTCTACCACAGATCCAAATAGTTGAAGTTACCATAACCTGGCTTGGACATAAGTGATAAGTGACGCTAACGTTTCAAACCTTAGCCGTAAACGTAACCACACCGCCACAGTGCAATGCAACTACCGATGGGGAGCTCCAGTTACACTGTACTTTCTGCTTGGATTCGTTTGATAAAAGGAAGCACTCTGGATCCAAATATTTGAAATATATATTTTATATGGATGTCTGATGTGTGGTAGGCCTCTATGGACTATGTTCAGCCTCCATCCCAGGCAGGGCTAGCAGGCTCGCGCACCCAGGCCTTGAAGCACAACAACCCAAGTGAAAAAGTAGGGGTGTGTGTAGGAAGTGAATGAGTAGGAGTGTGTGTAGGAGGTGAATGAGTAAATGAATAGGAGTGTGTGTTGTAGATGAATGAGTGAATGAGTAGGGAGTGTGTGTAGGAAGTGAATGAGTAGGAGTGTCTGTAGGAGATGAATGAGTGAATGAGTAGGGAGTGTGTGTTGTAGATGAATGAGTAGGAGTGTGTGTAGGAGATGAATGAGTGAATGAGTAGGGAATGTGTGTTGTAGATGAATGAGTGAATGAGTAGGAGTGTGTGTAGATTAATGAGTAGGAGTGTGTGTAGGAGATGAATGAGTGAATGAGTAGGGAGTGTGTGTTGTAGATGAATGAGTGAATGAGTAGGGAGTGTGTTGTAGATGAATGAGTGAATGAGTAGGAGTGTGTGTAGGACATGAATGAGTGAATGATTAGGGAGTGTGTGTTGTAGATGAATGAGTGAATGAGTAGGAGTGTGTGTTGTAGATAAATGAGTGAATGAGTAGGGAGTGTGTGCTGTAGATGAATGAGTAGGAGTGTGTGTTGTAGATGAATGAGTGAATGAGTAGGGAGTGTGTTGTTGATGAATGAGTGAATGAGTAGGAGTGTGTGTTGTTGATGAATGAGTAGGAGAGAACTATGAACACTGTTAAACGCTCCTCTCCTGAGCCTCCATGCGTCAGTGCTGTGGACACCGCAGCCGGATTCTTAAGTCTCCTTGACAATGCCTTTGTTGAACATGTGTGATATGTCTCCGAGTCAAACATAGACGAAAGGGTGATCATTACCTTTCTGCTTTGGTTGGACTTTGCTCTGTGCGGTACCTGCTGTGACCTTTGCCCTTGCCCTTATTTGTACACAGTGTGTGTGAAAAATACGACAATCATTCTTTTAATTTCCAACTTTTTAAATTATAGCATCTAGTTTAAGGTTAGTGCTACACGCACAATAGAGAAATGTTTATAGGGTGAGTTGACTGAGAGTTACGGATTATACTTCCAACCGTAGGTTAAGATATTATTCTGTTAAGTAAACAGTATGTGATGCTAACAACACAGCAGTGTTACAAATTACAATTTTTCATGTACAATTATACATTTTCAGTAATGGCAACTGTAACAGTAATTTACAGCATACAAAATTGAATTAAAACTGCAGCTTTTCCATTTTCTACGTTTCCGATGGACATTTTGTTTTCAAATTCTTTTTAATGTTGTTTACTTTCTAATCTATCTGGTCTTCTCATTTTTTTAAATGTAAAAAAAGACATAATTGTTTTGTTTGAAATATTACAGTATTTTGCATTTCAGCCTTAAGGTAGATTGTTTTAGACTGTTTGCACAAAAGATTGTGGCCCATAAAAAAAAAGAAAAACATTCATTTATAGTGTGTTATTTTAACATTGACCTCCAAGTTGTCATTTTAAGATGCATTGTTGTTTCCACTGACTCATTCTGAACTACAGGATGAGGAAGTGGTTAAAACGTAAGAATCTTTTTTTTTTCTTTTTTCTCATTTTCATTATTACAATCAATGGCGTACTTGTAGGCCAATGGTACATGTTCTCTTCTCATTTCAATGCTCCTCTGGTAAATGTTCAGCCTTAAATAAAGAAACATTACAGTAATCTGCTGTATATTAACTTTTTGTTTATATTAAACGATTGTTGCTCTTCAACTTGGTTTTCTGTTTATTGTCTGTTTGCTTCCACATTTTTTTCTACATAAAGAGAAAGAGACACATAAAGAAAGATATATTAACTTCTTAAAAAGTTAAAGTAATTACAAATAAATGTTTTGGGTATGTTTTGGGTCTACTACTTGCAACACACTAGCAGAGTGAAGTTAGTTATTGCTTGTGAGAATTAAGACCAATACATTTAGTGTGTGTGTAACCAGGTTTATCTTGATTAGTTTCCATTTATAAGAAAAGACTAGACAACCTGGTTTCCACGGTAACATGTACCCATTAGGAGGAATGATTACATCAGACTTTACAAAGAACATAAACAGTTATTGTTAAATGAAATTTAAGCAAACTGATATACTTTAGTTCAATAAAGCATGGCTATTTTATGTCAAATAGACTCTTTAGAAAAACTTCTATAGGAATAAATAACACTTTCGAATGTATAAAACTTCAAGTCCTTTGGTCAAAACATCCAATAAACACATTTTTTAAATGTGGTGTTGAATGATGCGAAAGCGGCAATATCTAATTTTTGAAACCAAAAACGTCCTCTCTTCAAATCACCTCTTACTTTGAGCCGAGTAAAATAAGGGCGTGGCGACACAGATGGGACTTCTGGGACTTGTGGTCCTTATCGATCGACAACAAGTACGCAAACTTGTCGACACTTCGGTACACGCAGCTGCGAATTTTTGTTCGATGGAAATTAAACTAAAAGTTAAAGATTCCCTTTATGTTTAGCTAGCGAATCGGTTCTGAAAAAAGATGTGCTACCTTCACTTCAATTCGAATGAATGCAACGGTAAGGTTTGTCTTATGCAATGAAAGATATAGCTTTACACCATGCTAATCCGTGAGGATGTGTTCTTAACATGTTTTCGTTGACGTTCGCTTCAGTGTTTTGGTTTTGCAAGTGAGCTAACGTTAGCTATCTAGGTTAAGTTAGCTTGCTACCTAAAGACATACAAGTTAGACGAGTCAATGAAGAAACATTGGCTAGCATAGTTAACACCCAGCTAGTTGTGTCATCGAGCTTGTCTTGGACACCTGACGTAAACTCGGGGATAAGAAAGTAACAAATCTGTTCCTGAACTATAAATATTAGGTTAACTTCTTAGATATGTTGTTTATGTTGTAACTAGTATTGGTCTTGCTTAGCTACGTTAGCTAATGTTACCTCCCAGTCGCATGACTGTCAGCCATTGCATGTCTAGTCAATAATAGTGAAACTAATTACCTTGAGATTGACATTTCATTGTCATTGTTAAAAATGATCTCATCCAACTTCATGGACCCTAATTACATGAATTTAACTGTGCGTGAACTCCCCTTTCTCCTGAATTAGGAACCTAGGGGTAGAAGAGGATGGATGCAGTACCTTACAACTGGAATGCTACGAATGTCCACGAGTCGTTTGCACGGTCGCGTCCAACAGCAGACACCTTGTCAAGGCTGGCCAAACTAGTAGCCCGCGCTGAACAGAAGTCTGACGGTCGGAGTCACGGCCGACAGCACCCACTCACATCTCACTCGCCTACATGCGGTTGCGCCGAGTGCGGCCACGGTTTCTCGGACATGACAGAGCTGCTGCAACAGCACCAGGAGGGAGAGCACGCCTTACCCAAGCCTCACCAGTGCCTGTCCTGTGGCAAGCAGTTCTCCCTACCGTCCTCCCTGCAGCTGCACAAGTGTGTCCACGATTCTCCTCCGTGTCACGTCTGTCACGGGGAGCCCCAGCTTGGTGCTCCGTGCTCGGCCTGCACGCACCCCGACAGCCCCCGGGACAAGTCCCCTCTCCCCCATGCCCACCGCCACCACTGCAGCCCCTACGCCTGCGCGCCGTGCGGGCGGGGCTTCAGCCAGAAGCAGGCCTTGCTCTACCACCAGCAGGCTGGCTGCAGCGAGCCCTCGTCCCCGCGGACGGTGGAGGACGGGAGCAGCCCGCCGGCCGACTCTCCTCCCGCGGTGTGTGAAGCCAGGTCGACCCCCTCAGACTCGTCAGACGCCCCGGACCTGGGCAGCAACCGCATCGTGTGCCCCATCTGCTCCAAGACTTTCCGGACCGTGGCGGGACTCCACTGCCACCAGCGCTTCGGCCACCAGAAAAAAAGTCTGTCGGCTTCAGAATGGTGCGCACACAAAAACCGGTCAGTGTGGTCCGTGTGCAAAGCCAGGTCGACCCCCTCGGACTCGTCAGACGCCCCCGAAGCGGGAAGCCACCCCATCGTGTGCCCCATCTGCTCCAGGACCTTCCGGACCGGGGCGGGACTCCACTGCCACCAGCGCCTCGGCCACCAGAAACCAGGGCTGTTGGCTAGGAGGACGCAGAAGGCTGAGGAGAAGAGCGGAGGAGAGAGAGCCGCCAAGTCCAAACAGAAGCTGCTGTCGTGCCGCTCGTGTGACATGGTGTTTGTGGGCACGGCCAAGCTCTACATGCACCGGAAGGAGAAACACAGCAGGGACAGGGACCGGGACGCGGTCCAGAGGGAGGCCGCGCCCGTCAAGCGCAGGAAGGACGAGACGTACCCGTGCCTGGTGTGCGGTAGGGTCTTCCTCCACCACCTGTCGCTGCAGGTGCACGCCAAACAGCACGCCGAACCCCAGAACGCCAACCAAAGACCCCCCAAGACGCCGGCGGAAAGGAAACCAAAAAAGCCTAAAACCCACAACGGAACCGCGGAGAGCACGGGGAAGCCAGGGGTCAGACAGGGCCTGGGGCGGCCGCGGAAAGCACCCAAAGTGGAGGAAGATGTGGACGGGGAGTTCCCCTGCCCGTCCTGTGCAGAGGTGTTCTCCCTTCTGTCGGAGCTGAGGGACCACGTGGAGCTCCACCAGCCCTCGGCCCGTCAGGGGCACTGCAGCGTCTGTGCCCAGGGAACGGACATCGCCAAAAGGCCGGGCTCTAAGAAACAGAGACTGTACCACTGCACACCTTGCCAGAGGGCCTTCTCGATGCTGGACGCTTTTCTACAGCACTGCCAAGACCACCTTCGAGTCAGGGTTGACGAGGAGAGGAAGACTGAAGGCTATAGGTTTATGGTCGGCAACAAAGACTGAGATCTGCATCTTGACACCATCACTTTAGTTGCCTTAAGCCAGGGATAGAGTACAAGAAGACCGTTTTCTTTTCTCTTAATAATTGTTAGTGGGACTGTATGCAGGTGTCATGTAGTTCTAAGTACCCGTACTGCTGATGAAATGATAGGATGTCTACCCATCTTTAAAAGTTACAACATGAAGATATTTTTAAAACCACTAGTGCTTTGGCAAAAAACAACAAAAAAAAAAAAGCTTGTTAGATTTATTAACTGTCATTTGTTTGTCATCTTTCCATGGGTACCACTCATTCTTCTCGATCAGTTTTGAAAAGCTGGATCACTTTGAAATGTGGTGGTGGTGGTTGTGGTTTGTTTGTGTGTGGGTGTATGAGTACCTTACACAAAATATTCTATTCAGGAAGAGGGATTGTAATTTGTTTGTTAGGTTTATCTTTGAATGAAACCAAAATGAGGAGTTTATGATTATACTAAATGCTGATGTTTAAGTTAGATGAAATGAAGTTGCCTTTTGAAGTTATGATTATTATGCGTCATTCCCTTTAGATGTGTGTGTTCGGGAGGCATTAGCTGGCTATGCAAAAAGTCTGCAGTAAAAGCAACTTTGTAGTTTTGCAATTGCTTCTACTACAGTTAAAGACCTGGGAATTTTGTGCTGCGGTCTGTTCAAAATGCTACTGTGAAAAAAGTGGAGTGGATGGTTGATCCCCATTTGGGTTATTCTTTTTTTTGTATATCAGTTTATGGTCCTTTTATAGAAAATACCTCATTAAAAATATATTCTCTCATTAAAGAATTGTTGTGTTCTTTAAAATGGTGATATGTCGTGTTGGATTCATAAACTCCATCTTACCACGACCAGTGCTAAAAACACTTTGGTTTTTGAATATGAAATATTATATTTATAATGAATATTATTGGCTGATGATGTGGGTCGTTTGCCAAGAGCACACAGGAACGAATGTATCTTCCTTGCCTGATTACGATGACGTTTTAGGCTATTGAAAAGAACGTGGGAAGGAACTATCTCCTCACTGTCAAGCTCTAAGTACTGTAGATAATGGAAACTAAATATTACTTGTTTCCCCAAGATAAGACATCTCCCTCTGTACATTTTGTCTCACCAACTGCACTTTACTATTCAAGTTCCACCCCCGACCATTTGGTGGTGCCCAACTGTCTTCCCGGGATTTACCAGGCGGAAGTGCTGCCAGTGTACTCCGGCGTTTATCGTACGACGCATGCTTTCCGCGGCTTTCTAAACTGAAAATCTTACCAACTCACCTAAACACTAGTCAAAATGAGCAAAGCTCACCCGCCAGAGTTGAAAAAGTAGGTAATTTATATATTCTTGCTGCTAGCTTATCTGTTCAAGTAGTGCTGATGTTCTTAGAACAACTATACATTGTTTCGCCATTAACTACGCAAGCCAGCTAACGTTAGCTAACGATACTGTAGCCACTTACATTACCCAACTTTACCGCTAACAAGCTGGCCTAGGTTAACGTTATCATTAAACTGTACATTTGTAAGTGATTTTATCCTCATTGCAATATAATTAAATCAATGTGTTCTCTATTTTAGGTTCATGGACAAGAAGCTTTCATGTGAGTACAATGAACGTTAAATAACAAGGGTCTAACGTTGGACTTCCCTACGCTTTGTCTGTGAACTTACAAAATCGAGAAGCAAATAAACCAGTATTTAACTATTTTTGCTCCAATAACAGCGTTACATTGCCAACTTCGTCTGTATCAATCCTTAGTTGGCCGCACTTAAGCAGTCGGTGGCAGTCGAGTTATTCATCTTTATTCTTGTAATGGATCGTTTAGTGATTTCAACTATTACTTTATAAATGATCGAAACTTCTCCCTTCATCAATGTTGTCTCCTTTAACCATTTGACAGTGAAGCTTAATGGAGGCAGACATGTCCAGGGCATCCTGCGGGGTTTTGATCCCTTTATGAACCTGGTGATGGACGACTGCTTAGAAATGGCACCAGGGGGTCAGCAGAACGGCATCGGCATGGTGGTCAGTATCTGATTATCCAACAGAGAATCGCATTTGTACTAAGTTGGTTTGTCCCCATAAACTTGGCTAGCTCTTTGGTCTGTTTAACAAACAGATATAGTCGTGGCCTAACCTAACTAATCTTCCTTACTACTAAAGGCAAACAATCTTAGTTATTTTCCCAAAATGTATGCAGTTTGACTATAAATATACCTCTATACTGATATATAACAATGTGTCAATAATTTAGTGATAATCGTCCCCTATCAATAGAAGTTTAGTATCCATTCTGATAGCGGTAAGGGGAACTGAATTTATAAACTGTGACAATGTGGTTAACCCTCTAACCCAGTATCGGGCTGTAGATATATATATATATATACACATACACACACACACACACACGTTTGTGTTTCCCTTGTACTATAAACTAAAACAATGTTTTGTGTGTGTTCACCTTGTACAGGTAATTAGAGGAAACAGTATCATCATGTTGGAGGCCTTGGAGAGAGTGTGAGAGGACAGGCTGTTGGGGAAAACCCGAATGAATGATGTATTTTGCATTGTTTTTGTTCATTTGTAGTGTTATTTTTATTTTCTTGGCTACTGAAGAGGACATTTTCTGTAATTGTTTATGAATTTTACACATTGATGTCTCGTAAGAGTTTTTTTGGGTGGTTGGGGGGGGGGGGTGTAATTGTGAATAAATATCACTTTGTGTAAATTGCTGTGGTGTGCATCTTTACCTTTTTAGTATAACAAAGAAAATATCTGATTACGGAGAAAGCGTTAGTGTTTACGAAGCCCGTTCAGTTTAGGTATTTGTAAGGAAGGAAAATTCTCTAAATAATCTAAACATGTCTTCGTTTCTCCACACGGGGTCACTATCAAATGTGTGTTGTAGTGAGGCTTTTACTTTGAAGGGTAACCTCCGTCACAAGTGTACGCACTGTCGCTCTCATTTGACGCTATGTGGAAAGTAGGAATGTCGGAGGAGGTTGGAAAGGCTTTACAATCGGTGGTCGACAGGGTGAACCAAGCGGCGGCACGTCGGCCAAAGGTAAAGTGTGGACAGTTGATAATCGGCAGAATATATGTATCTACATTCTCTCTTTGAAACTCAGCGTTTTGCTAAGTCGTGTGCCCAGCACGCGGATCCGTTATATAAGACAATCATCTTAACCTTTGAATCATTCTAGACACAGCTGCACTACGACCAATACTCGTGTACCCAATTATCCCAACCCCATTTGCAGCATGTTTTAACATTATTCCCGGTCAGCGTTTCAATGTATGCCATATCCAGTTAGCTTCCGGAAAGTTATCAACTCCTTCTAGAGAAGAAAGTCAGCGTGTGGCCATTCTTGCTCACCTGCTGGTTGTTTTCATTTTTGTTGCACAACTTCCCATCAGAACTTCCGTTCACATTAGCCGCCAATCCTTTAAACGGAGGCAATATTTGAAAACGCCAAAACGTGCTCTGGTCTGGTATTTTTTAATTATTACCTATATCATAGGCCTATTAATAAAGCGGTTGGACACTTTATATGGTTCAGTTCCAACTTGTGTGTGTTGTGTATAGTCAGAAAGTGTAAATCTAGCCAACAGGTACTTTGCCCTTAATATAGTATCATCATTTTCTCACTTGGTGTTAGAGAGCTTATATATTTAGTTTTGTCTCTCTGTCGCACTGAACATGATCTATTTCCCTCACACCCTACACTTGCTCCAACACATTTATCAATTTTCGTATTCATTAAACAAAGTACAAGTTCTCCGTCTTGTACAAATCCCTCTATGCCTCTGCTTGCGTAGACATTGCCCTCTGTGCCGCCCCGCTTGGTAGCTGTCAGCAAGACGAAGCCACCGGAGATGGTTATAGAAGCATACCAACATGGACAGCGAGACTTTGGAGAAAACTATGTGAGTGGTGGACACATCACAATGAGATGCTGTGCAGCATATTTCAGTGGCATCTGGTCAGTTTTGCTGATTTCTTTATTCTTGACATCTGTCCATCAGGTGAATGAACTTGTTGACAAAGCTTCGAATCCTCAGGTATAGTTCAATGGATTTTGGTCACAAAGTGGTTATTTTTAATAATGCTGTCACTTGTTTTCCAACTAACATTATTATTATACATTTTTTTTACTTATCAAGATACTGGAATCCTGCCCTGAAATCAAATGGCATTTTATTGGTCACTTACAGAAGAATAATGTCAACAAACTTCTGGGTGAGTTCAATTTTAGGGATTGTTTAGTTTTGTGAATTTAACATCAGTGGCGTGCACATGTCTGTCCAATCTCTGAACCAACTTGTCTTAAAGACGTCTTTGATTCGCTAGCTGTCTTGAGCACCAGGACCCCATTCCACTACTCATTTTAATAGCTGTCATACTGGCGTCACCTGTCAGTGACATGCACCCACACCAATATGTTCCCTCTCATCCTCTCCAGGGGTGCCTCACCTTTACATGGTGGAGACGGTGGACTCGGCCAAGCTGGCGGACAAGGTGAATGGGTCGTGGCAGCGGATGAGAGCAGCCGGCACGCAGAGACTAAACATCATGGTGCAGATCAACACCAGTGGAGAACAGAGTGGGTTTCGCTTCAGTAATATTTCATACCAAATGTTCGGCCATTTTGTTTCTGTCGAGTGAACACTGGTGCCTCTTTGTATTTCAAAATGAAACTGTCCTGCCAGTGCCACCTTTTTGTCCATGATATATTGCTAAGCCAGCCGTTACTTGAGTCACTGCTGCTACTGTGGTGGACTAGGAACATTGGTTGTGATTCTTTCCTGCCAGGTAAGCATGGTCTACCCCCAGAGGAGACCGTCAGCACGGTGAAGCACATCCTCTCCCAGTGCTCAGCGCTGAACTTCTCTGGCCTCATGACCATCGGTCGCTATGGTTACGACCTCAGTGACGGGCCCAATCCCGACTTTCAGGTATCTGACCGTGTTATGGAATAAAAACCGTCTTTGTGCTATTCAGAACTGTTATTACATATATCTTTTCTCTCTCTCTCTCTCTCTCTCTCTCTCTCTCTCTCTCTCTCTCTCTCTCTCTCTCTCTCTCTCTCTCTCTCTGTGTCTGTGTGCACAGATGCTTCTGAGTCACAGACAGGAAGTGTGTGACAGTCTCAAACTCCCTTTTGAGAACGTGGAACTGAGCATGGGCATGTCAACCGACTTTGAACACGCCGTGAGTACAATAGACTCAGCACTGTTTAAGATACCAAACACTTTACATAGGGTGTACTCAGCACAGTTAGCACTGCTAGTAAATATCTAAAATTGTGTGTTTCCCTCCAGATTGAAGTGGGTGCCACCAACGTGCGAGTGGGCAGTACCATTTTCGGCAACAGGGATTACCCTAACAGTGCAGCCAACACTCCTACGCCCAGCCCCGAGAAGAGGTCAAAGGTCGTGTCGGAGGAGGCAGCTAAGAAGATGGAGCACCTTACCGTGACAGAACACTGAAGTCATCTTCCTTCGAACTACCTTTTAAAAAAGAAGAAGAAAAACACTGGTGTGTTAAACACACAGAGACTTTAAATGAGAAAAATAATAAAAAAAACTGAGATTATCTGAGGAGTGGAGTTTCCACATTGTCTTAAAAGATGTGTCTTGGTCGACCTTCCAATTCAGTTGATTTCATGACTTATGTTAAGCATCTAGTGTGACATTTGGTCAAGAAATGTTTTTATCGTTTCAAAAAACAATTAACTCTAGATTATATAGCTAACACAGTAATTGTTTTAACAAACGGCAACACAATAGCGCTGGTTACAAGTTTATTCATCACTGCCGTCTCATTTTGTGCCAAGAGTAGAGTTACTACTAACTAATTAAAAACATACATTTTGAGAGTAATGGGTTAGTAAAATGTATGGGTAATATTGTATTTAGAAGTGTTATTTTGTAATAAGTTCTCATTGAAGCCCTAAAGACGTGACATCTTAAATACTTGTTCAGAAGTCAGGAATTCAACGCCGTTTTTTGTTCCCCAAGAATCACTTGATTTAATAAACATGAATCCCTTTATACAAGTGTATAGTATTGTGAGTTTATGAAGTTGTTTTGTATAGTCTTGTCAAAGTTTTATTCTTGATATCCATCATTACAGGAGTACAGTTGAAGAAAAAGTCAGTGTTCAAAATAACTATTTAATTCTTGGTTTGTGTAATTATCTCGGTATGAATGATCTGCTGCTTTGTTAAGTAGGAGAGCTGAAATGGGACTAAGCTATGCAAAGGAAGTGATATTGTGTGCATCCTAAAAAGATTTTAACAACTGTTACGTTAGATATGACAATTTTTCTGTTGTTTTTCATCAATGTAAAGAAGAGATGCAATTTTCTCAAAGACAAATAAACGCTATCATCTGAAAATTAAAAACTGAAATCCTGAAACAATTACGTCCGTTAAAAGGTTTTTTAACCACTTCCTGTCGGGTTGTGCTTGATTAAAACTGGTGAAGATTTTGGAATTTGATGGAAGCCAAGCAATAAACTGATTATCGAAACCAGCTGATGTAGTAGTATTTTGAATCACAAAGCTTGATTACCAAGTTAGCCATTTGAACTTGAAAATATTGTAATTCCTAAAAGTCAAGTAATCAAAGTAATTAAGAGTTTGCAGATAAGTACCATTTATATCTACAAAAGACATGCTGTATGTATAGACAACCATTCTATTGTAATTTTGTCCGATTTTTTAAGTTAACTGGGTAATTAAAAAGAATACCCACCAAATAAGGGAAACGCTCAGAAAAAGAACTAAAAGTAGAACATTAGAACTATACTCAGGTAGGCAAAATAAGGGAAACGCTCAGAAAAAGAACTCAAAGTAGAACATTAGAACTATACTCAGGTACAGGTACATCCTCTCCAGGGGTGCCTCACCTTTACATGGTGGAGACGGTGGACTCGGCCAAGCTGGCGGACAAGGTGAATGGGTCGTGGCAGCGGATGAGAGCAGCCGGCACGCAGAGACTAAACATCATGGTGCAGATCAACACCAGTGGAGAACAGAGTGGGTTTCGCTTCAGTAATATTTCATACCAAATGTTCGGCCATTTTGTTTCTGTCGAGTGAACACTGGTGCCTCTTTGTATTTCAAAATTAAACTGTCCTGCCAGTGCCACCTTTTTGTCCATGATATATTGCTAAGCCAGCCGTTACTTGAGTCACTGCTGCTACTGTGGTGGACTAGGAACATTGGTTGTGATTCTTTCCTGCCAGGTAAGCATGGTCTACCCCCAGAGGAGACCGTCAGCACGGTGAAGCACATCCTCTCCCAGTGCTCAGCGCTGAACTTCTCTGGCCTCATGACCATCGGTCGCTATGGTTACGACCTCAGTGACGGGCCCAATCCCGACTTTCAGGTATCTGACCGTGTTATGGAATAAAAACCGTCTTTGTGCTATTCAGAACTGTTATTACATATATCGTTTCTCTCTCTCTCTCTCTCTCTCTCTCTCTCTCTCTCTCTCTCTCTCTCTCTCTCTCTCTCTCTCTCTCTCTCTCTCTCGCTCTCTGTGTCTGTGTGCACAGATGCTTCTGAGTCACAGACAGGAAGTGTGTGACAGTCTCAAACTCCCTTTTGAGAACGTGGAACTGAGCATGGGCATGTCAACCGACTTTGAACACGCCGTGAGTACAATAGACTCAGCACTGTTTAAGATACCAAACACTTTACATAGGGTGTACTCAGCACAGTTAGCACTGCTAGTAAATATCTAAAATTGTGTGTTTCCCTCCAGATTGAAGTGGGTGCCACCAACGTGCGAGTGGGCAGTACCATTTTCGGCAACAGGGATTACCCTAACAGTGCAGCCAACACTCCTACGCCCAGCCCCGAGAAGAGGTCAAAGGTCGTGTCGGAGGAGGCAGCTAAGAAGATGGAGCACCTTACCGTGACAGAACACTGAAGTCATCTTCCTTCGAACTACCTTTTAAAAAAGAAGAAGAAAAACACTGGTGTGTTAAACACACAGAGACTTTAAATGAGAAAAATAATAAAAAAAACTGAGATTATCTGAGGAGTGGAGTTTCCACATTGTCTTAAAAGATGTGTCTTGGTCGACCTTCCAATTCAGTTGATTTCATGACTTATGTTAAGCATCTAGTGTGACATTTGGTCAAGAAATGTTTTTATCGTTTCAAAAAACAATTAACTCTAGATTATATAGCTAACACAGTAATTGTTTTAACAAACGGCAACACAATAGCGCTGGTTACAAGTTTATTCATCACTGCCGTCTCATTTTGTGCCAAGAGTAGAGTTACTACTAACTAATTAAAAACATACATTTTGAGAGTAATGGGTTAGTAAAATGTATGGGTAATATTGTATTTAGAAGTGTTATTTTGTAATAAGTTCTCATTGAAGCCCTAAAGACGTGACATCTTAAATACTTGTTCAGAAGTCAGGAATTCAACGCCGTTTTTTGTTCCCCAAGAATCACTTGATTTAATAAACATGAATCCCTTTATACAAGTGTATAGTATTGTGAGTTTATGAAGTTGTTTTGTATAGTCTTGTCAAAGTTTTATTCTTGATATCCATCATTACAGGAGTACAGTTGAAGAAAAAGTCAGTGTTCAAAATAACTATTTAATTCTTGGTTTGTGTTAGTAATTATCTCGGTATGAATGATCTGCTGCTTTGTTAAGTAGGAGAGCTGAAATGGGACTAAGCTATGCAAAGGAAGTGATATTGTGTGCATCCTAAAAAGATTTTAACAACTGTTACGTTAGATATGACAATTTTTCTGTTGTTTTTCATCAATGTAAAGAAGAGATGCAATTTTCTCAAAGACAAATAAACGCTATCATCTGAAAATTAAAAACTGAAATCCTGAAACAATTACGTCCGTTAAAAGGTTTTTTAACCACTTCCTGTCGGGTTGTGCTTGATTAAAACTGGTGAAGATTTTGGAATTTGATGGAAGCCAAGCAATAAACTGATTATCGAAACCAGCTGATGTAGTAGTATTTTGAATCACAAAGCTTGATTACCAAGTTAGCCATTTGAACTTGAAAATATTGTAATTCCTAAAAGTCAAGTAATCAAAGTAATTAAGAGTTTGCAGATAAGTACCATTTATATCTACAAAAGACATGCTGTATGTATAGACAACCATTCTATTGTAATTTTGTCTGATTTTTTAAGTTAACTGGGTAATTAAAAAGAATACCCACCAAATAAGGGAAACGCTCAGAAAAAGAACTAAAAGTAGAACATTAGAACTATACTCAGGTAGGCAAAATAAGGGAAACGCTCAGAAAAAGAACTCAAAGTAGAACATTAGAACTATACTCAGGTAGGCAACATTCTTTAATTAACACAAGGTGATAAGATCCAGGCAACACTAAAAACTGAAACAATTTGAAGATTCACATTTTACAATTAATTTGAAGTTGTAAACACTGAAAAACGTGAAAATAGGCCATCTTGGTTTATGAGAGAAATGCCCACACTTGGGAGATGGGATTATGTGCGTCTTGACTCCAATATCATAAAAATTCTTTGATATGTTGACCTCTTCTCCTCGGATGGCTGGTTCATCCTCCCACCCTTAAAGTCTTCTCCACGTGATGTAACATGCTAACACTAGAGTTAAGTGAACTACCGTCTTTTGCGAACAATTTCTTGACCTCTGCAAAACATTGTATTGTTTTTGTATTGAATGCAATAACACAATAAATAAACCCAGCTTCATTTATAACACTAAAGGGATGATAGACTTGTCAAAAGAACAAGACATTCCTGTGATATGGGTAGGCAATGCAAATATTTACAAACTATAATCCTGTCAACGATAGACAAGTAACACAAATATATCTACAGCAGCCTCAACATTTCTGAACGAAAACTATACGGAATTAAATACAGTTATGACTAAAACACAAACAAAGCTAGTCATTAATGTGACCACTGTCCAGTCTAGAACAACATTGTCGGTCAGGGTAGATTACGTCTGACTGGAATGTTCTGTTACTGGAATTGTAACAAACTCAAGGCGGTAGGGAAGTGAACAGAACAGGGAAGGAATGTCCCTGAAATGTCCCCATACCAAAACATCACTAACAATGTTACTCCCTTTCCATCCTTGTTCTATTTGAGAAGTCATATTAATCTTTGTAACTAATTAAGTGCTAAATGAGGCACTGTTAGCACAAAACAACGGTAAAGTGGGATGTTCTGGGTTGTCGTAATTAGAAAGAATTACAAAATAAGACAAAGGAATGTTAGATGGATGTTGCTTCTTACCAAAATGAAAGGGGTATTTCACCCAGAATCAACATTATGTTTTGTTTAGCATCTCACTGACTGAGAGTAAATCAGTTGTCTACACTATATTTACCCTGAGGAATGACATTCAAGTCATTTTACATCGGCATTGATACCTGATATTAATTTAGTTGTTTCTGCTCAAATTTAAAATCAGTGAAACCTATGTGAAAAGATTTAGATTACCTCAGGTTCTATCAGTTGGAGTAAGCTTCTCAAGTATAACTCAATTACAAAAAAAGAGAATTCAATTGAAAGAAAAAACTGTGCACTTTTTTTTTTAGAACAATTCCCCAAACAATAAACATACCACTGCTATGATTTAAAATAGTTGCCTCTCCAATGAATTACACAAAGCAAAAGATCTATAACCACAAATAAGACAATGTTGTGGATCCTGCTATTCACCAGTTTCAAGCAGCTCGTCAATTGTAGCAGGCTGACCACGAGGACAGGGCAGTATGCCTTGTACTGTGGTGGTTCGTCAAATCACTCCAGCTCAGTGGCTAAGTCAGTTTATGTTGTCGGTGCCCAAGGGACAACAACACGGCAACTAAACCAACTTCTTGGCCTCAAAGAAGCTCTTCAGGTGCTTCATCTGCCAGATCCCGGTGACAATGAGGATGAGGGTCTGGGTGATGGACCACCACAGGACCCGCTGGTTGGTGCTCTCGCTGGTCATGCGGAAGCGCTCCTCGCGATACTGTGAGGGAGATTCACAAACACAGACGCCATTAGGGTTTTTACCGAACAGAATAAGCATAGCTGACTCCTGCTGATGACAGTTACCCAGACATGGTTTCAGCTAAGCGTCGATGTATATTGATGGAATACAACATTGTTTTATACTCGGCATAGAGAGGCAGGGTTCTGTCTAAACGCACCCGTTGGTAGTTTTGTTCCTTCTGTATCTGTTCCACTTGGTCCAGTAGCTGTCGGACTCTCAGCTGCAGCTCTGTCAGCTTGTCTTTAGCTGCTATCTCTGGGTAGTTATTGGTGTGTTCTCCCACCTGAATGTCCAAGTGCACCCTCTATAAAAAAAAAAGAAATTATAATAAAAAAGGGTCTAAGCACATACAGTAAGTGACTGTGTATTATATTCAACTGAACTAAACCACACATACAATTATATCCAACTGAAACAAACTACACATACTATATATTTATGTATATATATTTTTTTTCTTCTTGAATTTACATTATTTGAATTTACACTCCTTTCTGATTAAAAATCTTCTTGAAATAACTAAGATCCTTTGATATTTGTTATCATCATCAGCATCCCACTGCCTGCAGATGCACATACCAGCTTTCCTCCAGCAAACAGAGCCATTCTGGTGGAGTTTGAGTGCAGGCAGATCTGGTGCTCTCCAGGAGTGTGAGAGGTGAAGGTGAACCTTCCATCTGAGCCGTACTGGCGAGACAAGATGATCTGGGATGGAAGGGACGAGGAAGAAATGTCACAGGCTAATATGCTTCACCCATTTTTTAAATCTATTATAAAATCGACTTTTGCTTTAACAGTTGAAGCCTTATTATGATTATTTGAATATTATGCAGAATATTATGACATGAAAGAATGGAAAGAGAGTGTATTAATCCTTTTTTTCATCTTACTAAGATCTTTAGTGGTTTCTGTGGTAAGTCTGTACCTTGGTGTCTGGGTCCTTAATCTCCACGTGCATCCCCAGACCGGGAGTTGCTGGGAGGAAAGAATTGCTGTGCTTGTCCCACAGTTGGGTTCGGTACTTCCCTGTCACACAGATAGAAGTACACGCAAAACAATTATCATCAATTCAGAGTCACAAAGCAGCATTTTTATTAGAGGGCACACTGTACTTTGGTGTTAATTAATGAAAGTTAAATGTTATCATGAACACTAGGCCGTTTGCGCCTACGGATCAAATTTAAGACTGAGGGAGGGTTGCACCTGTGCTAGCCCATCCGCATATCAGAATGTGAGGACTGTACTGCCATGAAGAGCAGGCCCAGCTGTCCCTTGTTGATGCTAGCACTGGTCGGCTAGCTTAGCTGGCATGGCTGGCTATCATTAGCTACCGATGCAAACAATAGCTTACCTATGACCATGGTCTCATCTGGTATTTCCTCTATGAAACATTTCTTTTCTGTCTCTCCTATGTGAAAGTAGAGGGAGGAACTTGGACAGATCCAAGCGAATATCAAGATAACGCCAACAGGAACAGTGATCATCATGTACCGTTAGCCTTCTTCTCTTGTCACATCAGTAAAAGGTCTGCAAGAGGATGACGTCATCACTTTAGTGCGGAAGAAGGAAGGGGAATTCCTGCGCTAACAACACAGAAAACACTGGTCGTGTTTTTTGACAACTATCAACGTTATTGCCTTAGATAATGTTAAATCGTAAATATCCGGTGACAGTCACTCGATATATACTCTTTAGATTTTATATAGACGAGTGTTAGTGGTGCTAGCGTCTCAAAGAAGTGAACACAGCAAGCTATCCTAGCTAACGTTACCTTGACGTCTGAGAGTTAGCTTACGCTTAGCCACCATTAGCTGGTTAACCAACGCTAGCTAGCTAATCAGTTAGCCACTTAGCTGTCTACCTAGCTAGCCCACGAAAGTAAAGATATTTCTTGCTTCAGTTATCAGGGATTGGTTGTTGTTGACAGCTTGACAGAAGACTTGGCCAGATAAAATCACAAAGACAGGTAAAAATATAAGGCTGTTGACATTACGTTTTATGATAATTTGTTGTATTTTGTATGTGACATCAGCAAATTTTTTAGTTAACTGACGTTATGTTAAATTCCAAACAGAGCTTTTCAACTCACGGTGACTGACACAGCAGCGAAACAATTTTTCACAATCGGTCATATTAAATAATTTTAGATATTTTATCACATTATTTCATTTATCTTTGTGAATTATTGCGTCTCAAACATGCAATGTGTGGTGCGCTGCATTCCTGATAGGATGACGTCATATTTTTCTAGTCTAAGTAAAGTATTAAATGTACTATGCTGGCCTTAGGTAACTGCGATTTGAATGTTAATGTTGTTTTAAAAATACATAAGACTACATTATCAGGTCTGGATCACAGATATTTCAAATGCGAATTGAAAGGAAAAGCAACATAGTACTGCCAGAGTACCACGTGTGTTTTTGCGTCATGTGCTGACAATTGAAACCTGCATGACGAATATATTAGATGTGGAATTTCCTGTGTGTATGATGATAGGTTATTTCATGATGCATAACCCTATAGTTTAATTGTGGCTGGATTAGAAATTAGTCAACGATCTCAATGGTTTAAATCTCAATCTTTCGACTTCAAAAAGCCCAGGCTGTCCTCTTCTGTAACAGTATTGTCTATAAAACCTCTACGGCCTGTTTCCGTGTATGGACAGCAGGGATGGTGCAGCCCCAGCCCGAAGGTACTCTGCATTGGGACATGGCAGGGGAGGACAGTGGAGGGGCACTGAGGGTTCCCCCAGAGCTGGCGTCGAATGAAGTGGTGACCAGACTACTGGGAGACAACCAGCAGCTCAGAGGTAACGTTACGCTTATGTTACAGTGCCTCCTGAACCGGGAGTAATGCAACCATAGTGCATGTACTGATGTGATAACTAATGTTTCCCTGATCGTTTGTGTGTGTGTGTGTGTGTGTGTGTGTGTGTGTGTGTGTGTGTGTGTGTGTGTGTGTGTGTGTGTGTGTGTGTGTGTGTGTGCGCGCGCGCAGAGGCTCTACGGCACAGTAACATGGCCCTACGTCAGCGCTGTGAGGAGATGGAGGGATGGCAGCGGAGGACAAAAGAAGAGAGGGAGTTCCTGAGCTCCCGCTTCCAGGAGGCCCGGGCGCTGGTGGAGCGGCTGGCCCAGGAGAACCACTCGTTGCAGGGCCAGGTGATGAACGGGCCCTCCCTGGGCGCTGGCGGCGGTGCCACCAGCCTGAACCCGGCCAGAGCCAGTGGAGACACCCAGGGTCTGGAACCACCGGGTCGCTCAGAGAGGAACGGACTACTGGAGGGGTCACAGGTGAGATAGGGTGCACTTTGGCTGTATACCGCCCCCCCCCCCCCCCTCCACACACACACACACACACACACAAGCAGCGTGGTTGAAGGAGGCTTTTCTTCTTCTAGACTCTAGATCCATCCGCCATAGTGAGGAAGAGAACGGAGGAGACGGATCCACACAACCAGATGCCAGCACGCAGCTTGGTGAGCCATCTGCATGAGAGAGACAGAGACAGAGACAGAGACAGAGACAGAGACAGAGACAGGGACAGGGACAGGGACAGGGACAGGGACAGGGACAGGGACAGGGACAGGGACAGAGACAGAGACGGACGGGGACGGGGACGGGGAGGGAGAGGGAGAGGGAGAGGGAGAGGGAGAGGGAGAGGGAGAGGGAGAGGGAGAGGGAGAGGGAGAGGGAGAGGGAGAGGGAGAGGGAGAGGGAGAGGGAGAGGGACAGAGACAGAGACAGGGACAGGGACAGGGACAGGGACAGGGACAGGGACAGGGACAGGGACAGAGACAGGGACAGAGACAGAGACAGGGACAGGGACAGGGACAGGGACAGGGACAGGGACAGGGACAGAGACAGACTTTGTGTTTGTCTGGGTGAGCGTTCTTCTCGTTGTTTGTATTATTTGGGTCAAATGGGGTGAGTGACAGGCGGGTGTGTGTGTGTGTGTGTGTGTGTGTGTGTGTGTGTGTCTAGGGAGATGCGAGTGTTATTAGCTCCATCAATAGCGCTCTCTCAACTCCCCCCACCTCACTGAACGAGGCCTGGGGGGAGGGGAGGGGCACGGAAAACGCTCAGGTGAGCACGCCAGACCCCCCCCCCCCCACACACTAGACCATAGCCCCACCAAGCTTCAGCTTCCCGCTTCTAAACTGTGCCCCGCCTACTCTTTGGTAAAGACTCGCTTTGCCCCTCCCCTTGGCGGTTCCTTGTTCCTTCCTGTGCTTTCAGTCGTACCAGTTACCCTTAGTTGCCCCCCCCCCCTCTCTCTCTCTCTCTCTCTCTCTCTCTCTCTGTCACTCCATTTTTTCTCTTCAGTCCAAACCCTGAGTCTTGGTTACCTGATGATGCATGCCTGTGCAGTCTTTCGCATTCTGGTTCCTTTTCCTTACGATCACTTTTTTAAGACTAGTAATAGAACAATTAGTCCCTCTTTCAGTGAGACAGAGACAATTAGTCCCTCTTTCCCCCCTCTCTCTCTCTCTCTCCTCCTAGCCGGCGGAGGGAGCGAATGAGTTCCTGCAGCTGCTGAAGAGCCACAAGGAGAAGCTGGAGGAAGGCCTGAGGGAGCTGAGGAGCAGGAACGAGGAGCTGGAGAAAGAAGGGGAGGAGGGAGAGAAGGAGAAAGAGGTGCTGCGCCGCACCATCGAGCAGTTCAGAGTTCAGCTGGCTCAGACTCAGGTACCCCCCCAGTCTGCTCTTCCCTCCCCTGATAATAGAAATATAATATAGTCATTTGCAACACCCCGAGAGAAGGGATTGTTCTAGCAGAAAAAAGAAAAGCAGCCTATCCACTAGAAGTCTTTCCTTATATTCCCTAAGGTAGAGAAATAGACAGGAACGTTATTTCATCAATCAAAAAGTGCCTTTGGAAATCAGACACGTTCCAGAGAAGCTCCTCAGATCTACAGCTCAGTGGGATAGGGTTAGGCGGGGCCGGATGTATCCTCCTGGCTCTGGACGTTAAGCCTATCTTCAGCGTCTGTCTCTTCCTTAGGCGTGTGGGGAGGAACCCATCCAGCGGTCTGAGGCTCAGCACTCCTCTGACAGGTAAGACTGCTCTCTGCTAACACACCACCGCCGTGCCTGTGGCAAACAACTGTACTAAAAACAATAATAATAATAGCTTTTATTTTCTCTTGCACGTTGGTTAACAATGCCTGTAAGTGCTTCAACAACACTACTGTAGTTAGGGGTCTCTTTGGGTAGCCGTATCCACGACTAGGTGTGTCCTTGAAGGCTGGCTGGCGTTTCGACACTTCACGGAGCAGCTCCAGTTGTTGTCCTAAGTGTCAGTAGTTTGGAGATACATGGGGGCCACTCTGCCAAACAGCTAGTTATCAAACTCATTATGGAGAAATGGTTTCTCTGGCTAACAGCCAGTTATCAAACTCATAATGGAGAAATGGTTTCTCTTTCCTTCATACTTCTGTTCTCTTATCTGTCTGTGTTGATCTTCTCTGTAGCACTGTGTTTTCTTCTTCCCGTGTGCGTGTGC
>CM030174.1:2587500-2627500 GCA_017639675.1 Aplochiton taeniatus | reverse complement strand
TTTGAATAGTATGTGTTGAGTAGAATACATGTATTGCTTTTGTTTTGGCAAGCCTCTTGTGCTGACGCTGGCAGACGCAACATTGTACTAGTACTAGTGGTGGGCGGATCGATCCAAATATCGATAGTATCGATACCAAGTCAGTATCGGTATCGGATGGATACTAGCCTGGTGAGATCGATTCTTTACTTAAAGTTCCGCTCTTGTTTGCAATGCTGCGGTTTCGGCAAAGAGGAAACAGCCAGGTCGCCGGACTCGCCGCTCCTGTGTCAGCGCACAGAAGGCACACCTTGCTCCCCCTTGACCCTCTTGTGTTTAGATGTTGCGCCGTCACGTGACGTGACTTAGACGCGCGAAGCAAACAAACAAGCAAGTTGCCGGCTCAGGTTCATCAGCACGCGCACAGAGAAAATACAGCAGTCAGCAGAAGAATGGCAGATAGGAAGAGGAGCGCCGTGTGGCTGTATTTTCAAGCCGAAAACGAGACAACAGCAGAATGTGGGATTTGTAAAAAGCTAGTCAACTATAGTGGAAACACTACCAATTTATATAAACATATAAAAAAAACATCCAAAAGAAAACATGGAGCTACAAAAACGGAGAGAGAAGGAGAGAAATCCCCCACCCCCTGGCCCCCCTGCAAGACCCCCAGTCCAGAGGCAGAGGTCATTGGCAGAGGCCTTTCAGCATGGCAGAGAATATCCAGGCAGGTTATAGTGTTGAAAGTAACAAAGTGAAACTGTTATTTATTACTTTACCCAACTCAAAAAGTATAAATTATGCTAAGACCTTGATGTAATACATTTATCCCATTTCATTCATTTAATTTATTTATACAGGGTCAACTGACTGAGACTAGGTCTCTTTTGCAGCAGTGCCCTGTTAAACAAGGCACAAAATGAAAAAGAAACAAAACATTGTTAAGTTGTTTACATATTATTTATATTTTCACCAGTTGTTGTTTTTGTTGTTGAGAATTTTAATTACATTTTTGTATTATAGTTTCTTAATAGTACTTGTTTGTTTTAATTTGTTTACTGGTTTACGTGCACTTTTTATTTAAGATTTTTCAGATTTTTTGGGGATAATAAAGCATTTTCTATTTAATTATAAACTTTGTCCTAATTCTGTCCTGGGTTTTAACTATTTAATAATAAAAAAGGAAACATCACAAAAAACACTTAAGGTCATGAAAATGAATTGAGATTTAGCAATTCAATGACGCATCCACCTTATTTATTGAAAAGTATCGGTATCGGTGATACTGGCCCGTATTTACTTGGTATCGGATCGATACCAAAATATGCAGTATCGCACACCACTAACTAGTACCGCATTGTTGCGCGAGAGGGCAAAGGACCTACCGGGTGGAACCATTCATCATCGCGGGGGAGTTCGAGGATTCTGTTGTGCAAATCCCCAATCGTTGATAGACGGAAAAACGCATGTTTCAATATTTTTTGTTAAACTATTTCACTTATGTGGAATTTATTAAATTAATCTTGTATTTTCTCGTGGGGAAAAGCTGTACCACGAAATTTGGTAGCGGACAACTGACAGCCAGGTAATGACGTCACATAACAACGCTTCTTCCGTGCCTTCCCTGACTGAGCGCGCACACCACACAACAAGCGCCTTTCATTCATTGTTTTGCCCGCTCATTACTGGGCTGTTCGCTCGTGAGGTGTCCGTTTGAAGTCGTCGTCAGACCGACATGTCAGGTTCCACTTCCCCAACCCCTCCGGCCGAAGCAGCAGGGCTAGAGGGATCTACTCCACCGGGTTACAAACCGTTTAAACCCGAAGACCATGGCCTTGACCGTGGGTTCCGTCTCACAGCTTTCTCCGACTTGAAGGGATGAGGCTGCAAGGTCCCGCAGGAGGCTCTGCTCAAACTCCTGTCGGGATTGGAGCCGGACGGGTCCGCCGATCCAATGGAGGCCGGGGACCAAGCCTCGGAGTTCGCTCATCAAATAGTCCCTGCCAACCCTGGCCCTCGATTAGGTAACGTTAAAGCACGCGGAAACAAACAGCATGGCATTCGTTTTTTTTTTTACTTCATAACGTTAACGGTGGGCCATCTACTTTTAAAACACAATAGACAGCTAGCTTCGTCTTTTAAAGAAATTGTTATTTTCATGGTTAAACCTTTATTTGTGACTGTGTGTGTGTGACACAACGAGAAAGCTAACTTAGCATTGCTTTTCGATCAAGAGACGGCGTGGGACAGATCCGATGCACTGCCGCTGTAGTTTAACCAAACCTTCGTCCCCTAACATTTGAACTGCTAATCTAAGTGGACATCCATGATCAATTTGTCTGGGATATAAGTTACTATTCTCCTCAAGCTCTACCAACAACAGGGCTAATCCACCAGCTGTCATAGCTTAATGAGTAACCTATTAGTCCCTGTTGTTGTAATCCAGGTGACAAGACAAGACTGACTCAGCAGTTTTACCAGGTCATGTAAGAGCAAGGGTGTATAGTGTAATATATATGTAGTGCATACTTTTTATAGTGCTCAAGGCCTTCTCTAAAGTTTTTGTGTCGCAAATGATCGCAGGTATTGGCATGGACTCCTGTGTAATCCCACTCAGACATGGAGGCCTGTCTTTGGTCCAGACAACAGACTTTTTCTACCCCTTGGTGGAGGATCCCTACATGATGGTGAGTACTCCTGACGTCTGACCTCTCACCCCTCTAGTGCCTAAAGGTTAATGTGCTTTAGCACCAGGGTTGAGTTGAATCTTGGGAGGTCCTTCCTAATTCCATCACTTTTCCCCTGGTCCCCCTACTTTCAACCTTTACCCGTTATGCAAAGTCTTACGGCTATGTTCATTTAGTGTGTGCTAGGCCATTTGAGGTTTCACAATTCATACGCTCTCCAAAGAAAAAGGGAACTTCAAGGTTCCACAAAGTGAGACACCGAGGCTATTTAAACAAAATACTGCACATTTTAACCAGATCTACCTCATGAGAGTATCAGCTTGGTTTATGTATGTACATCCTATAGTTTTGTATTTTTATCTTCAAAAGAGGTCCTTACCAAAACGTGAATTCTCTGTGTGTTTTCTGTGCCCTTTTAACAGGGTAGGATAGCATGTGCCAATGTCCTCAGCGATCTCTATGCCATGGGCATCACAGAGTGTGACAATATGCTGATGCTGCTCAGTATCAGCCAGAAGATGAACGAGAAGGTAGCGTGTGCGTGTGCATGTGTGCGCGTGCGTGCGTGCGGGCCATGTTTATCTCCTACCTTTATAAACCCACCAAATCCTTTCATATGTTAAACTATTTGGTGTGACACAATAACCAATGTATGAATATGTTGGTACGTGCGTTTGTCCATTCAGTACTTAGTCTTGCATAGTCTGTCTGACCGATAGAAGAAGTGTCACGAGACCATTCAACAGAATGTATGGGAAAACACGTCTCTTTGCTTGATGTGTGTGCATTATTTATTAATTTTTCGATAGGAGCGCGAGCGGGGCATTCCGCTGATGATTAAGGGTTTCCGTGACGCTGCGGAGGAAGGCGGGACTTCGGTGACGGGCGGCCAAACGGTCATCAACCCTTGGATCATCATAGGGGGCGTGGCCTCTGTTGTCTGCCAGCCCAACGAGTTTATCATGTGAGCAGACAGGGATGGGGACTACTACAGGGCACAGAGAGAACATTCATTCCATCGTATTAAACCAGAAACGCACTTGGACTGTCGTGGCCCTTTCATGTGGTCTTCCTGCCATTTTCATCTGTTTAAATGCAAATAGAAGTGTCATTTTAATATACCCAGAAGCCTCATGACCTTGATTTAAGAACGCGTTTGGGGTGGAATATGCTTTTGATGTGTCCTTTAGAAAGTGCATGTCAAAAAATCCCCAGCAGTGGATTTTGGAGTGTCACCCACTGTTGTCAATTAAGTGTCTTCTTGGTGAGCCTGGGGTATGGAAGGTTCAAAGAACTAGGTTTATTTAGAAATGGCTGTACAACTACTTTACCTAATTTCGTGTGTGTGTGTGTGTGTGTGTGTGTGTGTGTGTGTGTGTGTGTGTGTGTGTGTGTGTGTGTGTGTGTGTGTTGCAGGCCAGACAGCGCAGTACCAGGTGATGTCCTCGTTCTAACCAAACCCCTGGGCACACAGGTGGCGGTCAACGCCCACCAATGGCTGGACCAGGTGAGCCAACCAATCCAACAACAGCTTTGATCACACCCTCAATCCTAATTGGTTGAAATGGCGTGCTTACATCCTATTAGTGTTTGGTAATGGCAAGCTAGTCGATCGAAAGTATCCTTTTATGGGATCATCATTGCTGTGGTTTTGATATTCTTATTTTTCATCTTTGATATATTTTTTTTTATTTCATTTTTACCAGATCCAGTCTCAACTATATTTTATTCAGCCTCTTCACACATCATGCTATTATTTTAATGTAGTTTTCTTTCTTATTATGAAGCACCTTGTAGCCCTGTTTATAAATAAAGGTTATTATTATTATTTATGAAGTCATCATTCATGCCCCTTTATTTTTGTCTGTTTCTCCGCCTCTCAATCTGCTCCATGCGTCTCTGTCTGCTCTTCCCTCCCTCCATCTTACTCTTCACCAGCCGGACAGGTGGAACAAGATCAAGTTGGTGGTCACCAAACAGGAAGTAAAGGAAGCCTATCAGGAAGCCATGTTCTCCATGGCAACACTTAACCGTACCGGTAAACAAAACACATTGTCTTTAACACCCAAAAGATCAAGTGTTGAAAGGATTTAGCCAAATCCAACTGTAAAATATTGAGGAAGGCAGCCTGTTTTTCTGTTGAGCTTGATGAAGGCTTTATCGACCCACGTAACAAACTCACCCTTTGTTGATGATTTTTTTTAATCTGTGTGTTTGTTTTGTCCAGCGGCATCCCTCATGCACAGGTTCCAAGCACACGCGGCCACAGACGTGACCGGCTTTGGGTTGCTAGGGCACGCCAACAACCTGGCGGCTCAGCAACGGAGCGAAGTGGCCTTCGTCATCCACAACCTGCCCATCCTGGCCAAGATGGCCGCCATCAGCAAGGCCTGCGGCAACATCTTCAACCTTCTCCAGGGAACGTCACCCGAAACCTCCGGTAGGTGTTCACACGCAAGCGCCAGTGGGTTCTTCCATGTCAACGTTTTCATGCTTGTGATAATATATCACAGTATGTGCTAATATTACCAATCCTGGTAGCTCAGACTTGCGTTAGATATCATTAAATGAATGTCAGTATCTTAAAAATGGACATAAAAAGTGGAAGATAGTAAGAATATAGTAATATGTAATATCTAGCTCTATCTATGTGTATATATATATATACATACATACATACATACATACATACATACATACATACATACATACATAATGTCCATTTCGCTATTAATAGCCTCACATGCACAATCTGCACTTTACAGCTATTTTACACTTATCTGGTTGGATGCCAAACTGCATTTCGTTGCCTCAGGCCTGTACTCTGTGCCATGACAATAAAATTGGATCTAATCTAATATACGAAGTATAGCTATGTTTTTCCAAAATGTCATTGGTCAGGTATGCATATTGTAGTAGTGGGGCAATATTATGTCTGATCTGTACGTTTATTTATTTTAGCTTAGAGCAGAGAAAAATAATATATTTCAAACCAAATGGCAAGGAATCTTTTCTGTTGCATGTGTGTGTGCCTTTGGAACAAACAGTCACCAACCCGCCCTATAAATCAACCGAGAATCAGATGTCTCATAGCTTTACCCAAGCTGCCTTCTCAACAGGAAACAGGCTGCAAGCCCTTGTTCCCATTTTCTACCTCATCTCTTAACAAATAAACATTTCCTTAATTTCTTAGTTATGGGTTTTGGTTTCACAACAGACAAACCTGTACCGTGTATCTGAAGTTCCTTAATGGCAGTGAAATACAAGACAATGTCCAATAGACCTTGTGAGATGAATCCTATCAAACCAACGTCGTCACATCACTGGAAGAGAAACACTTCAGCCTCTGTCTCGTCTTCACCCTCATGAGGCTGGCGGTGACGTTACACTGTTGTTCTCCTTACCTGTGGCTGTTCCTCTCTCCTTAGGGGGGCTCCTGGTGTGTCTACCCAGGGAACAAGCCGCCAAGTTCTGCGCCGAGATGAAAAACCAAGGCTCAGGCTTCGGGGGCCAGGGGTCAGTGGGCGGAGCCTGGATCATAGGAATCGTCGAGAAGGGCGACCGCCGCGCCCGCATCATCGACAAACCACGCATCATCGAGGTGCCGTCACGTGGGAGCCAAGCAGCCAATCAGGACAACAGCGCCACAAGCCCCTCCCCCAGTCCAACTCTGTCATAGACGCTACTTCCTACATCAGACTCGTGTGTGTGTGTGTGTGTGTGTGTGTGTGTGTGTGTGTGTGTGTGTGTGTGTGTGTGTGTGTGTGTGTGTGTGTGTGTGTGTGTGTGTGTGTGTGTGTGTGTGCGCGCGCTGCCTATCTCGTCTCCCTGTTCAGCTGAAAGGCTGAGAGCATCAGACCAAAATCATCTCTTCCCGGTGGGAGAGGGAATGGCCAGCATGCCAACCTTCCAACCTCTGTGTCCTCCTGTTCTTACACCCAAACCCCTTCTTCTCCTGGTTCATATCATGCTGCTTGAACTCAGATCGACTGTTGCTTGAATGTAAAAATGAGGCATTCCTAAATGTTCCCAGTTGAGCAGTGACTGGACGTGTGTGAGTGAGTCTGTGTTTGTATTACTCAGAGTTTGAGAGTTTTTTGGTAGGCGCTCCTCTACAAGGTGATGGATACAGTTTTATGATGCCCAATATTGGTGAATGATTCTTGTTGGATAGTTGGTGTGTCAATCATTGTACCTGGCTTAGCCCATTTTTCAGAGGTAGGCTTGAGCAGCTTCCTCTGGGCCAATGGGACGAAGCCTAGAGTATTTGTTAGCCGACTGACCGATCAGCACCAAGTCCCTCCCCCCTTCCTGTTCATGAAGCTCCGCCTTCCAAAGCCCAGCCAATGGGAGTAGGCGGAGTGGATGTTTGCCTCTGGAAGGGGGTGGGTCTTGTGTGTTTACCGGTCTCAAGCTGTGTTTTTGTAGATTCCTGCTTTCCACAATCAATAAAGCTATCATCAACTCAAACCACTCGCTCATCTGTTCGTTCTTATTGAAAGTGGATCATATATTTGAATTGCGTGAGAGTGGGACAGTTCTTTTCGGGGTCCTGGTGCAACTGCCCTACCTTAACTTTTGTTTAAACAGCTGTTGTATTGTTGGATTTAGTGTATCGGACTGGCACAATAGTGCACCTATATATGCGTTATTATGTTAATTATACCTAATATAGCAACGTGTTCTCTTGGAACAATTGCAGGGGTCATTAAGTGTAAAACATGCTCAATGGCAATGAGCACTTTCTCTGGTAGGTGTCTGCTGTGCTTATTATTTACAGCTAAATGGTAGGACCTTGTTGCAGCGGATTAAAAGAACTTGGGTTCCCTGTAGGAACCGGAAATACCAATGTGGCACCAATGCAGCAACACTACTTTGGTCATCTCCCAGTATAACTTACGCCTGCCAATCCATGTCGTAACTTGTAAGGCTATTGTAATTCATCCTTATCAATTAAGACAAACTGGTAAGGGCATTTGACTTTGAACTTCTGGTCCGACCTGCTTTGTAGATCCTAGACAGACCATTAACAGGATTGCACATTTCCTCCATAAACGGGATTTAGCTCTAGACACCGAGAATAACCCATCGCTATGGTTGGCGGTCACAGTCTTGATTTTGTACAAGAATGACATTCGTGTAATCAACCAGATGATGGCGATGTAACATGACTAAGGTTGGTTATCAACGTGACGTAGAAAAATTAACAGAAGAAGACAAAGGAAAGCCGGACAGGTAAACAAACGTTGTCATCGCTGCCATTCTGTCAACAGTATCTGATTAGGGGGATGTCGTTTTACAAAATTATTAATTGTTTTGTGAAACGCTAAAATGAAAAATGCAGCATCTAGTTGCCGCTCCTTCCAGTCAAACAGTAAACGTATTTTTTTAAAGCTGATTCTCGGCACTAATGTTGTCTGATTTGCTAGCCAACGTCACCACAGTACATTAGGACATCATCTTGCTCAAACTTACTAACGTTAATTAATTTAATATGTTTAGTTGAGAATGATCATTTGGGGACCATTAACAAATGACTGCTGGCTGTATTTTAGAATCTCAATAGAATTTTAACCAAAACACTGAAAGCTACTTTAAAAACTGAAACTTTCTGAGCTCGGTGAAGTTGGTAAGACATTCGATTTTCAGATTTGAAACGTCAATACCTTCGTAAAGTAAAGTCTCAAGATGTTTGCAACGGTCTCATTTGAATCAGGGGATGATGACAAACAGTGTACAGACAATAGTTTACACGATCAAATGCGTGTGCATGTTTTGCTTTATTATCAAACATGTTATTACTGCCATGGATCTTTACACCCCCCTCCCCCCCCCTCTTGTTAACAGGAGTTATTTTTTTTAAATAGCACTGCTGATTTTTTTATCATTATTTTCCTATGAAAAAAACGGTTAAACGTCAATAGCTTCCTCACTATTAGGTGTACAAACATGTCTTGTGTACGTACGTACGTTCTTTTTTTTTAAATAACACTTTGCTGATGTTTTATCAATATTTTCCTATGAAAAAACACATTAAATGTCAATAGCTTCCTCACTATGAGGTGTACAAACATGAAATTTCTGTCATGCACCATTCAACCTCTCTTGTCTTGTGTACGGGTGTTATTTTTTTGAAATAACACTTTGGTGATTTTTTTATCAATATTTTCCTATGAAAAAACGGATTAAATGTCAATAGCTTCCTCACTATGAGGTGTATAAACATGAAATTCCTGTCATGCACCTTTCAACCTCCCTTGTCTTGTGTACGTACGTTCTTTTTTTTAAATAACACTTTGCTGATGTTTTATCAATATTTTCCTATGAAAAAACAGATTAAATGTCAATAGCTTCCTCACTATGAGGTGTACAAACATAAAATTCCTGTCATGCACCATTCAACCTCCCTTGTCTTGTGTACGGACGTTCTTTTTTTGAAATTACACTTTATTGATTTTTTATCAATATTTTCCTATGAACAAACTATTTAAAACATTTTAATATCAATAAATCAGGACGGAACTCTTTTTAAAGAACTCCCACAGAATGGCACTAAAGCGGAATGAGTGTGTGAAAAGCACTTACGTCGGTTTGACAGTCTCGATCTTTTCTTTTTAAAATATGTTAGATGTATAAGCTGTTTTATATCTGCAGAAAAGGCTTTGCGTGTTCACACAAAAGAGTACAACTTTTAACGTTCCTAGGTGAGCCATAGTGTAGCTACGCCAGGACTAATGCTATTTTATTGATGATATTATCTACCTAGCTAGTTCTAAATGTACCTTAGACCAGAGCTATGTTTTGAGTTCAAAACGTGTGTGTGTGTGTGTGTGTGTGTGTGTGTTTTGGTCCACTAGTTGTCCACGATGCCTTTCCTGGGTAGCGAGGAGACTGTGAGAGAGCTGAAGAGGGCTCTATCCAACCCCAATGTCCAGTCAGACCATCTCCGCTACAGAAACACCATCCTCAGAGTGATACGGTAACCCCACAAGCACTCCACCAATATCCAAAACAAATAATATCATTCCAAAAAGTTCCAAAGGTCAAGGTCGCACACACAAACGAAAAAGGATTTCCGGACCAAGGTCTATTTCACATTTTATTTACGCACACTGCTAACGTTTCGTTCTGGTGGCCTTCATCAGAGCATGAGAAAACGTTGGCAGTCATATCATTTATACACCTGTATTTTGTACCTATGTTCTGGTCCAGCACCACTAAAAACAATACTAGGGAGGCTTTTTTTTTTATAATATCTGAACACATAATATAATGTTTTCGCTTTTCACTTTCAAAAGATTTCTGTAATCACCTTTTTTCTTTTTCTTTTTTTCTTTTTTGACAGGCAAGGTTTAAAAATATATTTTTTCCCTACCTTTCCTCCACCAGGGTTATGTCACAGGGAGTGGACGTTTCCGCTCTCTTTAGCGAGATGGTGAAAGCGTGTGCAACGGCGGACATCGTCCAGAAGAAACTGGTCTACGTCTTCTTGTGTTCCTACGCGAGCCTCAACCCAGAGCTCTCTCTGCTGGTCATCAACACGCTGAGGAAGGACTGCCAGGACCCCAACCCTATGGTCCGGAGCCTGGCGCTACGCAATATGACCAACCTTAGGTGAACACACACACACACACACTCAAACGTACACACACACACACACACACACACACACACTTAAATGTACACACGCACGCACGCACGCACGCACACATACACAATCAAACACAGACACACACACACACACAAACACACTCACTCAAACCTACCAAACGATCAGACCAACGTTATGATCTGCAGCCTAGCCTTACGCTAAATAACTTACCAATCCTATAGCCTTGATTTTAAAATGCTAGCATGTACAGTTGATTTAGACAACATCACTGACACACACATTATGTGTGTGTGCGTGCGCGTGTGTGTGTGTGCGTGCGTGTGCGTGTGTGTGCGTGTGTGCTGCAGGTTACCCAGCCTGCTAGAGTATGTGGGGCAACCCCTGACGGCTGGTCTGAGGGACAGAGCGGCGTGCGTCCGGAGGGTGGCCGTGCTGGGCTGGGCCAAACTACACAACCTCCAGGCCAGCTCTGACATAGGTATGAGCTACACAACCTGTTCAAACTACACAACCTCCAGGCCAGCTCTGACATAGGTATGAGCTACACAACCCAGTGTTTCCCACACATAGACTTTACTTGGGTGGGCCGCCCAGGTATATTAACGGCGACCCAGTTTAGCAGTTTTTATTTGTGTGCGTCCGAAAGAATGATATGCATTCCGCAATCGATTAATAACAACAGTTTGGATTTACTGAACTCTAGCCATCGCAATTTCCATGGAGTCTAACATTAACTAGCCCATACAGAGCTTTCCATAAGCGCCGGCTGTTACTAGCCTACTCAATTAAGTCAAGCCGGCTACTTTATTAAATAATGTTTTGTCTTGATTTACAAGTTGCAATTCGCTATGCATGTACAATTACGACCACTTGCCTCTGCTTCAAAACAAAGCGAGCATCATGATGATAGGGAAACTGGCCTATTGACGAACTTTAGCTAGCATAATTTATGTTTACCATGTAACAAAATAGGAACATTTCACTGTTTAATCACCTGGTTTGAAAAAAACGAGTTGGACCTGCATATCATAAGCTTAATCAAGTTAAACTCCAGGCGAGCTTGCTTGACTGGCCGTTGCCTTGACGCAGCCAAGTTTCTTTCACTGCAAGGTAACGAGCAAAACCTGGTATGGATTTTCAGAGAGGTGGCTATTCTCATGTAACTATGTAACTAATTTAGCCCATGTTAAATTGCTGATTGTTTGCTGGTTTCCAGATTGATCGAGAATTTTGTAGCTTTTTACAGACTGTGTGGGCTGTGTACAAGAATCCTACCTCTCATTTACAATAATTTACTATATGTTCACAATCGGGTAATGACAAATTCATTAAAATATGCAATAATTAAGACCAGTGTATATGATCAAATAGTGCCATTAGAATGTGCCAGAGGCTACCAAACTTTTTAAAGTTGGGAGCACCAATCCAGCAGAGTAAAAAAGTTAATATTGAACCCTGAGGTAGATCAAATCCAAATTTCTAAATGTTGCCCAATCAAGACACACAATTGCATAATGCACACAGACAATGCAGCCGACCTTCAGCTACTTCCGCTACTCCCCCCCCCCCCCCCCCCACCACAAGTAAATTCTTCACCTGTGGGAAACACTGCAACCTGTTCAAACTACACAAACTCCAGGCCAGCTCTGACATAGGTATGAGCTACATGAGGCACTCTCTAGAGTGTAAAGACCTTATTGGGACAGTGCAGTGAAGAACATGAAACAACTATGCAGCCATAGTACTAGACAGTATAAAGCCTTACTGACCAATGAGGAGCCATAGTACTAGACAGTATAAAGCCATACTAACCAATGAAGAGCCATAGTACTAGACAGTATAAAGCCATGCTAACCAATGAAGAGCTATAGTACTAGACAGTATGAAGCCATACTAACCAATGAGGAGCCATAGTACTAGACAGTATGAAGCCATACTGATCAATGAGGGGCCATAGTGCTAGACAGTATAAAGCCATACTGACCAATGAGGAGCCATAGTACTAGACAGTATAAAGCCATATTGACCAATGAGGAGCCATAATACTAGACAGTATAAAGCCATACTGACCAATGTTTGTCATGCTTGATGGCGGCCACATTTAGGCTACGTTCACACCGCAAGCGTCAGTGCTGAGATCCGATTGTTCTGTTTGGCTGTTCACATTACGTTTTAAAATGTGGCCAATATCCGATTCCAGTGTGAACTGGTCAAGGTCCTGAACTGATACACATGCGCAAAATAACATGTTTGTTGGCTAGCCTATATATTCACAAACTCTAAACCAGTGCAGAATTGTGAATGTCGACTTAGAGTGACGTAAAAGCCGCATGGATTCCGAATTGACTGTTCAGATTGAGATCGCATTGCAAAAAATCTGACATGTATCCGATTTACCACCACATATGAAAGTGGCCCAAATCCGAAGTAAAATCTTTGGATTCCATGGGATTTGTGCTGTTCACACTGTTTTGAAGTCACATTTGAGAAAAAAAAAAACGGATTTGGGCCACTTTTGCCTGCTGTGTGAATGTAGCCTTAGTGTCTCTCCTGCTCGACAAAGGAGAAAAATATCAGTTATGAATGTGTGTGTGTGTGTGTGTGTGTGTGGGGGGGGGGGGTCTCCCTCCAGACAGCACAGTGGTCAATGAGCTCTACAGCCTGCTGAGAGACCAGGACCCCGTCGTCATGGTGAACTGTCTGAGAGCCCTAGATGAGATCCTTAAGGAGGAGAGCGGAGTGGCCATCAACAAACCCATCGCACACCACCTCCTCAACCGGTAGTGTGTGTGTGTGTGTGTGTGTGTGTGTGTGCGCGTGTGTGTCTGTGTTTGTGTGTGTGATCTAGTCTACGCACCACCTCCTCAACCGGTAGGGTGTGTGTGTGTTAGTGTGTTAGTGTGTTAGTGTGTGTGTGTGTGTGTGTGTGTGTGTGTGTGTGTGTGTGTGTGTGATCCAGTCTACACACTACCTCCTCAACCGGTAGGGTGTGTGTGTGTGTGTGAATGTTGTTGACAAATGTTGCAGAATAAGACGCCTGTGCCATCATGAACCATTGAAACTGCAGAGAGAGATTAACCATAAAAATGCTACAATACATAATAAGGTCCGGTGTAGCAGTTTGGATGTGTGCATAAGTGTAACTATCTGTGTTGTGTGTGTGTCTATCTGTGTGTGTCGTGGTGTGTGTTGTGGTTGGTGTGTGTGTGTGTGTGTGTGTGTGGGGTGTGTGTGTGTGTGTGTGTGTGGCCCAGTCTGAAGGAGTGTGACGTGTGGGGCCAAAGTGAGGTGCTGAGGGTCCTCCAGCGCTACGCCCCCCAGTGTGAAGACGAGCTCTTCGACATCCTGTCCCTGCTGGACCCCTTCCTCCTCAGCCCCCACCCATCCGTCATGGCCGCCACGCTGAGCCTCTTCCTCAGCCTGTGTTCCTCGCTGCCCGCCATGTGTGTGTCGGCACTGGAGCGTGGCCGGGGCCCCCTGCTGGCGGCGTGCGGGAGTGCCTCGCGGGAGATGAGGTTCGCCGCTCTCTGTCACATTCAGGTGAACGGCTGGTACAGGGCCTGTTGACGTGGAGAGAGAAGCAGTCACGTCAAGTTAAACTGTGTGTGTGTGTGTGTTTGTGTGTGTGTGTGTGTGTGTGTGTGTGTGTGTGTGTGCTTCTTAGCTTCTCTGCAATCTGCTAAAGATACCAAGCATCCACATTTGTACACTGACCGTCTCTGTATATTTTACTGTTTGTAGTTTGACTACATCTTCTATATCAGGAAAATGGACTCAATAAAATGATATAGAGAATATTAAATATTATAGATATATATTATAGAATAATAGTTAAACATGAATCTCTGTGTTGAAGCAAGCTTTCCTTTCTGTTGCAGTTGCTGCTGCGTTCTCTTCCAGGCCTGGTGGGGGCGCACTACAAGCGCTTCTTCTGTGGTTACGCAGAGCCCGCTTACATCAAGCAGAGAAAGATGCAGGTACTTCCTGGTTTATAGTCTTTGCTCTCCAAGACATTCCCCTCGGGTTCTGCCCCCTACTGAAACGTGCAAATTTGATTTAAGAATTGGTGATTATGATTGAAACTGATGATTTTCTTGTGTGTGTGTGTGTGTGTGTGTGTGTGTGTGTAGGTTCTGGTGGAGTTGGTGAATGATGAGAATGTGACGTTGGTAATGGATGAGCTGAAGGGATACTGCACTGACGTCAACACTGACACTGCTCAGGCTGCTATCTCTGCTATAGGTACACACACACACACACACACACACACACAAACACACCCTGACACTGCTCAGGCTGCTATCTCTGCTTAGGTACACACACACACACACACACACAGACACTGCTCAGGCTGTTATCTCTGCTATCAGTACACACACACACACACACACACACACACACAAACACACACACACACTGCTCAGGCTGCCATCTCTCCTATAGGTACAAACATGCGCGCACACACACACACACAATGAATAGAGAAAATGTTCGTTTTTTGAGAATTCTAAATTGAATTGCCTGTGTGTGTGTGTTTAAACAGGACGTATTGGGCGGAGCTACAGCGACCAGTGTCTTGAAATCCTCACTGGACTTCTGGGTCTCAAACAGGAGCACATTACCTCAAGTACAAGATCAAAGCACACACACACATCTCACAAAAACATTGAACTGACAGACCCACACACAAATATATCACGTTCCATTGACGGACCAAAGGTCCTTTTTGATTCAATACACTAACTTCTTTTATTGTTAAAATGAGTAAGTAACGGCTTATTGGAAATCAAACTCTCTCTCTCTCTCTCTCTCTCTCCCTCTCTCTCTCTCTCTCTCTCTCTCTCTCTCTCTCTCTCTCTCTCTCTCTCTCTCTCTCCCCCCCATCTCTCTCTCCATCTCTCACATAGTCAAGTTATGTAATTTCTTTCTGACAAAGTTGAAATAACTCTCTCTCTATCTCTCTCTTTCTCTCTATCTCTCTCTCTTTCTCTCTCTCTCTCTCTCTCTCTCTCTCTCTCTCTCTCTCAGAGTGCTCTCAAAGTTTCAACACAGAGGCTTTTTGTTAATCTTCTTCTTTTTGGCCTAGCTAATTTCCACCCAAAGGTTTCTGTTCAGTTCTGCTTGCTACACATCGGAACGGTTATTTCTATGTTTCCTTTGTTACAAAGTTGTGGTATGAAGAATAACCGTCCCGTCCCGTCCCCCCCCCCGTCCCGCCCCCCCACAGCTGTGTTATTTACATGTTATATCTTCTGTATTTCGCATGTGGCGAAATTAAAATGTAAAAGCAAGATGGCAAGATGGTAGGTTGAGGGACCTAAAATCTAAAGTAGAGTGGTAACCAGAGACATATACAGTATATAGACAAAATATTTACAATTATATGACAGTTTCATTTCGACACGTGCGAAATACAGAAGATATATCATGTAAATAACACAGCTTTGGATTTTTAAGGAATATTTAGTCACTTTTGAGAGCCATGCTAACGGTTACCTCAAGCTTACTATATCACTAGGCTAATTTTACGATGACCACGTAACTAACTCAATACTGGACGTACGGACATAACATTTTTATAAATCATCTCGTCTGACTAGGGGTGGGTTGGGGCATATTTGATTTCCCAAAATGTTGAACTATCCCTTTAAAGGTGAAGCAGAGAGAATGAGAACCATTCTAAGTCCTTTACTGTGTTGTTGTGTTCCTGCCTTGAACCCTATGAATGGCTATGAACCCCGTCTAGATTTTGAAGGTAGATTTTTACGGGAGAAACCCAAAACAGGTCAGGGGTTAGGTACAGGTTGGGGCGGGTTAGGTAACGGCTTCAAAGGTACCAAAGTGTTTGGTGGAAATGTAGAAAAAGACTATAATAATACTTTTTTTCTAATTCAAATTGAAAGTTCTCTCTCTGTCTCCTCCGTCATGTAGCGGTGGTGCAGACACTGAGGGACTTGGTGTGGGTGTGTCCACAGTGCAGTGACGCCGTGTGTGTGGCCCTGGAGGGCTGTGAGGAGACCCTGCAGGACAGCCAGGTCAGAAACACTGGACCTTCTCTCTCTCTCTCTCTCTCTCTCTCTCTCTCTCTCTCTCTCTCTCTCTCTCTCTCTACTCTCCTTCTCTTTGTCTCCTTTGTTATTCTTTACAACTTCTTTTTTATTGTTGGAAATTGCAATCATCCCTCCTTCCCTCCTCCCTCCTACCCTCTCTTCGTCCGTCATTCCCTCTCTCTTCCACCGTCCCTCCCTTTCTCACTTACTCCCTCCCTCTTTTTCTGCTTCTGTCTCTTTCTTCCATCCTCTCTTTCTCTCTCCCTCCGTCCCTCTCTCTCTCCTTCACTCTGCAGGGCAGACAGGCCTTGCTGTGGCTGCTGGGTGTGTACGGCGAGCGTGTCTCCAGCGCCCCCTACGTGCTGGAGGGCTTCATTGACGGCGTGCGGGGCGAGGTGTCTCCTGGGGTGAAGACAGAGCTGCTCACGACCAGCGTCAGGCTCTTCCTCTCCCGGCCCGCCGAGACCCAGGACATGCTGGGACGACTGCTGCACTATTGCATAGGTGTGTGTGTGTGTGTGTGTGTGTGTGTGTGTGTGTGTGTGTGTGGGCCGACAAGAGTGTCCTTGTTTTTAATGTTGTCATTAATGATTGAAAGTGGTAGTTTCAGTCACTCTCTATTATAAACATCACACAGAGCCATCAATACAAGCAATTCCCTTGTAACCCTTTAACAGGTAAATAACTTTTTAACCAGGATTCTGATTTTCCCCCATGAAAGGTTGGTTGGGGCTAGGCATTTGACTCCATGGAACGTTGATATGAAGAATGTTGAGATTACTTTCAGGAAGGATGGTGTGTGTGTGTGTGTGTGTGTGTGTGTGTGTGTGTGTGTGTGTGTGTGTGTGTGTGTGTGTGTGTGTGTGTGTGTGCGTGCGTGCGTGCGTGCGTGCGTGCGTGCGTGTGTGCGTATGTGTGGGTGAAGGGGAACAAACGCCGTGCCTTAAGTCAACACACACACACACCCACACACACACCTCCCTTTGCAGGAGCGATGAGCGAGAACAAAGCCTGGTTCTTATTTTGAGGAACTCGTTTTTTCTCTGTGCTTCCAGAGGAGGAGACTGACATGTGCGTCAGAGACCAGGCCCTGCTCTACTACCGCCTGTTGCATTGTGGGATAGAAGAGACGCGCAAGGTCCTCCAGGGCCGGAAGTCGGACCCTTCGTTGGGGGTTCTCATTGGCCGGCCGGCCGAAGCCATCAGCCAATGGGCGAGCTGCTTTGACACGCTGGAGCCTCTCGTACAAAAGGCTGCAATGCCCGAGTCCTCCTGCAGGGGGAGCCCTGAGAAGAGGAGCTCAGCCTGCCTCAGCCCCATCCCCGACCTCCAACCTCTGACCCCAAGCCGAGCCCAGGACACCCCCACCAGTGAGTGCTATCTCACCGACATTCATTTTCTGTGGTTCCTTCTCCTCCTCCTTTTTAATCCTAACCTGACAAAGTTCACTTCCCCAAAGGATTTCCTACACACATACCGTTTTAGAACTGAGGGGATTTTTCCCAACCTTCCTTCCTTCCTTCTTTCTCACTTTCCTTCTTTCCCTCTCTCTCTCTCTCTCTCTCTCTCTCTCTCTCTCTCTCTCTCTCTCTGAAAGGTCAAAGTGCCTCAGCCCGTTCCACGGCTGCCGGCCTGCTTCCGGTCTCCAGCCAATCAGCCTTCAGCCTGTCTCTGTCTCCTGCCCTGGGCGCTGAGGAGTTTGAGCGGCTGTGGCTGAGACAACACACCGAGGAGAAGGAGGAGGAGGAGGAGGAGGTGACGCTGCGGGAGTGTGTGTCCTGTCCGGCTCCGTGCTGTTCCTCCCACAGCCTCCAGGCGGCGCTGCAGCTGGTCAGCATCCAGACTCTGGCCGTCACGCCCCCACACACACTCCCCTGGAGGGTGTACCTGTACACACACACGGCCTCCGCCGCACGGGCCTCCGCGTCCGGGCCCGGCTCACTGGTGCTGGGCGAGCTGTTGTACGCCGGCGCGAGGGAGGACCAGGAAGGAGAGGCGTCCATCAGCGTGGACGGAGAGAGCGAGGGAAGAAAGGAGGGGACGGAGGAGAGAAAGGGCGTGGCCGTGACTCTGAGGCAGCGGGCGGGGAACGATGACGTGCTACGTGTGTGTCTGAGCGTCCTCATCACTGTGCTGAACACCTTGTCTCCCGAGAAAGACTAAAAAAAATAAAACCACAAAAAAAATATTACCCCCAAAAAAATCAACTTACCTTAGAAGGTGGCACTGCTTGTTGGCATGTCTTGCCAGGTCTTGTTCCCAATAAAGAGAACCCTTTCGCTTCCTCAGAACAATGTCTATTAGAAAGGTGTGACAGGATTGAAGTGTTGCAATGTCTTGGTTCTGTTTTTTTCTTTTCTTTTCAGGCAAAAACTTCTTGCAGACAACCTTAGAGAACTGATTTTGCATGAGTTTGTACTAATCGGAGATCTAAGGTTAGGGGGATTTGTTGAAAACAGCTCAATTGAGAAGAACAGACTGCGGGCATATTTTGGTCAGTGTTGAGAGCTGAGATATTGGCTCTAATGAGTTTGAATTTACTTATCAAAAATCAAGAAAATTCTCCTCATTTTAAAATGGAATATTCTAGGCATGATCTTGGACATGAAGAGAGTCAATAGTAGAGGAAAGGACCTAAGGGTTATAACAAATCTTTGAATTAAGATCAGATAAATATTGCAGGAATTCTTGCCAGCTTCTTGATAGGCCTACTGGACTAGATGGTCTGGTTAGAGACACATTATGTGAGGGTTTTCTTTGAGTGGCGTTATCAGGCCTATTAAAAGACCTATTCAGCATAATTTTTGCTCATACGTCCCCGCTTCGTGGTCATTCAAACACATCTGATAATAGCTCAAGTATTACCAAGTAGTCGGCCTATACTTTTACTGAACATAATAATGTTAACGATCACCGAGGACAAGAAGTATGATAGGTGGTGTCCCTTGGGAACTTTGCGGATGGTGGTCAAAAATTTGCCTCAATCTTTAGCCTCAACCGCCGCCGAGGCTTATGAGTCACGCTCGCTGTCGACTTTGAGATTGTTCACTTACATATCTTACATTACATGTTACATGTTATCTTACATTGTGTTACACTGTCTTCAGGCCGTCCGCCCGCGACACACACCCTTACAACTGCGTTTAAACCCAACAAACTTTCTCACCCGCTTCCTCCACTGGAGGTTACTTTTAATAATGATGTGAATGTAAGAAGGTACGTGAATTCTATTGGCTACTTCCTGATACAGCATTGGCTGAGAGTAATGTTGATCTGATACACAGAGGTTCACTTCATTGATTCACTTCAGTGTTACTCATGCTGTTGTGTGCTTCTGTTTGTGTGGGCAGGCACACCCTTTAAATCTCACATGTTGCGATCTGAAATTAGATTACAAGAAAGTGGAATATACACTTCAGCAGTTGTAATTTTCCTCGAGCGTTCTTCTTCCGGCTACTAACCGTTAATTTGCTTTAGGATTTTAATACCTATACCGGAGTTATTGTTGACTAAACATATAATTGTCCTATCCATCATAGAAACCATCAGTTTAGCCCACTGCGTTGAACTGTTGTTGCTTTTAAAGGTAAGTTGGCAGCATTTCACACCTGTAGGCTATTTTAGAAGATTCGCTCCAAAGGGCGAGTCTTGAGGCCATTTGTAATTCGTGCAAGGCTCGGCGTTTACAATCTTATTAAATTCCTGACGCATGAGTTGTTACTTTAGTGATAGTCCTTTTTTAAGTCCTGGTAAAGTTCGTTGAGACCCTTACGCCTATATGATTTTTCAAGTAACGTCAATTTCTGACAGGATTTATTGTTTATTTATTTATAATTGTATTGTTAAATATTTATTATTATTTATTTATACCCCCTCCCGCTGTCTCCTTGCCTCTCTGGATTATATTTGGTCTTATTCTTAATGTTGATCTCCAGGAGCTCACGTGTCACCTGGCTAAATAAAGGATATATAAATCAGATGATTACTCTCACACTAGCTGTGCCGACACCCGTCTGAAACCAGGCTTTTCGTTTAATTAATGTATTAATTAATTTCTTTAACTTCCTTAAACAAGAGTTCTGCAAATGTTGTATTATTGTTGTTCTATGGCTCTCTAGTTTGGCAATTGTTTTTGACTATAGTCAGGGTATTCCCTATCTACCTCCCTCTCTCTCTCTCTCTCTCTCTCTCTAAAACCACTAAATTCAGAAGTTTAACGACATCAATTTAAACCCACCGTAGCCCGATTTGTTAGGCAAATGGTCTGTTTGCCGCAGGCCCCACTTCCTCTATGAATTTACCTCATTATCATCTCCGATGGCCGTAGAGAGAGAGAGTCGGGCCAACAGAGCATGTGGGGGGAGTTGAAACTCTATAATGAATCCCTAAATCAGTCATGCCACTTTTCTGGTATATTTTAACTTTTTATCTCTTATGTTTGTACAACTAGAACACAAGCAGGGTGTTGTTTCAGCTAAACAAATGATTGTCATCTCCCCACTGTTGCGCTGAGAGAGAGAGAGAGAGAGAGAGAGAGAGAGAGAGAGAGAGAGAGAGAGAGAGAGAGAGAGAGAGAGAGAGAGAGAGAGAGAGAGAGAGAGAGAGAGAGAGAGAGAGAGAGAGAGAGAGAGAGAGAGAGAGAGAGAGAGAGAGAGAGAGAGAGAGAGAGAGAGAGAGAGAGAGAGAGAGAGAGAGAGAGAGAGAGAGAGAGAGAGAGAGAGAGAGAGAGAGAGAGAGAGCTACCTTAATGACCCCACATCACAAAAAGCTGTTGCAGGGCTTGTTCCCGTGCTGAAACATTTATTGACGACCACATAAATAATTGACTACTCTGCTGACTGAGTTACAAACGGACACATTGAACGTGTGTGTGTGTGTGTGTGTTTTAGGATAAATGCGGTGTCGCAGGAGAAGTAGCGCTGTTATAGCAGCTATTCTACTTCTGGTTGTCCTTTATATTCGAAGCCCTGCAAGCCTCCTCAGTGACGTAAGCGCACACACACACACACACACACACACACACCTGCTGAGGATTGTATGTACTGTTGTGTTCACACACACACACCTGCTGAGGATTGCATGTCCTGTTGTGTTCACACACACACACACACACCTGCTGAGGATTGTATAGACTGTTGTGTTCACACACACACACCTGCTGAGGATTGTATAGACTGTTGTGTTCTCGCGCACACACACACACACACACCTGCTGAGGATTGTATGTACTGTTGTGTTCACACACACACACACCTGCTGAGGATTGTATGTACTGTTGTATACACACACACACACACGCTGAGGATTGTATACTGTTGTGTGTGTATATACACACACACACACACACGCACACACCTGCTGAGGATTGTATAGACTGTTGTGTTCACACACACACACACACACCTCTGCTGAGGATTGTATAGACTGTTGTGTTCTCGCGCACACACACACACACACACCTGCTGAGGATTGTATGTACTGTTGTGTTCACACACACACACACACCTGCTGAGGATTGTATGTACTGTTGTATACACACACACACACACACACGCTGAGGATTGTATACTGTTGTGTGTGTATATACACACACACACACACACGCACACACCTGCTGAGGATTGTATAGACTGTTGTGTTCACACACACACACACCCGCTGAGGATTGTATAGACTGTTGTGTTCACACACACACACACACACCTCTGCTGAGGATTGTATAGACTGTTGTGTTCTCACGCACACACACACACACACCTGCTGAGGATTGTATGTACTGTTGTGTTCACACACACACACACACACACACACCTGCTGAGGATTGTATGTACTGTTGTATACACACACACACACACACACACACACGCTGAGGATTGTATACTGTTGTGTGTGTATACACACACACACACACACACACACACACACGCACGCACACACCTGCTGAGGATTGTATAGACTGTTGTGTTCACACACACACACACACCCGCTGAGGATTGTATAGACTGTTGTGTTCACACACACACACACACACACACCTCTGCTGAGGATTGTATAGACTGTTGTGTTCACATACATACACACACACCTGCTGATGATTGTATATGCGGTTCTGTCGGACAATTGTATTGCTCCTGTCACTTCATTGACCTCCTCAGTGACGTAAGCGCACACAAACACACACACACCTCTGCTGAGGATTGTATAGACTGTTGTGTTCACATACATACACACACACCTGCTGATGATTGTATATGCGGTTCTGTCGGACAATTGTATTGCTCCTGTCACTTAATTTGTGTTGCCATGACCATTTTGTATTGCAAATTACACAAGCGCACACAAAAACTTGGCTAACAGGAAAATCAACTCGAGTCACCTTAATACAGCTACAGCACACAGATCTTGTCAATATATAATATAATCAAAGACTTGTTTTCAGAGATGAGATATCCTTATTGATGATTATGTTTGAAGTACAGCTGCATCCAATTTTCAACAGACGACAAGGGAGTCTTGGAGCAGAGCCCCATTTGAGTAGAAAGAAGCTGCACAATGTAAAGTGTATTGTGAAAACCAAACAGTTTTAAATGTGTGTGTTTCAGAGCATATCTGAATCAAAACGACTCCTACGGAATCTAGTTTGGTCTGCGCCTAGCGACGATTCCTGGGTAGACAGCAGAAACTTCCTTCCTCTTAATGTGTCTTATAGTCTACTGGCAGGGACGCCTGTCAACAAGAGTGAGCATGCTTGCAAATACACACACACACACACACTCACTCTCACACACACTCTCACACACACACACACACACACACACACACACACAGTCTCCTTTCCTGGCTCTTACAGAAGACAAGCTATCACACGTAGGACGGTACCAAGGGTGCAGTTCCGGCTATAAAAAACTAAGCCTATGTGGATGTGCCTTAAACCTGCATTCTTTCTAATCACAAGCAGGGGGCGACTCTCTGGTTTCAGAAGCAAATAGATTGTATGGAAGTCTATGAGAAAATGACCCTACTTCTCACTTACTTTATTACATCAGTAAACATTTTCCCTATGAGTTTATGGTTTCAATCGCTAGATTCAAGTCTTTTTCAATACAGCATGATGTTCATTTGGTAAATGATGGTCCCATTTAGAGTAAAATAGACGATAAAGCAGGGTATGCTTTAGGGCGCGGCTACCTTGGGATTGACACTCAATCGGCATGGAGACGTAGCAACAGGCTCCAGCCCTCACTCCTCCCAGCTCCTCCCCAGCCCCACCCTCTAGTCCAAGTATGGTCAGTCGTCACTTCAGGTTTAGAAAAAAAATGTGGTGATGGCCTATGAAACCAAGATGGCCATTTTCAAAATGCCAAACTTGAGGCTTCAAAATGGTGGTGCACAAACCAATGGGTGACATCACGATCACTTAGTCCACTAATATACTGTCAATGGACGGTACACACACACACACACACACACACACGCACAGACCAACACATTTCTTCTGTATTTTCCCAGAGTTTTTAACGATCGGCTTGGCGTCCGTCAAGCGAAGCAAAGGCAGCTACCTCCTGGCCACCTTGCACTCCATCTTCTCCCACAGCTCCCCAGAGGAGCAGGCCTCCATGGTGGTGGTGCTGCTGCTAGCCGACTTTGATGCCCAGTGGAGAGAGGACACGGTGGGGAAGATACGTGCTGACTTTGCCCCTCAACTGGAGCAGGGGCAGCTACTGGTGACACACGTGTCCCAGCAGTTTTACCCTCCACTGAAAGGTATACACTTGACACGCCACCGCATGTTAAAACAGTCAAAACACAGTAAAACTTCATTTTTAATGTTTTATTATCACTTTTTTTTCGAGCTTGGGATGCTTAGCGGTGTATGTTATTGATGGTAAACACAGCTTAGTGGTGTTTCAATCTAACACGCCTGAGGCTTACATTTTTTTTTAAACTCTGACGTCTTACTGGCTACAGCTGAAACTCCTAAATATAAATAGCACTTGTTATATATTTACATATTTGAAAAGCGATTATTGGATGTGAGTCATTTGTCTTCGTTGTCTCTCTTCCTCTACAGACCTGAAGAGGAACTTTAATGATGCCCCTGACCGTGTGTCCTTCCGTTCCAAGCAGAACGTGGACTACGCCTTCCTGCTCCACTACAGCGTGGGACGCGGGCGCTACTACCTCATGCTGGAGGACGACGTCGCCTCCGCGCATCACTTCCTGTCCACCATCAGGACTCGCGTGGCGGAGCAGGAAGCCAGCGGGGTCGTCTGGGCGACGCTGGAATTCTCGGCGCTGGGCTACATCGGGAAGCTGTATCGCTCCAATCACCTCGCGCTCTTGTCCCGCTTCCTCTTCCTGTTCTACCAGGAAATGCCCTGCGACTTCCTGTTGTCGCACTTCCGCACGCTGCTGACCCAGAGCAAGCCGATCCTCTTCAAGCCGTCGCTGTTTCAGCACATGGGCACCTTCTCCTCCTTCCGGGGGACGCACAATAACCTGAAGGACAGGGACTTTGAGGAGGAGCAGTACACCAACCCGGCGGCAGACGTCTACACGGACATCCCCGTGTATAACGAGTACCACCCCAGGTTGGCCTACGACTCCGGCACTACGTTCTTCTGGGGCCGCACGCCGGTGGTCGGAAACCACCTGACCGCCGTGTTCCGCGAAGTCGCGGTGGTGACGCGCGTCGCCGTGGCGACGGGCTCCGAAGGCAAAGACCTGCTGGACTCCGCCGAGGTGGAGCTGGGCCGCGACCCCACCACGGAGACGGGCAATCGAACGTGCAGGGTCTTCAGTTCGCTGGGGAAGATGGTGGACGGGTGGTTCGAGATGCAGGAAGTGGAGAAGAAGTTTGACTCAGCCTCTTCCTGTTTAAGGATACGAGTCACTGCCAGTCAGAGAGACTGGGTGATCATTCATCAAATCAGGATTACAACAAAGGCATCAGCAGTACTATAGTAGGAGTAGTATACATAGTATAGCTGACATAAGACATCGTTTACCTTAATAAATCTATAATAAAAGTAACATTTACATAACACTTTTCCGATAGGGTATTTGTTTTTGTGTGGTCTTAGGAAATTTTATTTTAGAGAATGTTGTTCCAATTTTAAGAGAATTGTATATTTTTCTTATTGTTTAAGGATATAGCCACAATATTGGTATTTTTGTCTTACTTTACTTTACTCTTACTCTAGCCCCTATGCTCTTCCTGATGATGCTTGGCCAGGCCAAGTGTAAAAGCCTGGTACAATAAAGGTAAATTGTGCTTTTAAGCTGAACCATTACAGCATCTTTATGATCCACTGTGCATTTCTATTTTTTGTTTTATTTATATCATTATAGTCTGGGTCTGCCTAGTATGAAAATACAAACAAATTGACCAGCTGCTCAGGTGCCAGTGTCATGGGGAAGTAGATAACAATCTGGATTTAATTACTTTTACAGTTCATTGTCCCCTCTTGCAATGCAACAAGACTCAAAGAGCAATGTGTGGAGCAACACTAGCATCCAGAGCAGAAATGACAACACCTCAACCAAAAACCCCAAACCAATAGCTTATTTTGTTTATTGACACAAAATACAGTACATCTTAGTCTGACCAGAGGATGGTAAGATGACTGACAATTGCGAAATAACAATTGAAGGAAAGGATAAAGAGAAAGAATGGTGAGGAACATTATAACCCGAATTAAAAGGAGCAAATCAGAGGCAGGGTTTCACTGGTTGAGTTACTTCTCTCTTTTTCTCTGAAGTTTAGGGCGCCCCCTTGTGGTCTGCCTGACACACTGCTGGCTTTGTCTCCACACTCTCGGCTCCAGAACGGGGCCTCTCGTCAGGTCTGGATACGGCCTGAGAGAGTTTCCCGTGTCCCGGGCCCTGGCTGCTTGGTCGCTTCCCAGCGGAGGTGGGGCAGGCCTGCGACTGTGGCCGTGAGGAGAGAGTGGGGTTTTCGAGCTGTGGATCCCCGTCGGTCTAGAAAAAAATAAAGAAAACAAAACCGTGATTGACTTACTATTAAGTCTGTGATTTGTTTACAATCCCTTTGTGTCAATAAGTAGGAAATAAGCATCAATAATAGCATGTATTGAACATTTTAATTTAGAAAATAATTTGCTAATTAAGATTGCAGATTCACCATACGTCCATGTTGGCAGGACTCGCTCATAGACTAAACGCTGTTGGTGCTTCACTATTAGGTTACAGCCAGAGAGACAAGTAGACAAAAAACAACCTTTATCGCTTCTAAAATGGCTACCCTCCCCTGCTTATTATGGGATGTTTCCTAGTGAGAGGCGGTGTGTGTGTGTGTGTGTTTGTTTGACCTGCTGCTGTGCCTGTCCGTCAGCCTCTGGTCTAGCTGAGAGTGTGTTCTCTTGAGGCCGGGAGGATGAGGTAGTGGTGTGCTTGGGGTCCGCCGCCCAGGCCCCGAGTCTACGCTGCCCCTGCATGGAGCGAGCCGTTGGGTTGATGGGGCCTAGGGGCAGGCGGGCTGGCATCTCCCAAGTACCTTTGAAGTCTGGCCATGCTCTGCCCCTCTGTATGCAAACACACACACACACACGCAGACAAACATTTACGAGTGTAATTTAGATGGGTGGGTGTTGGAAGGGCGAGTGTGCAGTAGTAGCCAGTGGTGAACTCGAGTTTGATGCTAACCTTCAACCCTGGAAGAAGGTGTCCTTGATCGCTGGCTATGAAGTTGGAATAACCATCGACGGCTGTAGGTCTCTGCAGCATGTACGCACACACACACACACACACACAGCGTTTCTATTATTCAAAGAAAATGCTCATGTTTTTAATCTACGTTAGAAAGCATGGTCAAATAAAATTGCATTTGTGCCGAGGGTGATGCAGCTGGTGATAGCTGTCATGGAGTTCTCATTCAGTCATCAACCTGATATAGGCCTATTGTTTATTTGTTATCCTGCTGAACACAGATGCCCTTCCACTTGTAACTCTGTATTCTGACTTTATCTCATGCTTTTTTTTATCTTTATCTTAACTTACGTAAAGAATTATCAGCTTCCCCCGTCTGCCTAGAACTGTTGGTTATCGTGATGCCGAGATAAAGTAAATCCAATCAGTATTCCTTGCATTGTGTGACCTCTATTAACCGTGGCCGTCTAAGAGGGAGCGCAGTTTAGGCAGTTCTCCAAGAGTCTTGCATTTTATAGTTCTGTTAGATTATGTTCCGTGGCGTGACTTGACTAGACAAGAGCAGCACTTTTGTACTACAACATAGCCTACCTCTTTGAACTGCTTAGCCACACTCCAATTCTGCAATTTCTTCGACTGGAAGGCGCTGTCGTACTGAACAAGAATGTAACGACATTAGTCGGCACGAACAACTAAGTAAAAGGACAATAGCAATATTAGCTAGTAGTGGCTAATATGCATTTGGATTATTCATCTTCGATTGTCTTAATATATTACTGTTTACTTGTGTTACTTACCTGGTTAGCTGAGTAGCTGCTTGACATCTCTGCGGCCAAGCGCTCGTCCTCTCCTTAATTGTGTTGATGCGTTGCATAGCAACAGCACTGTTTTGAACTGAGGTCTGATAGAAAAGTCTAGCTCTTACATAAACTAGGACGTTCAGGATGTTGCGTCTAAGAAAATAAAGCTGCAATCAATAAATTGTATAATTAAGTAAACTCCTTAGGCTTTAGGGAGTCGAATGGAGAGGTGGCTATGTGCAAGTCTCTATGTTCTTAATAAAGGTCACACTGCTACAGTAGCCTACGCGCCTAAACAAGACATTTTGATTTAGCACAATAATCTGGTCTAGGAAAACACTCAAGAAAAGTACCATTACACAGAGGCAACAACCGTGCTAAAACCATAAGTGACTAGTTCTGTTCGATTTCAATAGACGGATTGAAAAGCTTAGACAATGTGCGCGAGTGCTTTCAAGAACATAACACGCTCACAATCAGCATCTTAAATAAAGTGTGCAATTTATGACATTTCCGCATGTTTATTTAATCCTTGTTTGTATTAGATTACATGTCGGGTAGACATGGGGGGGAAATCTAGCAAATTTGATAGATTTTTAGGGAAATGTCGACTTTTACTTTGAAAATCAAAAACAAGGGCTTTCCGGTAGTCCTTGCTTGTAAGCAAGCTAACGTTTCTGATGAGTGGATATCACGGATCATGGTTGTAGAAATCTTGGGTATTAACGTTAGCTGAATAAATCCAGTGTGAAGAAAGTTTCTCCGTCGCTTCTGTTAACGTATCTTGTTTGCACTTTAACGATGTGTAATCCCTGATTTGGACCTTGGACGAAAGTCTTAAAATCTGAGATAACTTAGCTAGCATTAGCTAAAAACCAAAGCATTACCTCGAGTTGAGTTAGTTAGCCAGCTAGATAGCCTCTTCCAAGTCACTTGCACTATCACTATATTCTGTTACTTTGAGAATTCAGTGAAGGGGATACACATCGTTGGTCATGGAACAGGACACTTCGAGGCTGGCCACAACAAGGCCGGTAGGACCCGTTGACGCAGACATGGACCCTGCGCAGGACATGAAAACACATTTCCGAGTCTGCAGGTTTATTATGGAGTCAGGTAAAGGGCTTTGGCAACATTAGCAAGAATCTGCCTCTCTGTAGCGTTAACGGCTCTGTATTCCCCAGATAGATTATATAATTAACAGTCCTAATTACGGCTCTGGCATCGTCTAATTGGACAGACTGTAAAAGTCTGGAACAGGCCTAGTGACCATTCTGCGGCATAAACCAGTAGGATCTGTATGGGTAGTGCTAGAGTGTCTTTCTCCACAGTATTGTACCTTGATATAACTCACTCTTAAAACCTCACCACTGCCCCGCGGGTCTCAATTGTTCCTCTTGTAGGAGTAAAACTGGGCATGCGCTCCGTCCCCGTGGCGACAGCGTGCGTGTTGTACCACCGCTTCTTCGAGTGCGTGAGCGTGCGTGTGTACGAGCCCTACCTGGTTGCAATGAGCTGTCTCTACCTGGCCGGCAAAGTCGAAGAGCAGCACCTCCGGACCCGTGACATCATCAACGTGAGCCACAGGTAGAAAATGCTGCTTAAGTTAAGAGTGCAGATCGAGATCCACTGGCCATGTTCAGTGGAAGGCTGGTGACATTGGAGGCCATTGAAGCTATGCTTTTATGACATGTCTGGTCTGAGGAAACTACACTACTGCTGGTTAGGGAGCTCTGATGAACCATGGTTCATTGACCTTATACAGATCGACCTGATGTGACATGCACCCTCCTCTCCTCTCCTCTCCTCTCCTCCCATCTCCCCTCCCCTCTCCTCTCCTCCAATCTCTCCTCTCCTCCAATCTCCCCTCCCCTCTCCTCTCCTCTCCTCTCCTCTCCTCTCCTCTCCTCTCCTCTCCTCTCCTCTCCTCTCCTCTCCTCTCCTCCCATCTCCCCTCTCCTCTCCTCTCCTCTCCTCTCCTCTCCTCTCCTCTCCTCTCCTCCAATCTCCCCTCTCCTCTCCTCTCCTCTCCTCTCCTCTCCTCTCCTCCCATCTCCCCTATCCTCTCCTCTCCTCTCCTCTCCTCTCCTCTCCTCTCCTCTCCTCTCCTCTCCTCTCCTCTCCTCCCATCTCTCCTCCCCTCTCCTCTCCTCTCCTCTCCTCTCCTCTCCTCTCCTCTCCTCTCCTCTCCTCTCCTCTCCTCTCCTCTCCTCTCCTCCCATCTCCCCTATCCTCTCCTCTCCTCTCCTATCCTCTCCTCTCCTCTCCTCTCCTCTCCTCTCCTCTCCTCCCATCTCCCCTCTCCTCTCCTCTCCTCTCCTCTCCTCCCATCTCCCCTATCCTCCCCTCTCCTCTCCTCTCCTCTCCTCCCATCTCCCCTATCCTCTCCTCTCCTCTCCACCAGGTACTTCAACAGCAACGCTTCTCCGCTGGAGTGTGACGGGGAGTTTTGGGACCTCCGGGACAGTGTGGTGCAGTGCGAGCTCCTCATCCTCCGACAACTCAACTTCCATGTCTCCTTCCGGCACCCACACAAGGTGTGTGTGTGTGTGTGTATCTGTTGCTTTTTTCCTGTGTGTGTGTTCAATGCATAACAGAGGTGTGTGTGTGTGTGTGTCATCTCTCTCCCTAGTACCTGCTTCACTACCTGTTTTCTGTGAAGTCGTTGGTGAACCGCCATGCCTGGTCTCGCACCCCGGTCGCCGAGACTGCCTGGGCGTTGCTCAGAGACTGTTACCACGGGCCTATGTGCATCCGCCACACCCCCCAACACATCGCCATAGCCATGCTGTACCTAGCCCTGCACAGCTATGGAGTCCAGCTGCCTGTCGGCGAGAGAGAATGGTGGCAGGTACCAGAGTTTCTCTACATTAGAGTTCACTGCTCATGTTAGTTCACAATGGTGTGTGTGTGTGTGTGTGTGTGTGTGTGTGTGTGTGTGTGTGTGTGTGTGTGTGTGTGTGTGTGTGTGTGTGTGGACACTGTACTACAGCTTGTTTTCGCCCTCTGGTCTGGTTAGGTCCTGTGTGAGGATGTGAGGAAAGCAGACATCGATGCCGTGATCTCTGACCTTCTGCAACTCTACGACATGGAGGCTAAATGTACCTGATGGACAGCAAGCTGGCGCTCGGGTCAAAGGGTCAACGGTGTGTGTGTGTGTGTGTGTGTGTGTGTGTGTGTGTGTGTGTGTGTTTGTGGTTGCTTGTGTGCAGGCGTGTTGGTGGGTGTGCGTGGGTACCTGCTCTGGTTTGGCTCCAGGTGGGTTTTGAGCTCAAAGTTGTCTTCACTACGACCAACTTCCACCAGGGGGAGACATTTCACAAAATCGCATCCAGGTGATGGTGCACAATTTGTGGAGCTCCTGATATGGACAGCTATTTAGAAGAATTCTCTTTGTTGTGTTCTGAACTCTGATTATATAGAACACTAGTCAGGAGAAGCTTCTCTGGGCTCTGAAACCAAGTTTCTGTTGTGTGTTTCGGTTCTGAAAATAAATAACTGACCCGGCTGTTTGCCGACCATGACAGTTTCAAAGTGACGCCTGCCTGTATGTATTCCCGATTGTGTATTTACAGAATGTAAAAGCTTGTATGTATAACTTGTGCTCCATCAGTGACACAAAGTCCATGTCAAAGTATAAGCAATATCTTCTTATTAAATTAGTATTTCTCTTCACAAACTTTTCAAAACATGAATGCCCTGGGAACAGTGTGGCTGTCCAGAGAGGACTTTGTACCCTCCAATGATCTGCCCTGACCGATTCAACTAGCCCCGCCCCCTCCAGGGGTCCTGTGTCGATTCCCTTTGCTCTCCTTTCTCTTCTCCACATCCCTCTCTTTCTCTGTCCCCTCTGCCATCTCTCTTTCTCTCCTGTCCCTCCCTCCCTCCCTCCTCCACTTCTCTCCCCCTCCACTCCTTCCATCTTCATTCTTCTCCTCTCCTGTCTCCCTTACAGCTGCGTCCCCTTCTTTTCTCTCCATCCTAATCCCTGTTTTTCTCTCTCTCCCTCCTCATCCCTCCCTTCCTCCTCTCCTCCCTCTCTAATGTTCCATCAATAATAGAGAAGGTGCATGTTCAGCCAGACTGCCCCCATTAATAAACCATCACAGAGCTCTACGGGAGAACTTGGAGGGAGGGAGAGGTAGAGAAACAGGGGGAGGGAGGGAGGGAAGGAGAGTAGAATAGAGGTAGAGAAACGGGGAAACTCAGTGACATGGGGGGAGGGAAGGAGGGAGGAGAAACAGGCACGTGATGGGGGGGGGGCCAGCCACAGGGCGCTAGCTGCCTCTCCACTTCAACCCTCTTTAGCCCACTCTCTGGCCCTGGCTTTCATCTGCATTCTTTGCTTCATACACTCAGTTTGCTTTCGCTCTCTCGCCGTGTGTGTGTGTGTGTGTGTGTGTGTGTGTGTCGGAACTCATACGCAGCGCTATAAATGCAAACGTAAAGGAAGCGGAGTGTCTATGGAGTAGATGGGTCTGTCTCACGTGTGTTCCTGTGTCTTAACTGGAACCAGGGGAGGGGGAGGGGAATGGGGGCTTCCAGTCTTCGAACTGAGTGCCCCCCTGAATAGATAAAAGCTCCAGAGCGCCCAGCGGCGATGCCCTATTACACACGAACCAAGTGCGCCTTTTAAACACTCTTAATGGATAATGCACACCCAAACAATAGAGCTGCAGCCTCAACTTGGAGAGGGATAAAATAGGTGGTTTAAAAGTGTGTGTGTGTGTGTGTGTGTGTGTGTTTGTGTGTGTGTAAGAGGGTTAGACAGGAGGAGTGCAGGCCATATAGCTGAACCCTCATCCACTCGTTATTATTCATATGGAGCTCGCTTTGGGACTACTCACTGCTTGTGCCGTGTATACATCGGCTTATAGCATTCCACCCAAATTACACCAATTATTCATATTCAGAAGTTTGTTTGCAATCCAACTCCTCATACACTATGAAATTGCCAGTTTTGTTCTGTAAATTATATTAGTAGCTCTAAACAACCCAAAGGCCATCCTAATAAAAAGCTGTGTTCGTTATTGTCTCGTGAAAGCTTTTGTGTTACTTTATAAGATATTATTAATATATTATTTTATGTATTTGTATTACTGTATAAAACTGGTTAACACCGTCCGTTCTCTCCATTCGCCACAGTACTTTGGATTCTACAGTAGAGTACGTTTTTCTTTTTTTTCTCGTCGGTGAGGTAGTGAAAACTTTGATGTGGTGTGGAACTTGAACAAGGCTTCACATCAGGACTCATGTGCCTGTAGTCCATCTCTACCTTCGAAGGGAATCTATTAATAAGCACATCTCTGATTCATCTATAAATAAATTCTCACCCTGGTTCACTCGCTCTCTCTCTCTCTTCAGCTTTCTCTAAACACACACACGCGCGCACACGCATACGCATTTGAAACCCGTATTAAGGCGAGCACGTTTGTTTGTGTAGCTATGTGTGTGTAACTGTATAGGTGTGTGTGGGTGCGCGTTTTGAAGTCGGTAGTTTTGCCTGTACGAAAGCCTGCATTATTTGTTCTTTCAACACCATGGACAGCGCTCGAGTCCTTTCTCCAGCCTACCACGCGGCTTCTCGCCGTTCTCCTTCCTATACATCTCCCCGGTTGACAGTGCGTCACTTGTCCCAGACCACATGCATTGTCCAACGCCATCCCCATACAAAGGAGGACCACAGGGATAAATGGAGATCCAATTCGGCTGCGGTCAGTGCAGCTTGCTGGATCACACTCAGCTTGCAACAGAGAGATTCCCGCTCTCCCTTCGCACATAGCGCTCGCTCCTCTCCCACACAGAGACTAGACGTGGGCCTGTGGTGTGTTTGCTGCCGTCATCACGCAGTGTGTGAAGGAGAGAGGGAGGGGTTTGATGGATAGAGCGGCGCTGCCCCCCTCCCCTCCCCTCTCTCACCGCTTTCTCTCATCTTCCTCCCTCCCTCCCTATTCCTCTTCTCTGTATCTGCGCTCTGCTCCTCTCGCGGATGCTGCGACCGAGCTCCTGTGCGCGCGGGGTCTCGCAGCAGCTCAACCCAAAGATGTCGCATGAGCCTCTCGCGCCGTGGCTTTTATGTTTTAGAACCGTCAACAGAATTCGGTCAAATTACCGGCGCTAACCAAAGCAGCTGCCATATAAGCGCACATCTGCCCCCACCTCGGAGGCGTTTAACCCGGCATATTCTTTATCCTCTCTGCTGCAGAAAACCGACAACCAGCCATTTAAACGATCGAGGAGCTGTTTTAGGATCGGAATATTAATATTTGTCGCTCTCTAAAATCACGTCTACCTGACCGGACTTGCAACGACGAAGCTGCCTTTAGTTTCCCCCCGGCTGTCGTTGGGGACATTCTCCGCTTCACGCGCAGATTAACGGGATTCTGCCTCCCCGCGCGCTGATGTCCTTGAGCTCGGCCTGCATGGTGAGTCCCTACGTGCGTGCCCGGACGCGTGAGTGTTATTTACCACGGACAAGCAGCACCGGGCTAATGTGGGGATGTAGTCAATTTTCTCACGGTGTTCAATTTAAACCCCCCCATTAAAAGAAAAGTAGGGCCATTATGTCCAGCTGTTGAACTTACGGCAGCCATTCCTTAGGCCTCCATGATGCCAAAATGATAGGACAGGGGCCGCATTCAAGCGCCGTGATGGTTTGCTGTGCGCGTGCGTGTCGCTCTGTTTGCGTGCGTGCGTGAGTGTGAAGCGAAAGGCAAAAGAAAAAAAAAACTATCCAGCTACCTGTGTTCAGTCGCTCATTTCTTGTCTAATACATGTCGGTCGATGGGACTGCAATAGCTGCTATTTTCTGCAAGTTTCAGTGTAACGTCAGTGAGATTACGGGCACAGTTTCAGCCAACCCCCGTTGTTGCATCTCGGTATAGCTATAGCACAGCTGTGGGCTGGTTCATTTGGAACGAGTGGGTTGTAGGTCTTGATGGGGCTAGACGGAAAACACCTGCAGCATTCCGCCTAGTACTCTTGTTGTAACCGATCCGGACCGGAAGGCCCGTTGGGATTGACCGGGATGAAAATGGATCACGGAGGACGGCGGGTAGAGCGGGCCGGTGATTCTCAGGCCGGTAACCTTGCGGAGGGACAGAGGAGGGAAGTGGCGCACACTACGTCTCTCTCTCTCTCTCTCTCTCTCTCTCTCTCTCTCTCTCTCTCTCTCTCTCTCTCTCTCTCTCTCTCTCTCGCTTTCACTCGCTCTCTTGAACACGTCATAGTCACACTGACTTCAAGCAAACAGCCATCACTATATCTTGTCCTAATAGGGACCTCACGTTTTCACGTCGTTGCTAGTGCATGGGCTTTGTGTGTATGATGGCAGCGAGGAAAGGGTAGCGTGGGAACGGCTGAAGGTGACCAGTAAAGGTCGTTTCATATTTGAGAAAAACCGTTGGTGGTAGCAAAAAAAATGAATACCAGAAATATACTGAAAATGTGTGTGCAATGAGAGAGGCTACTGTTTATATAATCAGTTATACTGATGTCAATATTCCACATTCCATATAAGGATACGTTGACACACGAGCACACGTTAGTAAGACACACACGCACACACACACACACACACACACACACACACACACACACACACATAACCTCACCATCATCCCCATCATTATTATCCTCAGTCTTGTGTGTTCCTTGTCGCTGTATAATCTAGGCGTTCTGGACAGGCAAACGAATGGCTTTGGCCACACGTTGGTGTGGAAGTCTAAGTGTGCTATTCCCAACGAGCATTAGAAGTCTGTGATTGGCCCAGAGCCAGAGACAGCAGCCCAGATACAGGACCTGCCAGAGGTGACCCTTCAGATGCCTGTCGGGAACTGGGACTGCAGGTGCACAGATGGCCCCAGCCAAACCAATGTAGTGGCACGCGGACACACACTCTCTCACACACACACACACACACACTCTCTCTCTGTGTCTCTCTCTTACTCTCGGTCTCTATCGGCCTCCCGGTCTCTCTCGGTCTCCCGGTCTCTCTCTCTTTCTCTCTCATAGGAGACACAAATCAATGAGGCCTGGAGAGAAAGAGAGAAAAGGTAGAAACCAGACCAAACCAGAGAAGTGTGAGATGAAAGAGGGAGAGGGAGGAGTGTAGGTTGGCAAATGTGCTTGGGTTAGTTTTAGAAGACTGGTGTGTGTGTGTGTGTGTGTGTGTGTGTGTGTGTGTGTGTGTGTGTGTGAGAGAGAGAGAGAGAGAGAGAGAGAGAGAGAGAGAGAGAGAGAGAGAGAGAGAGAGATTCATTGATTAATTAGAATGCACAGTTACTTTTGTCACTGCCACATGTGAGTATGTCTGTTGTGTGTGTTTATGTGTCTGTGTGGTGTGTGTGTGTGTGTGTGTGTGTGTGTGTGTGTGTGTGTGTGTGTGTGTGTGTGTGTGTGTGTGTGTGTGTGTGTGTCTGTGTGTGCATGCGTCACACATCCTAATGTTAATGTATTCAACACTGCTTTATTTTATTTTTTTTATAATATATGCCTCGGTCTGAATGCTAATGTGTGCTTGTTTGTGTGTTTTAACCACAGACACGTTACGTAAGTTGATTCTGGACAATTTATGTAATGCCGTCAAGTAACTTCTCATGTTTGTGTTTCTCCTTTTATGCCCTTGTACACACTTACACACACACACGCACACATAAACACACACACACAAGCACACATTTACAAATCATGTGGGCAAAGACCATCATAGATTTACTGTAAAAAACGACAACTCAGAAACAGCAAATGGTTGTCATGCATGATTAAAAAAAAAGAAATCAGAAGGACTGGACTCTGCTTGCCCTGTCCCGTTGTGCTTTTGTTTGTCACTGTCTAGTCTTTTGTTACTGTATAGTGTGAGCCTGGTGTACATCCAGTAAAGCCCCAAACACTGACCATAATGTAAACTGCCTGCAAAGGAAACAGCGATAGCAGGGAGGAGAAATCATTATGAGCCCAAGGTATTCAAGAATACATCCAGTCCCCTGTACAATCCCAGGAGCTGTCCTGGGATCAGTACACCGGCGCTCACACACACACACACACACACACACACACACACACACACACACACACACACACACACACACACACACACACACACACACACACACACACCATCCTCTCCACACCCCACCTCTTCAGAAGAATCCACTGTAGATGGGTGGGGGGTGTGAAGAGGGAAGGGGCGGGGGGAGAGAGTTGATAGACAATAGATGGATAGAGGGTAAAAAAAACAAAAAAAAAACGAGTGTCAGGTTGGCTGCACTGCTAGGAGGAGAAGCTGGGAGGAGGAGAATCAGGGAGGAGAGGACTGTTAGGAGGAGAGAGCAGGGAGGAGAGGACTGTTAGGGGGAGAGAGCAGGGAGGAGAGGACTGTTAGGGGGAGAGAGCAGGGAGGAGAAGAGGACTGTTAGGAGAAACAGGGAGGAGAGGACTGTTAGGAGGCGAGAGCAGGGAGGAGAGGACTGCCACAATGAGAAGTAGGGAGGAGAGGTTTGTTAGGAGGAGAAGTAGGGAGGAGAGGACTGCCACAAGGAGAAGTAGGGAGGAGAGACCTGTTAGGAGGCGAGAGCAGGGAGGAGAGGACTGTTAGGGGGAGAGAGCAGGAAGGAGAGGACTGTTAGGAGGAGAAGTAGGGAGGAGAGGACTGTTAGGAGGAGAAGTAGGGAGGAGAGGACTGCCACAAGGAGAAGTAGGGAGGAGAGGACTGTTAGGAGGAGAAGTAGGGAGGAGAGGACTGCCACAAGGAGAAGTAGGGAGGAGAGACCTGTTAGGAGGCGAGAGCAGGGAGGAGAGGACTGTTAGGGGGAGAGAGCAGGGAGGAGGGGACTGTTAGGAGGAGAAGCAGGGAGGAGAGGACTGCCACAAGGAGAAGTAGGGAGGAGAGGACTGCGAAGAGGAGAAGCCGGGAGGAGGAGAGAGCCAGGAAGTTATGTGTGACTGACGAAGAGAGAGGGAAATACAAAGGGACACAAATTAAAAACAACATAGCTGTAGGTGGGTGCTAGCTAGCATTCATTCTGTGATTTTGGTCACACCACACAGGTGTTGAATGGTTGTTACAGTTAAAGGACCTGTGTTGACACCAACGCTGCAGTAAAGAAACCTTTCGAACAATTCCTTTCAAAGACAGAAATAAAGTGATTACAAAAAAGACAGACAGACAGACAGACAGACAGACAGACAGATAGACAGATAGACAGATAGATAGATAGATAGATAGATAGATAGATAGATAGATAGATAGATAGATAGATAGATAGATAGATAGATAGATAGATAGATAGATAGATAGATAGATAGATAGATGGGCGGTATGATAGATAGCAAATGAAAGAGGGGAGCTTGAAAGGAATGACTCTGACTCAGTCATGAACTAACACTCGCAGGCATGATAGAGAGATGCCAGAGCAGAGAGGGGGAGGGGGGCGGTGTGAAGAGGGGAGGTGGGAGGGAGTTAGCGGGGGGGGGGGGGGGCGATGGTAGGGGGGTGTCACCGTGGTAAAAAAGCGTCAGTGTCAGTTTTCCAGTGCTGACAGAGCCTTGCGTCTCTCTCGCTTTAAGAGTGGAATATGGAGTGTTTTCATGAAACGTTGCTGCTGACCATGGTAGATGAGTGACATGGTGTGTAGAAAAAAAGAAACTTGCTTGTTCGGACCGCACTCAATCTATGCTGAGGGTATAGAGCAACCCTGCGGTACACTTCTCCTCGTGGCCAATGATAATTGGTTTGATTTGACAATGTGGTTTTGCTGTGTGGACTACGAGGTCGTTTTAGTTTTGTCCCTTGGCAACATACAGCCAAGTGTTTTAGACTTGAGCATTGAGTGGTCTAAATTCAGTTGGCACTGAAGTAAATTATGCACGGCTGTGTCCTAACAGTTTTGTCCATGACGTTTAACAGATGGGACGTAAAATTCTGCCTTGATGGTCGACCAACGTCAAATTCAATGAGAAAGATTCACCCAAGTTTAGTTCTTTCCCCAAGTCACCCCACCCATATCCCATATCTATAGATATTTCGTTGAAACACTTCTTGGGATGATTTTTGGATGAAACAGATAGGACGATATCTCATGCGGGGTGAGAACTCTCTCGCTCCGTCACTTGGTTGCGAGTTCTGTCACCCTCCTAATTCCCAAGTAGCAAAGCGGGTTTTGGACCAGGTCACCACGACGACGGAGGCCAATCCTCAATCGCATACTCCAAGACTTTAGTTCATGGATGACTGGCTGTCACAGTTTTCACACATTGTTCTAGTTGTCTCTGAGACTTAGTGTTTATAAAGCCTATAATCTAATATTCTATATTCTAATTTATATTTACGTGTTGTCCTTTATGTGTTTGCCTAAGATTATAAACAATTAAATGAATCGCTAATATAATTTTTCGTGGCGTTTCTCCTCTCTCTCTGTACCACCCACATTCTGTCCCACACTTTCTTCCTCTCTCTCCCCTTCCTCTCCGTTGGTCTCCCTCTCTTTCTCTCTCTCTCTTTTTCACTCTCTCCTCCTCTGTGTCCCACTCTCTCTCTCTCTCTCTCTCTCTCTCTCTCTCTCTCTCTCCGTCTCTCTCTCTCTGTCTCTCTCTCCAGGTGGTGCAGCAGTGACTGATCTGAACACAGTCCGGGTCCCGTCTCTGGTTTTCCAGCCACCTCTCCCTCGCTCGCCCCTCTCTCTGTCTGTCCACCCTCTCGTCTCCCCGTCCGTCCGTCCATCCGTCCTGTTGTCTGTCCATGGACTGGCCGTGACCCTGGGGGGAGGGGGACTGAAAGGAGGGAAGAGTGGAGTCGCCAAGAGAGAGACACATCAAAAACGAAGAAGAGGAGGAATCCTAAAAAGTTGGATTCGGCTGAAACTAAAAGCCCGCGTCATCCTCGAGTTGGGTGTGGAGAGAGAGGCCTGAGGGAGAGCTGTCGGAGGGTGTCATAAAGTGGGACGCCCCCCCCACCCCCAACCTCCTCATCTCCCTCGTCCTCACAAACCACAACCACAGCAACAGTGTTATCAACACACAAGCTGTGTTTGTTTGTGTGCGTGTGTGAGAGACTGCGTGTGTGCGTGTGTGTTTTCCACCGATGAGTGCACAAACAGCGCCTAAAGCCACCGAACAGAACTAACCCATCAGAGCCTACGGAGACAGAAGAGGACCAAAAGAACACACACACACAGGAAAAACTATAAAAGCGAAGTTTCCGTCATG
>CM030174.1:2582500-2585000 GCA_017639675.1 Aplochiton taeniatus | reverse complement strand
CTGCTATCCTGGTTGCCATGGAAACTGACTCACCGAGGGGTGAGGCGGGAGGGGATGAAAGGAGAGGGAGGACTGCTGTGTGCGTGTGTGTGTGTGGGTGCGTGCGTGTGTGTGTGCGTGCGTGCGCGTGCGTGCGTGTGTGTGTGTGAGAGAGTGCTTGTGTGTGTCTACTCTTCACACAAATGATCAAGCAAGTTAGGATGATAGCGTTCATTTTGTTTCCTATTTGTCTTTTGATGCTCATGTTCCAACCTGCGTCATATCCCGTTTCGACCCCCCCCCCCCCTCCCCCCCCCCTCCCCCCCCCCCCCCCCCCCCCCCCCCCCCTCCCCCCCCTCTTGTCATTCCCAGGCATCAGCGGCGAGCCGGCAGACCTGGAGCGCCGCTGCACAACTTTCGGCTGCAACTTCATCCCACCCAAGAAGGCCAAGACGTTCCTGGAGCTGATCTGGGAGGCCCTGCAGGACGTGACCCTGATCATCCTGGAGATAGCCGCCATCATCTCCCTGGGGCTGTCCTTCTACCAGCCCCCCAGGGAGGAGAGCGAGGGTGAGGCTGCTGTCCTCTAACGCTTCCCTGTGTGTATGTGACGCACACCGGCCAGTATGAACTCGCCATCGTCAGTAATAAATACGATGGCTTGGTCGTGTGAAGAGGTACCTTTTCCCACGGCCGAGCTGTTAAAAACACTGACCCCAGTGCTGGCGACCCCAGGAAGACCCCTGGTTGGATCCCAGGTAGTGGAGAACAGGGGAGCAAGCGTGAGTTCTCGCCAGCACGGGGGTCAGAAAGTTAGAACCTAGCAAATCACAACCGTTACATATATATACTCAGATCTTTATATACATATATATATATATATATGTATGTACATAAACCAAATGTTTTTTAAGGGAGCACAGTTTCAACCACTCCCTGTACTAGATGCCGCTTTAGCTTAGGCTGTGTACATAATATTACGGATATCATTTCAAAGCATTGTCCCAAACAGCTGAGGGGGCACGTGCCCCCTCAGTGTGAATGGGCAGGACGCCCCTGCGTATGCTGTATGGCACATCAATGATTCATAGGGGGGGGTAGGGTTGACGGAGGGGTTGCCTCCCTGCAGAGCTCCACGTTACGGAGATGAAATGGGGCCAGAGAGCAGGGAGGGTCGGCCGCAGTCCAGCCAACGCCCCTGGGCCGGATAGGGGTCGTGTGCCTGGCTGAAGGGCACAGTGGTGGCTAGCATCCAGCCTCCGTCCTGCGTCACGCCCCAGTGGGGGGGTGGGGGGGGGGGGGGGGGGCAACTCCTCCCACACACACAAACACCTGCCAGCCATGACTCATCACAGGCCCCCTGGTAGCCCCTGCGTGTTTCGTCACCTGTCCGTCTAACCTAAGCCCCTCGCCCTTCCTGGCAGGGTGCGGCAAGGGGTCGGGGGGCGCGGAGGACGAGGGCGAGGCAGAGGCCGGCTGGATCGAGGGCGCCGCCATCTTGATGTCGGTGGTGTGCGTGGTGGTGGTGACCGCCTTCAACGACTGGTCCAAGGAGAAGCAGTTCCGCGGGCTGCAGAGCCGCATCGAGCAGGAGCAGAGGTTCGCTGTGGTCCGCAAGGGCAACGTCATCCAGATCCCCGTGGCCGAGATGGTGGTGGGGGACATGGCTCAGGTCAAATACGGTGAGGAAAGACCCAGCGCCCCCCCCCCAGCACACACACACACACACACACACACACACACACACACACACACACGCCGGGTCTCAACACAGACGAACAAAATACATGTGTGTTTGTGTTTATACATTAAACGTTTGCATGTATGTTGGTAATAGTGTAGGTGAAAGGTTACAGACCGGGCCTCGCTCTTTTAAATGTTTGGAGATTTTTGTACGTTTGTTTAGGTGTAGGCCAAGAATTAAACTGGAACTGTTGGTGATTTGAAAGAGCACACAACCGACATCAACACCTTTGAATGAAATCTGTTGTAGTTTTACGGGACGGGAAATCTGTATGTCTGTATGACATTAAGTGCAAGATGGACACACAGATAATTGAGATTAAATGAAAAGTGTGTGTGGCTCAGATTCCGAGACTCGGTGGAAACGTAGTTTACCGAGCTAAGATCGGACCCTTGGAGGCTAATTCAACCTTTGTTGGTTTATACTCAAAATACTGTGTATGTACACGTTAATACATTGAATGTTTGCATGTGTTGACGTTAATGTAGGTGTTGTTGCTACAGCAACCACGGAGCATACTACAACCCACTGCAATACACACCCACCAGCCCACCCACACACACACACACACACACACACACACACACACACACACACACACACACGCACGCACACACACACACACATCTCACTCACTCTCACAATCAATTAAAGAGCAAGTTAAGCAGTTCAAAAATGAGCTGAACTCACAAGGAAGTTGATAAGTATGGATATTCAGTTCTAATATGAGTATAGCCAACACACACAGACAGATAGACAGGCTCACAATAAATAAGT
>CM030174.1:2567500-2570000 GCA_017639675.1 Aplochiton taeniatus | reverse complement strand
CATACTGTACATACCCGACACACACACACACACACAAACACTCACACCAAACGTACACACACAGACTAATTGAATAATGCAATAACTGATTCCGCTGATGTTATTAGTAAATTGGTTTATTCTAACGACCTCCGACCTCAAATATCATTATTGTGACCATGTCTCTCTCTTTGTTCTTCTCCTTCCTTCCCTTCTTCCATCATTTGCTCTTTGTTCCTTTCTCTCTTTCTTTACCTCTCTCTCATCCTCCCTCTTTCTTGCTCCCTTTTTTGGATGCCTTTCTCCTTTTCTCTTTTCTTTCTATGTCCTCTTCTTCCTCTGTCTCTCTCTTTCTCTCTCTCTCTCTCTCTTTATTTCTCTGTTCCTCTCTTTCTCTCTGTTGGTCTCTCTCTCTGTCCCTCTCTTTCTGTCCCTCTCTCTTGCTGTCTTTCTCTGTCTGGTTCTGTCTTTCTCCAGGACTCCCCTCTGAAGGCTGTCCAGATGCTTTGGGTCAACCTGATCATGGACACGTTTGCCTCTCTGGCCTTGGCCACCGAACCCCCTACGGAGTCCCTGTTGCTACGGAAACCCTACGGCCGCAACAACCCGCTCATCTCCCTGACGATGATGAAGAACATCCTGGGCCACGGCGTCTACCAGCTGGTCATCATCTTCACCCTGCTGTTTATAGGTGGATACACACACACACACACACACACACACACACGCACACACGCACACACATCCACTTCCACACACAAACACACTAACATCATGTACAGACACACACACACACACACACACACACACACACACACACACCAACACCAACATATAGACAGATAGTACAAACCAACTTGTCTACTCACAAACATACACACATAAACCTAACCCCTCTCCCTAACCCTAACCCCTCTCCCTACCCTTAACCCTAACCTCAATCTCAACCCTAACCCTAACCCCAACCCCAACCCTGACCCTAACCCCTCTCCCTAACCCTAACCCCTCTCCCTACCCTTAACCCTAACCTCAATCCCAACCCTAACCCTAACCCTAACCCCAACCCTGACCCTAACCCCTCTCCCTAACCCTAACCCCTCTCCCTACCCTTAACCCCAACCCTGACCCTAACCCCTCTCCCTACCCTTAACCCTAACCTCAATCCCAACCCTAACCCTAACCCTGACCCCAACCCTGACCCTAACCCCTCTCCCATTGGCTCCTCCTTCTCCCTGTAGGAGAGCGTATCTTCAACATCGACAGCGGCCGCAACGCCCCCCTCCACTCCCCGCCCTCGGAGCACTACACCATCATCTTCAACATCTTCGTCCTCATGCAGCTCTTCAACGAGATCAACGCCCGCAAGATCCACGGCGAGCGCAACGTTTTCGACGGCATCTTCGCCAACCCCATCTTCTGCTCCATCGTTGTGGGGACCTTCTTGGTACAGGTGAGACCAAGGAAGAACAGAGAAGAGAGAGAGAGAGAGAGAGAGAGAGAGAGAGAGAGAGAGAGAGAGAGAGAGAGAGAGAGAGAGAGAGAGAGAGAGAGAGAGAGAGAGAGAGACAGGGAGAGAGACAGGGAGAGAGAGAGAGAGAGAGAGAGAGAGAGAGAGAGAGAGAGAGAGAGAGAGAGAGAGAGAGAGAGAGACAGGGAGAGAGACAGGGAGAGAGAGAGAGAGAGAGAGAGAGAGAGAGAGAGAGACAGAGAGAGACAGGGAGAGACAGGGAGAGAGACAGGGAGAGAGAGAGAGAGAGACAGAGAGACAGAGAGACAGACAGAGAGAGTGTGTTACAGTACTGTGTGATGTGCTGCTATGTGATACTGTAATGTTTGGAGTCATTCGTGGAGATTGATGACGGCACTATAAAGGTTTCCTGTGGACTATCGTGTTGACACCAGCCACCCTGCATTGTTGCCAGTGTAGTGAGGGATAGTGTTACTTGTTCTACTTACCAAGTGATTGAACTGGAGCGTTGTTTCCCTGCCACTGGGATACTGTGTCGCCACAGCAACAGTGCCGTCAGGTAGCAAAAAGAGACGGTGTCACGCTCCACTACGTTCCCCGCCCGCTAAGTGGTTCCCTCCGCGGGCCGTAGTAACGGCCGTGTCTCCCGCGTGTGTCGCGGGGATCTCCTTCCCCACAGATCGTGATCGTGCAGTGGGGAGGGAAACCTTTCAGCTGCGCACCTCTCAACATGGAGCAGTGGCTGTGGTGTCTGTTTGTGGGCGTCGGGGAGCTCCTCTGGGGCCAGGTGAGTGACGCAGGGAGCCGAGGTATTATGGGATGGATAACTACACACTTAAATGGGGCCAGGTGAGTGATGCAGGGAGCCTAGGTATTATGGGATGGATAACTACACACTTAAATGGGGCCAGGTGAGTGATGCAGGGAGCCTAGGTATTATGGGATGGATAGCTGCACACTTAAATGGGGTCCTCAACTAGCGAACTAGTCATCTAATTCCACTACCAATGGCATAGCCTAGGCTTAGAGAAATGACTATTGATTGGATTGACT
>CM030174.1:2550000-2562500 GCA_017639675.1 Aplochiton taeniatus | reverse complement strand
CCATGTTTGGAACGTTTTTCAGGTTCCCACTACGCTAGAAGCGGACAGACAGATTTTGTCGAAAATGTCTATTCCTTTTTTCTCATACGTCTTTTTTTTCTTCCATTTTTTGTAGTATTTAGGTTTTAAACCCAGATCTAAATACGCGCCATGTTATACACATTTATAATATTTTTGTAATACGTATTTTTTTAACTTTTTTTTTTTACTTGATTTTCCACTCTTCATTCCTCTTTGACCATCACCTCGCCATTTCCCTAGCTGGGTAGCCTTGAGCCATCTTTCCCCTTTTATCTTTTGTTCCACCTTGTATGTCAGTTCTGCGTGGAAACGCGTGTATGTTGATCGCTTGTTCAGAGTGCGATCCACGAGCGTGGATGGTCAAGTATCCCTGCAGAGAGTTGCCGTATGTTAGTGTTTATCTGTGCGCGCGTGTGTGTGTGTGTGTGTTTCTCCTTTGGGGTACGTGTTTGTTTGAATGTGTGTGTGTGTGTGTGTGTGTGTGTGTGTGTGTGTGTGTTTGAGGTCTCTCCATTTGTGTCATCTCGTCTCCTCATCGCCCCTCCTTAGTTGTCTCCTCCCTGGCTCCTCACACCTCCCTGCCATCTGTCAGCCGTAGGTGAAGTTCCCCACTAGAGCCTGCAGGTGGCGCTGCTGTAAACTCATTGGCTGTTTCCATTTGTGCTCTGTAGAAAATAGCGATGGTGATGATGATACGAGGCCACTTTGAGATACTTTGTCAATGCATCCTTCCCTTCCTCCACTCTAACTACAGTCTTTCCCTGTGTGAGAAAAAAAAGTAGAACGGAATTGGACAGAGGTGGAAGAGAGAGGAGGAAAGAATTGTGCCTGCTCAAAGTATTGAAATGGGGTCAGGTTTGCCTTTCAAGATCACTTTAGTTCAGTTAGAGGAAGTGATCAGGTCTGATTTCAAAGGCAAACCCTCCCCCTTTTCCCGCTCAGGGCTCGCTGAGTCTCAGGGTCAGTACTAAACCACACTACCCAGAGTACATTGCAGCCTTCAGACTTTACACTGTGCCCCAGTGCAGTCTGGTCTGTGTAGTTCCGATGTGGACGCACCCATATATCTCACTGCCAAACCTGTGATCGCTGGGTAAGAATGATGAGTCAGTGATGACTTGTACTCGTACCCTAATATTTATTGTATACATTTAAATATTTATATATATATATATCACAAAGTACTTACAGTAGTAAGACTATCTTTGTTTCCTGTGTCTAATCACTGCCTCTTCCTGCCTAAGCGGGAACATTAATGATTAGTAGTACAGATGTTTCAAGGGAACCGTTTGTTTGAGCGAGTTTCCATCTTAGAGTCAGGAAGTTAAAAGTATTGCTCTTTTAATATCTTTCAGAGAAATGGTATCATTTGAGTTTATTGTTATATATTTATATGCATTACATTAAGAAAGGGTTAAGAAAAGGTTACCAGTAAGATACTAGTTTGAACAGCCAAAATATACATTTATTTCATGCCAATGATGGAGTTTTTAGGGTTAGTTATTTCACAAAACTTTGCTACTAATTTGTATTATTAATAGGAGGAGAAGAGAGACCCCCAAAGATAATTTGAGAAGTACAATGGTTGTGTTGGTGCCATGTTGTTAGGTACGTTAGGTTTGCCCTAAGATGTAGGGCTACGGGGTGGGTGGAGTCATAACCCAGTCATCTACTCCCCAGCTTCTCCCTCTGTGTTTGTGTTGCTGTTTTCGACTTCATTTTGCCTTTTCGATTTTGCACAAAGCGGCCTCTTATCTCCCTTTCAGCGCCTTTGTTTTTTTTAACCATCGCGTTTTTCCACTCAGCGCTGCAGAAATAGAGCCAGCAGGGACAGAGGGAAGAAATCAAAAATAAAAAGAGATAGAAATAAAAGGAAAGAGAAATAGCAGCCCTCAGTGCCCTCTTGTTTGGTCCCCCACCCCCCCCCCCCCCCCCCCCCCTGGTCTCACCCGTGGTTGTTTTTATCTATACTCGAAAGTTTACCGTTTCCACGGAGACCAAAACGCAAATCAAAAACCACAGCGCTTTGTTAGAACAACGAGAGAGAGAGAGAGAGAGAGAGAGAGAGAGAGAGAGAGAGAGAGAGAGAGAGAGAGAGAGAGAGAGAGAGAGAGAGAGAGAGAGAGAGAGAGAGAGAGAGAGAGAGAGAGAGAGAGAGAGAGAGAGAGAAAGAGAGAGAGAGAAAGAGAAAAGGAGCAAGTTTTACAAATTCTGGAACGGGATGAGGAATTTGTATGCGGTCAGACAGGCTCTTTGGAAAAACAGATAAGCACTAAACTTACTGCTTGACCGTCCGTCCGTCCGTCCGTCCGTCCGTCTGTCTGTCCGTCCATCTGTTGATCTACATGTCATGTGTGCCATCAGAGTCATACATAGAGAGAGATACTATTCATAGTTTTGGCCAACCCTCTCCCCAAGACCCCGCCATTTTACAGACTAACTGTCTCCATCCCTTCATTCATAACAATGGCAATTTGAAATAATCCGATTGGCATTCTGAGCAAATTGTCATCATATTGCTTCTGCGTCGACTAGCCTATTGGCCAAGCTGTATCTATCTATGGCTCCAAAGCCCATGTGCCTGTCTGTCTGTCACTCTACCTGTCTGTCTGTCTGCCTGTCTGTCACTCTGCCTGTCTGTCTGCCTGTATGTTTGTCGGTTGGATATGTTCCGTTCATTTGAGTTCACGCTGCTGCTTCTCCTCGGCTTGGGATTGTGGGAGGGGTGCATGGATGGACTTCCAAGGCTGATGGAATGTGAACATACTCCGCACCCCCACCTCGACACTGCACACACCTGGGAGTGGCTCCCGTTGCTCTGACTTGACTGTGGGACTGGGTGTGCAAGCGTGAGAGTATGTAATGTGTAGGGGTGAGAAGGAAATTGTGTGTGTGTGTGTGTGAAATGTGTGAATGTGAGTGAGACCATGACCCAACTGTGTCTTTGTGTATGCCAACGCAGAACCCTGCTGTTTTTTTCTTTCAACCTTCCAGCCAATCACTTTCCATTTTCCAACCATCTAACCAATCACATTCTATTTTCCAACCCTCTAACCAATCACATTCCGACCTGCTGTTCCTCTGTGATGACGTGGCTGTTCTGTTGGGAAGCCATTTTGATTTCTCTCCTGAAGCAGCTTTTTCATCGTCACCACCTCCTACTCTCCGCTTCTTTCTTGCTCTCTTTCTTTCTCACTCTCTCCATCTCACTCATTCCACTATGGCCCTGTACTTTAGCATGTCTTCAGATCATACGTGGTTATGTTTGTGAGTGTGTTAGCAATTGACTGACCTGAAGTTTCTGATTGACAGCTGGACCTTGCATGCAGAATGGCCTTGGTCACGTGATCCACGGGATCTGCTCATTCATTTGTTCTCCTCTGGTTGGCCCCGCCCAAGCGCTCACCGATCGCAGCCAATGACACGCGCTTCCCCGCTGTGCCTTTGTGTGTCTGCACGACTGCATGTGTGCTCCCAGTACCAGTGTGTGTGTGTGTGTTGTTGCCATGGTTCTAAGTTCTCTCGTGTGTCCTCTTCCACTGCAGATTTACAATCCAACATACTTTCACTGTCCCTGCTTCCTCTCCACTCCGACTCCAACTACCATCCTCATCTGTTGTGCTATGGGAGTGTGTCTGGATGAACGAGAGCAGTTACAACCCCCCCCCCCCCCCCCCCCCCCCCCCGCCCCTTATCCTCTCTCTCCAGCACACACACACACTCACACACACACACACACACACACACACACACACACACACACACACACACACACACACAGACACGCACACCCATGCCATGCGTGTGTGACGTGTATGATCTGCTGCTTATGTGGTGTTTGATGGTTGCCCCCGAATGCCCTGGTCTTGATTGGTCTGTGTGCGAACTGACAACAATGACATGCCATTCTTTTATTTTTGAAACTTCTTTTGGAACAGTGGTTTGTGATTGTTATAGTTTATTTCATTTTATTTTTGTGCTTTTTTATTTGTTAACCACTTTTATCTTTGCTGGACACTGAGGATCAGGTTGCTGCCAGTTAGTTGCTTCAAAAGACAAAATGGTTCAAAAACCGTGCTGCTTAAAAATTTGCCACATCGTTGAGGCTGCGTGGAATGCTGTAAACATAACGTGTGTCTTGTAAGATAAGAGATGGTAAAAACCCGACCCTTAGGACACCTGATCCTCAGCGTCTGCCTGTCCGTCTGTCCGTCTGTCCGTCTGTCCGTCTGCTGGAGGAGGAGTCGGTTTGTCACTGGGTTTCCCTGGTTCCCTCCTTATCGCTTATATTCCCCCCCCCGTCTCACTCTCTCTCCTTCTCTCTCTCTCTCTTCCATCCCTCTTTCCGTTCCCTCCCTTCTCCTCCTCCTCCTCCTCCTCCTCCTCCAGATGCGAGTGGTGAAAGCCTTCCGTAGCACCACGGTGTACGAGGGCCGGGAGAAGCCGGAATCCCGGAACTCCATCCACAACTTCATGGCCCACCCGGAGTTCCTAATCAATGACCTCATCCACAACATTCCGCTGATCGATGACACCGACGTGGACGACGAATCCGAGCTCAGCAGACACCAGCACCTGCATCCGGCTCTTCGCAAGCCGCCTCCCCCTCCGTCTCAGGCCCCGCCCCCGGCCCGCACACGCCCCACCCGCCCCTACCGCCAGTACAGCCTGCCGGTAACCCCTAGCAACGCGAGCAACAACAACAACAACAACAACAGCAGCCGCGGCGGCTCGGCCGTCGCCCACGGCAACAGAAAAAACAACAACGCTGTAACTCCCGGCAACCGTAATCCCCGCCCTTCCTCCTGTCACCACCACCACCGTTACCATGGCAGAGACAGGCTGGCCCACCCCTCTCCCTCCCTTGGCCCAGCCCACCTGGATGCCCCTCTCTACTGCGTGGAAACGTCTTTATAATTGAGCGGGAGGAGGGGGGAGACGAGGGGGGAGGAGTCTGACGATACAGAAAACAACATTTCCATTATCAGAACCCCCCCCCCCCTGCCTGCCTGAAGGAGGGAAGGAAGGAAAGAAGGAAGGGAGGGAGGGAGGAAAGAAGGAAGGAAGGAAGGAAGGAAGGAAGGAAGGAAGGAAGGAAGGAAGGAAGGAAGGAAGGAAGGAAGGAAGGAAGGAAGGAAGGAAGGAAGGAAGGAAGGATAAAGCACGGCCAAAAGGGGAGTGAGTTGATATGGAGTACTTCTTCTCAGAGCTCCCCTGAGAACTGCCCCTTTGCCCAGCCCCCTCCCTGTCAGCCTGCCCCACCCTGTCTCTTCCACACACACACACACACACACACACACACACACACACACACACACATTCATACGCTTACAGATGCGTACACATGCGCTAACTAGCATGCATTCATAATGTCCAACATGAATACATACATACACACGCAAACTTGCATGCATTCATAATGTCAAACATGCATACATTGTGATGGTCCGCGACAACATACACACACAAACTAGCATGCATTCATAATGTCAAACATGCATACATACACACACAAACTAGCATGCATTCATAATGTCAAACATGCATACATACCCACAGACCCGCCCTGTCCGTGTAGGAGAAAGCAGGGAGGGGATGGACACCGTTGGGACTGAGAAGAAAAAAAACTACACATCCCATGATGCCTCAGCGGAGCAACAGGGTCACGTGGCTTTGGAGGGGTTTCCCTGCCTCTTTCTCTGTGGGTGTTAATCATTAGTGTTTTACTCTCACTATTTATTGAAACAGCCACCGATTCCTCTGGTCATCAACATATCCCCCAAAACTATCACTTTAGATGCTACTTTTGAAATCTCTACTTTATTTGCTGTGTAGCTGAGGCTTTCTATATAAGCTCAATCTATTCACCTATGTGTTTGTTTGTTCGATAGTTTGTTTATTATTTAGCTATTTCCATCAGGTCAAATGCAGATGTTTTACTTTTCTTTTGACATGTCCCTCTCTCTCTCTCTCTCTCTCTCTCTCTCTCTCTCTCTCTCTCTCTCTCTCTCTCTCTCTCTCTCTCTCTCTTTTTCTCTTTATACAGTGTGTGTGTCTGAGTATTGTCTTGTCTTCTTTGAAAAACTGACAAAAAACATCACAAAAAACGGAACTTATATAACAATGGGGTTATTTTAAAACCTAATAGTGAAAGAGTAATAGAAGGTCTGTAAAAAAAAAAAGAGGAAAAACATTTATGAAAATATACATATATCAGTCTTTGGCAGCAATATCATGTCCTGAACCACTCAATGTCCAAAACCTCTCAGTCTGTCTGTCTCTCTCTCTCTTGCTCTTTCTTTCCTACCAATCCCCACCCATCCATCAAGAAACTGGCTACAGAACTAATTACCCCCCCCCCCCCCCACACACACACACACACACACACACACACATTATAGATAAATGGCTAGTCTCAGACCCCACCCACCCCCACCGCCCTTGGTAGACCAGACACTTTACCCAGCGCCTACATTGGTCCTCCCTCAGATAACTCTTTTCAGATTTTCCCTCTCTCTCTCTCTCCCGTTCTTCCATCCCTTACTCTGCTTGCTCACAGCTTTCTTTATGTATTTCTGTCCATCCCTAAGCTGTCTAATGTCCTTTTGTCTGTCTTGAGTTTATTTGTGTTTTTTTTTACCGTTGGTTTGCTTGTGGAGCATTAACCCTTTAAATTACATCACAAACATGATGCACAGGCGAAGGCCCTTTAAGACAATTTTTCACTCATTCACCATCGACAGCTCACAAGTGATCTTCACGTTCACACATTTCCTAACTTCCTGCTCATCCGGCCTACGGTTCCTCTCAATGTTTAAAGGATCTTTCAGGTCTGATATCGACAGCATGGTGGAGATACAAATAAACGTTTTACTCCCACCTGCTTCAGTCAAAGACGAGTGCTGGATCAGAACTGGCCTAGGTGGAGGAAGAGACCTTAGACTATTGAGACGTGGCCGATCACCTTTCCGCAAAGCCTGGTCGAGATATGCCTCCGAAACCTGTCCGCCAATGGTTCGTCGCGGGTCCGAAAAGCGGCCAATGACCCGCGAGGTTAACGGTTACAAGTCCGCACGCTGACCAGTGAGAGTTCACTGCACATGCCACATCTCAGTGACACCCTCCCAGGCCATCATAGATCTACCGTGCCATTGATGGAGCAGGTTGGCACGGCGCCCACCGCCTCTCTCTCTCTCTCACCAGACTATGCCATGCTGCCATACCAGAGAGCCCGCTGGACCGTCACACGGCATTCCATCCACAGAACATTACAAAACGACGTCATCACATTCCAGGCCGAGTGAGAGAGCTCGACCCCCCCCCCCCCCCCCCCCCCCCCCCCCCCCCCCCCCCCCCCCCGACCATCTCTCTCTCTCTCTCCACCGCGTCGCACCAGTGTATGGTAACCACATCGGCTTCGATGCACCCCCCGCCCCAACCCCTTGACCCCCGACCTCTTGACCCCCCTTTAGCCTCCTCTCTGTAAGTTCCCCCGCCCCCCCCTGAACCCTGACCCCAATGTATCCCTGATTGGAGAAACACTACCGTCAGAGAAGGACCACAGGGGCAGCCAATATGCAACAGACTGCCACGGCGCCCACAGATGTACACACAGACATGGTTTGGGAATGTATGGGGGGGGGGGGGGGGTCTGTAAACACAGACTATTACGTGCAATGTTTCCAGAGAGAGAGAGCGTGTCCATTCTACTAGTCCTATATCTGTGTTTACATGGGGCTTTTCTCTGAGAATATCCTTATACCCTGTATAGAACTCTGTGTGTGTCCTCTCTAGTCTAGAAGGATCATCACCCCCAGCGCCGCCCCCTCTGCCCGGCCCTCTATACCTGGCTTACACCCACAGGCAGGCGGGTTGGTTGGTTCACATTATGTTGGTCTGTCTGTTTTTTGAAGCATGCATTTGGTATCATTAATGTCACTCTTTATGTGTTGGTATATCATTTAGAGTATGTCACTGTTGTGTGCTATGATCTCTCTCTCTCTCCCTTTCCTCAGACACACATGCACACCCGGTGTGTGTGTGTGTGTGCATGTGCGCACATGGACACACAAAAAAAAAACATTCTGTCTAGGCTTAAACAGAATCTACGCATTTCAGCGATTGTTTTTTGCAGCCCCGTTAACAAGGCGCTTTCTGCAGGTCTCTTGCTCACACACACACACACACACACACACACACACACACACACACACATATACATACGTACATACATACAGACACACACACAAACACACACACACACATATACATACGTACATACATACATACATACAGACAGACACACACACACACACACACACACTAACACACACACACACACACACACACACACACACACACACACACACACACACACACACATACATACGTACATACATACATACATACATACAGACACACACACACACACACACACACACACACACACACACACACACACACACACATATACATACGTACATACATGCATACATACAGACAGACACACACACACACACACACACACACACACACACACACACACTGGCACTATCTTCAAATGTCCCTCAGAGCAGGCAGGTAATTTTCCAATGTGTAAATCCGACTCTACGACCCATCTCTGTCTCTGTCCCGGTACATTCTGTGTTTCCATCATGATGTTATGAGACGATTTCAAAGGAGGAGGGAAGCAGAAAAACACAACGTGAAAAGAGTATATTATAATATATTTAGTATAAAAGTTATAAATTATTGTACAACTGCACCACTACTGTACATATCGCCCAAATGTGCACATGTGCATCTTTGATTTACAGGTATTTCCTGTTATACTCTTTGGTTTTTGATCTTTGTTCTTTTTTTCCCTCAATCTTATTGCTTTTTGTAAAGAGAAGAACAAAATGGAAACGCTTGTATATTAATATTATTACTACTATTATTATTATTATGATTATCAATGATTATTATTGCTGCCATTCTTTTGGTTATTTTTATCCACCAGTCCCCCCCCCCACCCCCGATGGAAAAAAGGACAGTTGCACATCCTCTGGAGCATAGCCTACTCTAGGGGCTGCATTTTCTGTCCAGTGAACGGCCCTTGGACGTGTGCGTAGGAGAGGAGACACCTGCTCTCTCTCTCACCAGATGACACAGTTTGCTGTGTACACTGACTGGGAGGAACCTCACTTAGTCAAGAGCAACAGGATCAACACCAGGGGAGGGGAGGGGGGGGGGGGGGGGGTTGGGTGGGGTGGGGGGGAGGGGGGGGGATCAGGCATGTAACTATGGAGGATGATGCAGCTAGAGACCGCAGAAGTGCTTTGCATCGATTACGTGCATTGTTTAGGCTGCTCTTTAGATTTTTTCGAGTATTACTGCCATCTCGTGATTTTAAAAAAAGTTTAAAAAAGGGGGAGATATTCATATATATTCTGTTGTACATATCGTGTGAAGAATGGTTCTATTATTTTGCACATTACAATGCTGTTCAGCCGACAGAAAATGCAGCCCTAAATTGTGCTAACATTTAAAAAATACCAAAAAAAAAATAAGAAAAAAAATAACCTAAAGACTATTGAATATATTAAAGAGTAACCTGCCTGTTATTTAAGCGAATAAATATCTATATATGAGGAAGAACACACCTGTATACTGTAGACTAAACTGTATGGAAAACTAAGAGAATTTACTGGGAATAAGTCCAACACCTTTTGTCTGTATGAAAGAAAAACATCAAAGTATTCTACAATAATAACTTTGACAAGTGTCTTCGTGTCTCTCTTTGTTATTTACTTTTTGTTCATTTTACACTCAGATATAACCCTACAATTATTGTAGGCATAGACTACTACACCGCCTTAGTAAGTAATACATTACTACACAGTTTAATATCCGTCTGACGTTCAAAGCATCTGGATGCAGGATTTCCTCTACGTAAAAAGATGACGTAATTTCCGCCCACATTAAGGACCTATATCTGAAAATGGCGGCCGTTTTGAAAGAAGAACAACTTGCAAAGCATGTCTACGCAACTTTACAGGTAAATATAGCCATACTAATCATTTGATGTTGTTTAATCATTGGATATACATATAACATGTATTTCTATAACCTGGCTAGTCTTTACATTTCGTTTCTTAACGCTATATTTAAGGCAAGCTACATTGGTCTTACTACGATATTTTGTTGTGGAGAAGTAGCTTGATACTTACGTTTTTTTTTTGTTTTTTTTACGTAGACTAAGCAGGTAACTTACGGCTAACGCCAACTATTTCACGTTCTGGTTCTATTCAAGTTATGGCTTGTTTTAAGTCATTTTACGTTACGCTAATTCTAAGGCAAAAATAGACTGCTGTCAGAATCTGACTACGGACGACCGTTTGGTTTCAGATTGTCTCCTATTTTTGAAGTTACCTAAAAGGAGAGGTATGTTGGTCTGAGTACCACAAGACAAGGATCTCACGTCGTTTCCAACCACGTAATCTCTTCTTCGTCTGTTAGATTGTCCTCTAATGTGATTGTCCCACAAGAGCAATGACAAAATGTATTTGTAATAACCCATACATCTTTAGAATTTGGGGATGTAATGGTTTTTGGTTAGAGATTGGATGTCATTTCTACGTTTCATAGGGTTGCATAAATAGTATTGCCTGATATTTACCTGGTTATTTGATGTATTTTAAATCATGTTTAATTTTTTTTTATGATGATTGTTGAAGAAATTTTTGAGCGGGTGTGTGTTTTATTTATTGTTTTGCCTTGCAGACCGGGTCCTGCCCGCTGTTGGATGGGCTGTACCTCAGCGAGGCTAACAGCATGCTACAACTGATGTGCACTCCCTCACAGCACCGCACGGACATCCTGACCTGGATATGCAGCAGGTATTCCAGACTGATTGTTGTGTGTGTGTTGTTGTGTGTCGGCCCTTGAAAAAGCACTAAACTATACAATACAATCAATTATTTATTTTTGTATTAAGTATTATTAGGCTTCTGGGGGCGTATTACAGAAACTTCCTAATTTGCCGATCCTATCGTAACTGTATAGTAACCATGGTAATTAGGGTTAGGACCTAATTTAGGAAAAATGCCATTACAGATGAAAAGTCAATGTTCCTATCTCAACAGAAGATAGGAAAAGTGTATTACACAAGCATCCTAACTTTCCAAAATCTTAAATAAACGAGCCTAACTATAGGATAACCGCTAAGCAGTCCTAACTTTCACACACACACACACACACACACACACACACACACACCCAACTACATAGCCACAGTAACCTCCCACTCACACACACCCAGACTCCAGCCAAGCATTTTGATCTCATCCTGATATCCCTGTCCTCTCACAGCATCAGCCCATCCTTTGGTTTAAAGCTGGCTGCCCTGAGGACCAAAGACCCGACTGCCCTGGACCAAAGTAATGCCAGCGTCCTCAGCGCCCCCTTTGTGTGTGTTGTCTCTTTAATGAACCAAGCAGTGCACTATTCGCTGGGGGAAGGGGTTTGAATCATAACTGTTTTTGTGTCAGTTAAGTCTCTGTTTTATAATCATAAACTCTTTTTGCCCCTCCATAGAGATGGCTGCCTTTTGCTTTGAGTTGATGCTCTGTGCAGCTGATGATCTAGACTTGATCAAAGTAAGGACACAGATTGCCCACTTAGCTACCTTTATGTTTTTTGTCTATGAATATGTTGTGCTCATAGTTCAAGTTCATCCAACCTTCCATCTCCGTCTGCAGGGCGAGGCGAGCCCCATGCGCCAGCTGCAGTTCCTGGAGCAGCTGGTAACTCTGGTCCCAGGCTGTGCCGGGCCTTTGGGAGACCTTCAAGGAGTGGATGTGGAGAAACTACTGTCCGAGCTGTTCTCTCCAGAGTCTCTTCCTGAGCTCACACACATCCTCAACCCCACACTCACCCCTTGGCCAGAGGATATCAAGTAGGTACACAAAGAAACACGCTTGTTCTCTCCTATTTAGACTTGTTTTCCCAACAAGGATACAAATAACCATTATGCTTTTTTTTCTGTGTAAATTCTCTATTCTGAGTGTTACATTTTCCCCCCTACAAGATTATACTAAACTTTTTACATTCAACTCTAAATAAGAATTCAGTTTGGTTATGACTAGACTGAAATTAACAACTTCATTGTAATTGAGGGCCAAATTGTGATATGTAGATGATATAAGTTTTGTTATTACCCATGTGGAATAATAAGTAAGCTAAAACAAAATGAAACAGTTGCTGAGAGAAAGTATAGGTTATCTGGATTAACACTGTCCTCACTTCTCACCAAACCCTAAGAAGTTTCTTATCCTTTTCCTCTTTTTGTCACGTTAACCCCTCTTTTTTTTTGTTATTCTTCTCTTCTTCCCTCCTGCTCCGTCTCTCCAGAGCTTTGTTGAAGCGTAGGAAGGCCCAGTCCAGCAGCCAGTCCAGTCAGGAGGAGACTGCTGAGCTCAGGGCCTTGCTGAAGAGCA
>CM030174.1:2530000-2542500 GCA_017639675.1 Aplochiton taeniatus | reverse complement strand
GTGTGCATTGACGTGTGTGTGTGTTTGTGTGTGTGTTTGGAGTGAGAGTTTCTTCAGTGTATGTGCATGCATTAACATTGTGTGTGTGTGTGTGTGGGTGTGTAGTGTAAAAACAGTTTAAATGTGTTTGTCTATGTCATAGTTCATGGGAGCTTTCCAAAGGGAGTAGGAGCGTCACTCTCCATGCTGCAGTAGACGTAGTAGAAAAATCCCGCCACACCAGCCAATAGCAGCAGTCGTAGCCAAGTGAACCAGCCCCCTCCGGATTTAACGATTGGCTCTTTGGATTTTGCTGCACTTTGATAGGCTGCCTTGCTGCGTTGCACGGGAGAGGATAAACGGATGGTCGGTCTGTGGGAGGAGTCATCAGTTAGGCGCTGTACTAAGTAACACACACACACACACACACACACAACCTGTGGGAGGAGTCATCAGTTAGGAGCTGTACTAAGTAACACACACACACGCACACACACACACACACACACACACACACAACCTGTGGGAGGAGTCATCAGTTAGGAGCTGTACTAAGTAACACAAACACACACACACACACACACACACACACACACACACCCTGATGGAGAAGTCATAATTTAAGAGCTGTACTAAGTAACACACACACACACACACACACACACAGACACAACCTGTGGTAGAAGTTGTCATTTAAGAGCTGGAGTATGTAGCACACACAAACACAAAAATTCTCCTATTTTAGGAGCTGTAGCACACACACACACACACACACACACAAAGTCTCCTAATTTAGGTACTATAGTAAGTAACACACAAAGTCTCATGATTTAGACTCACTGAGTGTTTTGTTTCTCGTGGGCCGGTTGGTAGTTGTCATGGCTAACCGGTTGGTAGTTGTCATGGCTAACCGGTTGGTAGTTGTCATGGCTGACGGGTCGGTAGTTGTCATGGCTGACGGGTCGGTAGTCATGGCCAACCGGCTGGTAGTTGTCATGTTTAACCGACTGGTAGTTGTCATGGCTAATCGACTGGTAGCTGTCATGGTGAACCTGCTCACGAGTCTCCCTCTTCCTCAACCTGGAAAAAGGACACATAAAAAAAAATATTTAAAATACATTGCAGGCGCCCAAACCCCTGATGTGTATGAATAACCTCTTGACAATTTGAATAGTATACAGTCTACTCACTCATCTCTGGCACTGAACTCACTTTTATCCTGAGAAACGAAGAAGAAACGGGAGGAAGGCCACATTAGTTTGGGGGTTTAGTTTCACTTAAAGAAAACCAGTAAAACAAACAAGTTATACGATATATTATATTATATATGTATATATATGTATATATATATATTTTTTTTTATATTGTATATTTGTATTTATATATATAATATGGATATAATACAAAGGGGGAAGACAGACGTGACTCACAGGGGTATGGTAGTGTACATACGTAACCTCTTCTTCTGCAAAAGAAACAATTCATCTGTGAATAAACGATTATACTTCATATTTTACTGGAAATATTCATTCTTGAACTGATACGAGTAGCCACTGGGAGTCAGGTATGAGTCAAAAACGGTCGGATATCTGAAAAGTTCGTAACTTCTATATGTTGGTGGGATCTGCTCCTGCTCTGCATGTTACATTGTGCACAAGTCGCAATATAAATAGGAGAACATTAAATAAGTAAGAGTAAATAATTCCTGATAGCATTCTCACCCTCCTCTCTGTAGAAGGTCTTGTCAGAGGAGGCCTTGGTGGGTTGGCTGGCTTTATTAGAGGATCTTGGTGGAGTTTGAGCCATAGCTGCCTGTAACTTCTTCTCATAGAGCCCGCGAGTAGAGCCTTATTTCGCGCAGCAGCAAGACGCACAGAGAGCACGAAATTCAGAAAAGTGGAAAAATCTTTAGTCAGGACTTTGATATTTTACGTGTGTGTGTGTGTGTGTGCACGGGCGCGGTTATCATACCAACTATGGGTCCATGTTTGATGCCGTACATATTCAACAGCTGTATGATTTCTTGGTCGCTCTTTTCGCTCAGAGACATGGTTAAAGACGCGCAGCTGTGCAGTGGAAGGAGGTGTTTGAACGGAAACGAACGGGAGTTACTTTAGAGACAGTTGAAAACTCTTGTATGAAAACAAAAGAGCTACGTAAACATGTTATGAAACAATTTCGTTCGAAGCAAATAGCATAGGAAGGCTACGCCAGTGCTAAATTAAAGTGAAATTGAAGTTACTGAAGTTGGCTTTAGCGTATTTCGTATCTGAATGTTATGGGCTAGGCCGAGTAAACTTGCACATACATTAAATCAAAACTTCCCCTATTGGCACTTACCTTTTTTACGCTCCTGAAATCTCTGCAAACGTCGCTTCGCCGCGTGTGTCGAATGTACGGAAACTTTCCGTATGTTGGAGTGGGCGTGTCCATTTTATACATCTGGATCACGTAAAATACACCTTTTTGTTCTAAGCTAGAGGAAAAATACTAAGCAAAGTGTGTCTGCCGTGTCAAACTCTGCGAGGGTAGAAACAGAAAAACGGATGAAATGGTTTGTGTTATTATAATGTTTAAACTGGCTTGTGTGTTTTATATTTTACAGCGGCGACTGGAGGTAGCATCGCCTCGTTCTATTCAAAGCCACTCCTACCAATGTTCTTGACACTCCTAATATGGGCGTCAACCCTAATAAGGGCGGTTCATGGGAAGGGCGGTGGCTCGCGTAGTCTCAAACATCTTATCTATGACTAATACATTTTGTGATGGAGGCTATATATCATTTCAGACACGTACTATGTAGCGCAACTGAATGTTAAAATGTATACATATTATACATGTCTATATATATGTCTATATGTCTGTGTATAGGCTTTTGGTCAGTGGCGGCTGGTGTGGCATACTTAACTTGTATATGCGTTTTTCAAAGTTACTATATTAATATCAATGTGGGTTTATCACATTTATGTAGGCCTATATTGATTTTATTATTTTATTATTATCCTTTATTTATACAGGGTAACCGACTGAGACTTGGTCTCTTTTCCGGCAGTACCCCGTCAAAGGCAAAATAAATAAATAACAACAACTAAACAATCAAGAATAAAATAAAATATATACAAATAAAAAATAAGCAGATAAAAACGTACAATATTTAGTATAACATTTTCGGCAGAAATATTGACAACATTTCAACCAAAACAAGTACACTCTTCAACTCCCATATCCTCCAATACCATTTTGAATTGTTCAACCGAAACAAACTGCTCTATTTTCAAAACGGCTTTATCTGTTTATTTATCTCAGACAAAAAAACGGAATGAAAATGTTCTGTTCAGTTCTGTTTACACTTTGGGGCTTTCAAGAGTGATAAAGTCCTGTGAACGTGTCCTATGATTACTGGATATGTGCTTTAAAAGGGATGTAAGGTAAAAAGGCAACTTGCCCTACTAACAGAAGACCATCCTACTTTCTTATATCATGTACAGTGATGGATACTAAACGATTTGTGGTTCCAATTTCTAAAACAAACATTCATACACAGTCGGTGTACAAAATATTTTTGTAAGAGAAAACAGTTTACTCTGAGCTTCTCTTCCGATGTTCTGCTCAAAAGGAGCTGTTTTCAGAGACTTTACTGAATTTTCTCTCTCCATTCTAGCTAGTGAACATTTAATTACACTCCGTCTCTGTCCTACTCCACTCAAAGTCAACGTCAACAATTCATTCTGGCGCATTTTATGACTCGCTCTCTGCTGCCTGCCACCTAGTGCTTGGTGATGTCAGCAGCTGCATTCCGATAAATGCCGCCGGGGCGCCACTGCGGTGCGCCCCGATAAGCTCCTATCGTTTGTATTGAAGAGGAGCGAACTGCGCATGTACAACTTAAAACGAGAGTCGATGAGCAAAGATTCTTGCACCCCAGTCCGGAAATACATGACCCATCAGCAACCTTAGGCAGCGTAGAACATTTTTAATCTACGTTTAATGCAGATTATACATTTTACTCACCAATGATACAAAAATAAATAAAAAGGAGCAACATATGTTAAGTCTTATTCAATGAAGGTTGTGGAGTGATGGGGCGGCGCCCTAGCGCCCTCTATTGGCCATCCACCATTGCTTTTAGTGTCTTAAATGGCCCACCGCTAACCTAACCTGACCTGTATACATCGTTAACACATTTTTTACAAACAGAACAAGCAAACGCACTCAAGTTTTAAAACGGCGTGTCTGTGTGTGAGAATCAGTGTTACAATGAAATCAAGACCGAATAAAAAGAATCATACCAGCAATTGACAGAAAAATACTTTAAACAACTTTATTGTGTATCAAAATACTGTCTTACAAACACTTTAATAGGCAAAATGTCTTAATTTTTTGTTGGAAATACTGAGTTGCTAAAAGCTAAACAGACAAATGTCTTAAGGGAAAGGGTGTGAGTGAGAGAAAATACATTTAGCAAAAACAAAAACGCAACATTTGATATCTTTATTTGGTCATTTTGTTTTAAGAACTCTGATACCTTCTCATTCAACCATTCTCCTCTAGTGCCTTCCTCAGCAGTCTCAATTGGAAACTTCCCTTTTCATCATGTGAAACGTTCTTACAGAAACAATACGTATTCAAAGTGGACCACCTCGATGTGACGGAATTTAATTGCTTTGTTGTTCATGGGCAGGCTCAGAGAGTCTAAGAGTCAGATCGTTGACATTAATGCAACGAAGAACTCAAAGAGGCGTGACAGAAGACCTTTCTTCTGACAGCAGTGCTAAGTGTGTAAGTTATGCTGTACGTAGGCTAATGTCAGAACCTACTTCTGACTTGGCTACTAGGTTACTGCAAGTGACAACCCCTTTTACTACCTCAACGTTCATCTATAATCATAACCAACCATTTTTTTGTTGTGAAATATTATCTCCGTTCCGAATATCTCGCTCTACAGCTTTTTGAGTATGGTTTTACAACAGTGGCAAACCACCAGGCCATACTAGCAGCAGATAAAAACACACGTTAAGTCAGGAAGATTTGATGAACACCACATTTTTCAGGCTGGAGTGGAATTAAGCCGTAAGCTACAAAAACCTAATTTTGCCATGCTACGCTAGGCTAATGTGTACGTGGTTACACAATGCTATGCTACACTGTGCTAAGCTAACCTGTCCGGCTACACCAGCTTAGCGTAAACTACAGACTTAATAACAGAGTCCTCCTACACAGTAGCCATGGTATACATGCGTCAAAAGCAAGGAAGGTAAACGTAATCAATGACTAGTTTACAGAAAAGTAAACATAAAGGTGCTTTTCCCCCCTCTCTAATAGTATCTAGCCTAATAATGTATATGCATGGGGCAGGGATGAATGGAATGGCGGTGGTGGACGTGAAGGAGGCTGACAAAAGGGAAATTCAGTGTCTATGCATTCATCTTTACGAGCTGGTTTTCCCGGTTGGGATGTTACAAATAAAGTCTGGTCAATTCGTAAACAGCGACACCTCAAACGATCTGATGAAGACACAAAACATTCACAACAGAAAAACGGGTTCCGGACATGTGATGCGGCACTGTTTTTAATTGGTTAGAATCGAGACAAGCGGTATTTCTGATTGGTTAAAACAGTGATAGATTGGTTCAGACAGTGATGTGGTAGGGGCTGCCAGGGATATGGTTGTCCCCCCACTTGACCACTAAGATGTACTCCCCCTTCTCTTTGAGCTGGTAGCTGACGTTGTAAATGCGGTTCCCCAGGTGCTTCACCAGGACCTCCTCACAGGGGATCCGGGGCCCGTCGACACCCACCAGGAGCATGTTACGTCCTGAGAGAAAGGGGGAAGAACAACGTTAGATACAACCCCCCACACACACACACACACTTACTTCTTTGATTGTCTTGATTCATTTCTAGGTATTTTATTTATGGGCTATACAAATACATTTGGTTTGATTAGAAGAACGTTTGATACCACACACACACACACACACACACACACACACACACACACACACACACACACACACCTGCTTTGCTGCAGTCGACACTGAAGTTGTTCTTCTGTCCGACGAAACCTTTGGTTAGACCAAGGCCTTTAGCTGTGACCTTGCTGGCGTCCGATTGGCTGGGGGCACCCTGCTGGGTGGAGCTGATGGCACGGGTCACGGGGTCAACCATGACCGAGGACGTCTCATGCATACTGTGGCTGGACACCAGCTTAGCCCCTGGGGGGAGGAGAGAGGAGAGGAGGCCATATGGATGTTAGGGAGTAGTGTCACATAAACTAAACAAAAGCTGGCTGCCAGATCTCACAACACCCAGACCACTGTGTTTAATACGGAAAAATACAACAGGGCAATTTGTACGTGTGTTAAGAAGGAACCTGGTATCAAACTGCTTAGTTATTTCTGCAAAATATAAATGAATGTGATCGATAAATCAAAGGGTGCCCGTACAGTGGGAGACCCAGACAGTTATTTAAAGGATTGAGACGTATGTTATCTCTTCCCTTCTTTTAAAAGCTACAGTAGGCTTCTAACCAGTGATTCTCTATTGTTCCTTTAAAGCTACAGTAGGCTTCTAACCAGTGATTCTCTATTGTTCCTTTAACGCTACAGTAGGCTCTCACCAGTGATTCTCTATTGTTTCTTTAAAGCTACAGTAGACTACTAACCAGTGATTCTCTATTGTTTCTGTAAAGCTACAGTAGGCTTAACTAGTGATTTTCTATTGTTCCTTTAAAGCTACAGTAGGCTTCTCACCAGTGATTCTCTATTGTTCCTTTAAAGCTACAGTAGGCTTCTAACCAGTGATTCTCTATTGTTCCTTTAAAGCTACAGTAGGCTTCTAACCATGATTCTCTATTGTTCCTTTAAAGCTACAGTAGGCTTCTAACCATGGTTCTCTATTGTTCCTTTAAAGCTACAGTAGGCTTTCTCACCAGTGATTCTCTATTGTTCCTTTAAAAGGTACAGTAGGCTTCTAACCAGTGATTCTCTATTGTTCCTTTAATGCTACAGTAGGCTTCTAACCAGTGATTCTCTATTGTTCCTTTAACGCTACAGTAGGCTTTCTCACCAGTGATTCTCTATTGTTTCTTTAAAGCTACAGTAGACTACTAACCAGTGATTCTCTATTGTTCCTTTAAAGCTACAGTAGGCTAAACTAGTGATTCTCTATTGTTTCTTTAAAGCTACAGTAGGCTTAACTAGTGATTCTCTATTGGTTCTTTAAAGCTACAGTAGGCTACTAGCCAGTGATTCTCTATTGTTCCTTTAAAGCTACAGTAGGCTTTCTCACCAGTGATCTTGGCTTTGAAGGGGCTTCCTCCAATGTGATAGGGCCCTCCGTATTTGATGGAGATAAGGTAGTTGCCGGGGGCCATGGGCGTGTAAGTCACCCTGTAGCCCTCGGAACACTCCACACAGTCCATCTTGACCTTGGAGGGCCCGTCGATGGTAACAGCCAGGGCCCCGGGGCCCGCGCTGCTGGTATTCACCACAAACTCACAGGCTGAACCTGGAGGGGAGAGAGAGAGAGAGAGAGAGAGAGAGAGAGAGAGAGAGAGAGAGAGAGAGAGAGAGAGAGGAAATAAACAATGTTCACTGTTAGTGAGACCAAGATGGATATAAAGAAAGAGTGCGTCGGGGATGGAAGGGAGTAAGACCAAAACAAACTGTCTTCAATACAAAAGCATCTCACAGCCCACCCGTAAAAAAAACAAAAAACAAAACAGCTTCCGGTTAGTTCCCCAATGTCCTTTCTAAAATAAGCCGTCGTCTTGCGTGACTGGGGATCGAGGGAGCGTCGGGTAGGACCAGCCTACCTGTGGTGCCAGCCTCCAGGCCTGCCCCGTATGCAGACACCATCCCTGGGTCTCCGGCTTGGCCCGTCTCCCCCACGCGGATCTTGAAGGGGCTGCCGGGGATGTGGCTGCCGTTGAACTTCACGTCGATCAGGTAGAGGCCGTTCTCTCTGGGGATGAAGCGCACTGCGTACTTATCTGAAGAGGAGGGAGGGAGGGAGGGAGGAAGGGCGGGGGACATTTTTAGGGGTATGGTGACTTCTACAGACGGTACGAGTGAGAATAGAAACGATAAACGAAACATTTATGCATCTTTAATGAGCGGTCATGCATCGCAATATTGATATACATACGAATATGTTATGTATGTATATCATGTTAACAATAAAACACGTTTTTTAAAGATTACATCATGTTAATAATAAAACATGTTTTTTAAAGATTATATCCATAGAAACTGTTCGGAAAAGCGGTATAAAAACACATTGTATTAAAAACAACGCTTCTTTGTTTATGAGGAGGAGCTCATTGGAACTATCTAGTGAAGAGGTTACACCCTGAAACCTTCATGAAATCCAGAGAGACAAAGCTCGTTTAAAACACTCAACCATAATCCGCCCATCAACAGGCTTTAAGGAACCGGCCGAGCCGACGCTCCGGTCGCCGTGGTTACCTTGGTCGATTTCGGTGACACAGCACTCCTCCAGCGCTCCCGACGGGCTATGGACCTTGGCGTCGATCACGCCCTTCGCCCCGTTCAGGCTGACGGCAAACGACGCCGGCTGGTTGACCTTTAGGCCGGACTCCTGCTCGACAACATACAACTCAACACGCTAGCAACGCTCCGTAACACGCTAGCAAGGAGCCTTGGCCATTCCAAATGGCCTTCAGATGGAACACCATACTCATGTACTCTTTATAATTAATACAGAATCATATACAAGACACGACTCCATTTAGCAGCCGTGAGTGTGTTAAACTACCACACACACACACACACACACACACACACACACACACACACACACACACCATACCTGAAGGTCGCTAAGAGGGCTAAAGAGGAAGGCTGGACAGAAACGGGACAGGAGGGTCGTTAGGTGTGTTTCACCATGACAACAAGAGAGAGCGTGTGAGAGTGAGACAGACAGATGTGTGTTAACGAGTAGAGACCGAACAAGTGTGAAAGAGAAGGACTGATGTCCAGACGTGTTTATGAAAGAGAGAGAGACAAAATAGAAAGGAAGACAAATCAGCCTGTATCAGACCTCTTTAACCCTTTAGCGCCTGGTTTGGGAGACAGAGGGATGCTGTTGAGAGCCTTTAGAACGAGGCACGAGAAACACACACAGTCCTCTGCTATCCCAGAAGCCTTTGCACTGCCCAACGACACAGCAGCTGACCCCGCTAACCCCTTGACCTTTGAACTGAGTTGACAGAAGCACTAGCTATGCAGTAGACTCTTTAAACTGCTTCTTTGAGCACTAACGCTTCACTGATGTGGTCAAACTGTACCACTATAACTGTTTACATGAAAGTATTTTTCTTTCGACGCTTTCTTATTGTCTATGAATGCTCTAGGATTTCAAACGGACTCCTCCCAGCTTCCTTCCTGCTTCTCTATCCTCGAAATAAACTTGATAAAAAGCCCTGCATACTTTCTCTAAACAGCTGCTGCATCATGGGTAATGTAGTCAGGCCTGGTGTTGTCTGGACGGTTGTGTGTGTGTCTCAGAGCCTCACCTGAAGACTGGCAACAGTGAGGCGGTGGGCGTCGGAGGACAGTGAGGCCACGGGAACCACAAAGGGGCTGTCGGGGACGTGCTCGTCGTTGAAGCGGATAGACACCTCGTAGTCTCCTACAGGGAGGCAGGGGAGGGTTAGAAACACACACACACACACACACACACACACACACACACACACACACACACACACACACATATCCATACAGACATCCCAAACTACAGAGAGAAACCTATCTACATAGGACTCTGTTTTGAGAGAGAGAAAACAAGAATAAATAAAGACACACTTACACAACATTTCAAATGGCATCTATCCAGAGCAAAATGTTTATGACATTATCACGATATTAGAAAACTGTGTCTGACCCTTCTCCATAGTCTCTCTCTCTCCCCTTCTCCCCCCTCACTCCCTCCCCCAGTGCCCACCCCCTCTTCTTCACCTGGTTCCTGTACGATGTAGGACACTCCACTGGAGCCATCTTTGCGGTCCTCAAAGGCGATCTCTGCCTTGCTGGGCCCCTCCACTGCGATGCTGAGGCCCCCTGCACCGGCCTCTCTGGTCCAGATACTGAACTCAGCTACACAGGAGAAACAACTCAGTACACACACTAACTAAATCATCTACTGAATTCCCTTACAATGTAAGAAAACTGTCATGATTAAATAAGGCCAATTTATCTCTTGGAAATACATATTATTGACAAACTTATTTAAAAAATGTGAGTACATGTTGTCCCAATAATGGGGGTTAAGAAGTCCTTGTTACCACTGAAATATATGCTAGGTGTCATACATTAAGTCATTATCTCTCAAAAACATCACCCAATACATACTGTCATATAATTATATTACATATCCTTATATACAGTACTGTATAATAATATGCAATACTGTTTGATATTGTCATTCTCTGGTCTGTGAGTGACCCTTTTAAATGTGTTGTATATTATCATTCTCTGGTCTGTGAGTGAGCCTTTTAAAGGTTGTGTTTGATATCATCATTCTCTGGTCTGTGAGTGACCCTTTCAAACCTTTCAAACGTGTTTGATATCATCATTCTCTGGTCTGTGAGTGACCCTTTTAAAGGCTGTGCGGAGAGGAGGGATTCTGATGCTCAGACCCATTACCTGGTACTCCAGCTTCGGCCCGCTCCAAACCTGGGCCTCCGGCGCGGACCTTGTGGGCGCCCCCCTCACCGAGCGGACCCACGGTGAACTGGAAGGGACTGCCGGGCACGTGCACGCCCGCGTACTTGACGCACACCGTGTGCACGCCGGTCTCCGTGGGAACGAAGCGGATGCAGTAGGTGTTGTTCTCGCCCTCCATGATGTCGGCTTTGTGGACCTGGCCGGACGGGCTGGTCACCTGGGCGGTCATGTCCGCTATGCTGATCTCTGGAGGGACAGGGACACACACACACACACACACACACACACACACACTAGGGTGAGCAGATCACTAGGTACAATCATATTCTACAGTCGTTTACTGGGTGATGAAATAATAATGTTTCATGTATTTACACGACAGAAGCTAACGTGTATATTTCCTTATGACCGAGAACTCGTAATGAGGAAAATTAAGTTCTTAATAAAGAATAAATAACTCTTGGTAAATTGTGTGAATACAGGGCCCAGTATTTTTTATTGAATGTAACAGTTTATATAGCCACACACACACACACCTGGGATCTTGAGGCTGAGGTCACACTGGCTGCCAATGTTTGCGACGGAGGCAGCAGTCCTCTTCCTGGTGATGCTCTCCTTCATCCTCCCCTCCCCCGTCACCTTCACCGTGAAGGCACTTCCTGTTCCAGAGAGCGGTAATGATCAGGAGACTTCAGGATAAAACACAGTCTAGTGAAGTCACTTCCTGTTCCAGAGAGTGGTAATGATCAGGAGACTTCAGGATAAAACACACAGTCTAGTGAAGTCACTTCCTGTTCCAGAGAGCGGTAATGATCAGGAGACTTCAGGATAAAACACACAGTCTAGTGAAGTCACTTCCTGTTCCAGACAGCAGTGAAGATCAAGAGACTAAAACACACTGAGATCCTGTGTCTAGTGAGATTAAATCTGGTAGATTCAGAGTGCTGTGAGATTGAATCTGGTAGATTAAGAGTGCTGTCAGATTGAATCTGGTAGATTCAGAGTGCTGTGAGATTGAATCTGGTAGATTCAGAGTGCTGTGAGATTGAATCTGGTAGATTCAGAGTGCTGTGAGATTGAATCTGGTAGATTCAGAGTGCTGTGAGATTGAATCTGGTAGATTCAGAGTGCTGTGAGATTGAATCTGGTAGATTCAGAGTGCTGTGAGATTGAATCTGGTAGATTCAGAGTGCTGTCAGATTGAATCTGGTAGATTCAGAGTGCTGTGAGATTTGGTAAACAATGCCTGTTGGCTGAGTTAACTTGTGGGAGTGTTTTATTTAAACAGTTTTGTTTGATATCAAAATGTTTTTTGATGATTGATACAAAAGAGCCAAAACTGACTACATAGTACACATACATGCATGGACAAATCCAAAACATAGAACCATACCTAATTCTATTTAGTTAAATATTTCTAGTATGTTTTGTGAAAAACGTAAGCTGTGGATGAGCTCCACACACTGAGTTGTAACACAGCGAGATGAGGGAGGTAGTCGTTATTTAGGAGCTGGAACACACACACACACACACACACACACACACACACACACACACAGTACCTGGGACGTGTTGGTCAGCGAACTTGATGTTGATGATGTAATTTCCTGGCTCGGTGGGGCAGTAGGTCACCTTGCAGGTCCCATCCTCCTGGTCCTCTGTGTTGATGTCCACCTTACTGGGACCCTCGATGGACAGGCTCAGACCACCGTAGCCTGGGGGGGGTGAGAGAGAGAGAGAGAGAGAGAGAGAGAGACCAACAAGCGTTTTTTTCAGATAACTTCATTATTCACCTTTTGGAAATTCTCTCTCTCTGTTTCTTCGACACAC
>CM030174.1:2512500-2525000 GCA_017639675.1 Aplochiton taeniatus | reverse complement strand
ACATGAAAACAAAAACAAAACTAAAAACGACGTTGGATGATGTCATATACACAGTATCAACTGAACAACAAATGAGGTCACAATGTAAAATGGCTGCCGTAGTGTCGGCAGCGTTGCTCATGGAGACGGTGTCATGACCAAAACAAAAACAGACACTCAAAATGGCTGCTCGCCATAAAAAAAAAATAAAAAATTAATTAATTAATAAAAAAAAAAAACTCTGAAATTAATCTCCCTTGTCCCTTGAGAAAAATAACAAACAAAAAATATCTAATGAGTAAAAAAAGAAAGGCAATGTGATCATCTGTAATTTAATAAACTAGGAAGTACAGGTGGCACTCACAAATAAGGATAAAACCCAATTTTTCTCTTTCTTTTGTTTAAATCATCCGTAATTTAACCAAAGAGACCAATGTACTATTCAAAAGTAGTCCCCTTCTGTGGTCCTGCTGACTCCAGACCCTCTAAGCGGCGGCCATCTTGTTTACCTGTGACGGAGCACTTGCTGGCGTCCCCGGTGGGCAGGGCCCGGATGCGGTAGGGCGAGTAGGGGATCTCGTCGCCTCCGTACTTGATGAGGATGGTGTAGCGTCCTGTCATGTCCGGCACGTAGGACACCAGGTAGGTCCCGTCCTGGTTGTCCCGGATGTTGGCCTTCTTAGGCTTCCCCTCGGGGTCCTGGTCAGAGACACACAGACACACAGGAAGACAGGCTGTGAGTGATTGTAAGACAGAGGAAAAAAAGACATGGGAAGAGAGAAAACCCTGAAAAACAGAAAGACAGGAAAAGAGGGCATGCATGCGCACATAAACATTGCATGCGCGTGTGTGTGTGTGTGTGTGTGTGTGTGTGTTCCCCTGTACTCACGGTGATTTGCACAGCCAGCAGGCCCTCGCCAGCGTCTTTGGCGTCGATGGTGAACTCCACTGGCAGAGAGGCTGGTACCCCGGTGGTGTTGAGGCCCGGCCCGCTGGCACGCACCTTACTGGCATCGTGGGTTGGCAGCACCTTCAACTTGTAGGGACTGGGCAGACGGAGGGAGAGAGGGATGGAGGGAGAGAGGGATGGAGGGAGAGAACATATGGAAGAAGGGATCAGTTCAAATAAATCTCTTGAGTCAGTGAGGAAGTGTTAGTATTTATTTTGGAACAGCCGGAGGGTAGTGTGTGTGTGTGTGTGTGTGTGTGTGTGTGTGTGTGTGCGTACCTGCGTGGGATCTCTTCGTCAGCGTACAGCACGTTGATAGAGTAAGGTCCCTCTCTGGTGGGGACATAGTTCACTGTGTGTGTTCCATCTCCATTATCCACCACCTCCACCGGCTCCACAACCCCTAACACACAAACACACACACACAGGGGTGGGGGGGTGAGAGCGCGAAAGGGGGGGGGGGGTGAGAGAGCAAAACAAGAATGAATCAAAAAAACAAGACTAAAGGAATCACATCTATATGTCACACACACACACACACACACACACACACACACACACACACACACACACACACACACACACACACACACACACACACACACACACATGCCTGTCTTTATGTACAAGCGGGGACGCATGTCCTGCCCGTCATTTATGGGGACACCCCTTTCCAGAGGTCCCACAGGGTTGAAAAAAATCACGCAAGTTCAACTTTGGTTCGTTAACACAAAAACCATCTCAGATTCTTGATTGGATGAAAAAATGTCCCAAACCTGTCTGGAACCAGACTTCAGGGGACTGTACTATAACTTGTCATTCATGGGGACTGCATTTGCATACAAACACAGCTGCACAATAACTTGTCATTCATGGGGACTGCATTTGCATACAAACACAACTGTACAAGAATTCGTGAACCATGGGGACCTCATTAAGCTATGTTAACATTGTTTGCCCATCAGCATGGAGACTACTACTATCTTGGGGATGTGTATCAAGTTGGCTTCCTTCAATGCAAAATAACTGATACAATTGCTAATTGCTAACTGATCAATTAATTCGTTTTACACTTAAACCAAAGAAGACTGAAAGTGGAGTTAATCAGGCAGCAGTAATTGGCTGCCATCTCCTTTCAGTCCAGAACAAGGAAGCCAAGATCATCCCCAACCACCCTGTTTCATACTCACCTGACAACCAGACTGATCAGCAGAGTTGCTTTCTCAAATATCAATACAGCTACAATCACAATTTGAAATAACTTGTTCAAAGAGCTTGAATACCTCAGATGAAAGCCTTCTGTAGTGGTGGGAGCATCTCCTTCAAAGTACAATCTTTGACTTAGTATTATTGCCTATCCTAAAGCAGTCCAATATGTAGCTCATGTTACATATGGAGTATATGGCTTCCAAAAATACTATGGATGACTTATGAGAACTGTGGGACTATTATGTAGATAAACGTATACATGTATGTGATGGAAACAAATAAAAAATAAGACAGCACAACCCATTCTCAATCTTTTAGTTAAAAAATGTTTTGCAGATTGTTTGCACAACTTATAACACGGTATTTGCACTACATTCTATAAACAATGGAGAAAAAAAACACTGCCACCGGCTATATCCAATTCAAGAGCAGGAATACTTGAAAAAAGTGTCAATATTTTGCAGGATAATTCAGAACTAAACCTTTAACTACACGATGCAATAAAACAGCGTGAGAAATGCTAAGTAGTTGAACACAAAGAACCGTGCACCCATGGCTAATTGAATTGTTTAAAGTGCAAATACCCAGAAGTGCAGAAAAAAATAGGCAGAGTTTGTAGGTAAGAACCTTTTCTCTTAAGTGCCATAATTTGGTTATGAATTCGGAATTTAAATGATTGCCAATCCTTGTCTTTTAATTTTGGCCTGGCAAGGGGCACAGAGTGATGGGATTATAGAACATAACATTTGTACTCGAATTAGCAAACCTAATAAAAAATGTAATCATTGGTACAGGTTATTTGGCCAACCGGGAACACTGCCAAAACAATTGGCACTGACAGTACTTTAAGATTGCTGTTTATAGTCAGTCAAAGGATATTTTGAAACTTAGCTCTACACTGTAAACAGCAAAAAGAAATTGCTTAACAGTAAAAACATCAGCTAACACTGAACCATTAAGTTCCAGTGCACTGAGCATTTTTGGTGTCAATAAGATGGGAACTATTCTTCCTCTTTTCCCCCTTGTCTCAATACGTGAGAAGTGTCTGCATAGCTGTTTCTCCGTCTCTGAGAGAGCCCAGTCTACATTTTTCTTGGCATTTATCAGGAGTCTTCCAAGTTCACAAAATTTCTGCCGAATGTGTTCATGCCTCTTGATGCTGGACCCACCTTTGTTCAGCATATGCTCTCCCAACTGAATGATACACTTGTCACCTTTGACAGCACGGGATATGTCATCCTGATTCATGTTAGTAATCAGCTGCCATAGCTTTTTACAGATGTGTGATGGAGCAGGTTCCATAAAAGCACACAGGGACTGGACACGAGACTTTCCAGGTTTTTGGCTTGCACTTGAAGTATGTAATATGCAACTTCTCATGTGTCGCCACAGTATATTTCTAAGGAATAGTCCCTGACGACAATAGGCACAATGCATGTAGTCTTTGCCCTTGGACTCTTGAGCTGGTAGTTTCTGTGGAACAAGCTCCCCTTTGCCGGTCTTCAATACAGCAGTATTTTGAGCATAGTTACCTCTGTTGCGAAGATGGTCAAGATGAATTCTCCTTTATTTCGAACCCTTCGGAAACATGCAAGCCCTTACAACGTCTCTCTTATTTCAATGTACTTGTTCTAGATGCCTTGCCATTTTGCTGAAAGGCTTTAAGCAGAAAAGACAGTAATGTTTTTTGTTGTAAAAACGGGACCCATCCGCCTTTTTGGTGACAGCATTGACAATTACTTTGGCTTCATCATCTTCCATGTTCACAGTGTCAGTGCTCACTCCATCTTTCTCTTCAATAGGCAGAGACCTTGTCCTGATCTGCATATTCCTAGAATCGGTACCAGTTATCTCATCAAGTTCCATGCCGAGGCAGCTGGTGCTGTCAGGCAAAGGGGGACTTGGAGAAGACCCTCTGACCATATGAGGCAGACTTGGTAGAGGCAAAACATAGGAAGTGTCACTACAGTCGGGACTACTGCCATCACCAGAAGGAGGGACAAATTCCTCCCCACTGTCTAGGGTGGAATCAAATAGTTAATCTGAGCCTTCTGGAATAATCTTGTTCATCTGTGTAAAAAGATTAAAATAAAAAAATGTCATTAAAAGCAAGCTTTATAACACAATGATAGGTTCCCCTCATTTTTGTTCCAAAATACAACCTTACATTGAGGGTGATTTCAACTGGCCTTTAAGATAATTAGTCCTATGCAGTATTATTGCTTGCTGAAAGAGGCTTAAAATAATAGCAATGAGAAAAGGTTTCCTGAAAAGACTGTGGTCATTGTGCAGTTTACCAACAGGCTTTTGGTCCTCCTCAACCTTGGTATTTGAACATCCTCTTGTTCACTGTCATCTGATGAATCGAAAGGATGATTTGAGTTCTAAAATGACAAATGTCAGGAAACGGTTAGTGAAAAAAGAGGTGGCAGACAGTAACTGTTGATACTGTTGATACCTGAAAGCATAAAGCTCATTACTGTTTCAGAATATATCCTAATGCTGTCTTCCAAAATCTGTAAACATTTACATTAGAATTGTAAAAAAGTTGAATGGTATAAGTGATAATTACAAAAAGAGAGACAGCATTTTAATCAGACATATACTTATTAATATACCGTGGCAATGGGAGTTGACATCCGGATGATCTTGCCGATAGATGTGTCTGAACTATGTACACTGGTAGGAGCATCTCCGTCTACTACACCAGGCATGTCTTTGAAAATCTGCAAAGATTTACTTTCGATTAATTATATATAGTTTCATGGCCAGAGTATGTGATTAAAAAGACAGAGGAGAAGGAATTATAATCAGACACTTATAAACTGCTTCAATACACGGCACCAGCCTACAACTGATATCAAAAGGTATCCTTTAGCTTAGCAAAACATAAACCATACTTAAGCAGTGTATCAGGTGAAGTACTGGACATTAGGATATATAGATCTCCAAATGTTGGTATTCTATACCTTACAAATATTCCAGCACATTTGACAATGTATAAGGTAACAGGTAAGAGAGAAAGCAGAGAAAGTAACTAAGCAAAAGAGGAAGTTCCCGCACACTGTTAGGTATTCTATACTTCTCATGTTGCCTTGGTGGCTGAATGAAAAGAGGGGGTGTAGATATTTAATTTGATGTCCATAGACCAGGTCCAGTGCACAGAGAATGTAACTTTACAGACATTCCAAAATGTATCCTTTAGCTTTGCAAAAAATTTAAAAATCCTAAAGCAGTACCGCAGATACTGCAACTATCATGTTACATATGAAGTGCATGGCTTCAACATACAATTTCAGTTATGAGATCAATGAGTACTTTAGCACATTTCATGTTATCAAGAGTCAAGGGGACCTGAACACATTTCATGTTATTGTCATTCATGGGGACTTCAGCGTACTTGGAATCCCATATCCTCCCTTGACAAGCTCATATACAGTAAACACACATGTATCTTAAACATGTGGTGAGGGGACTCCGTGAGGGCTCCTAGTTCAGGTGAGATACTGGACATTAGGCTAGCAAGGTCATCTTGAAATTGTGTTATTGTTTACTTTCCAATGTTACCATAATGACTCTGTGATGAGCAAAAGTTTAGATATTTAATTTGATGTGTTTAGGCCAGGTCAAGGACGGGTAGCATGTAACTTCACAGACCTGTCAACCCACAAATGACTTGTGAGTTGACCTTACAACACTACTTTCACCATCCTTCACATACCTTGACAATGGGAAGTGACTTGTGAATGATCTTGTCACCAACAGGAGAGTCAGGGCATTGTGCACTGGTAAGAGCATCTCTGTCTGCTAGACCTGGCATGTCTTCCAAAATCTGTGGGATTCACAATCAATTATTGGATTAGTTTCATGGCCAGAGTTTTTAACCACAAAAAGAGAGACAAGATGGAGTAGTAACCAGACACACTTATAAGCAGCCTTAATACATGGCACCACAGTCCACTGATATCAAAAGGTATCCTATAGCTTTGCAAAAAAATAAAACTTCCTAAAGCAGTTCAATATATACTGCAACTATCATGTTACACATGAAGTGCATGGCTTCAACATACAATTTCAGTTATGAGATCAATGAGTACTTTAGCACATTTCATGTTATCAAGAGTCAAGGGGACCTGAACACATTTCATGTTATTGTCATTCATGGGGACTTCAGCGTACTTGGAATCCCATATCCTCCCTTGACAAGCTCATATACAGTAAACACACATGTATCTTAAACATGTGGTGAGGGGACTCCGTGAGGGCTCCTAGTTCAGGTGAGATACTGGACATTAGGCTAGCAAGGTCATCTTGAAATTGTGTTATTGTTTACTTTCCAATGTTACCATAATGACTCTGTGATGAGCAAAAGTTTAGATATTTAATTTGATGTGTTTAGGCCAGGTCAAGGACGGGTAGCATGTAACTTCACAGACCTGTCAACCCACAAATGACTTGTGAGTTGACCTTACAACACTACTTTCACCATCCTTCACATACCTTGACGATGGGAAGTGACTTGTGAATGATCTTGTCACCAACAGGAGAGTCAGGGCATTGTGCACTGGTAAGAGCATCTCTGTCTGCTAGACCTGGCATGTCTTCCAAAATCTGTGGGATTCACAATCAATTATTGGATTAGTTTCATGGCCAGAGTTTTTAACCACAAAAAGAGAGACAAGATGGAGTAGTAACCAGACACATTTATAAGCAGCCTTAATACATGGCACCACAGTCCACTGATATCAAAAGGTATCCTATAGCTTTGCAAAAAAATATAACATCCTAAAGCAGTTAAATATATACTGCAACTATCATGTTACATATGAAGTGCATGGCTTCAACATACAATTTCAGTTATGAGATCAATGAGTACTTTAGCACATTTCATGTTATCAAGAGTCAAGGGGACCTGAACACATTTCATGTTATTGTCATTCATGGGGACTTCAGCGTACTTGGAATCCCATATCCTCCCTTGACAAGCTCATATACAGTAAACACACATGTATCTTAAACATGTGGTGAGGGGACTCCGTGAGGGCTCCTAGTTCAGGTGAGATACTGGACATTAGGCTAGCAAGGTCATCTTGAAATTGTGTTATTGTTTACTTTCCAATGTTACCATAATGACTCTGTGATAAGCAAAAGTTTAGATATTTCATTTGATGTGTTTAGGCCAGGTAATGGACGCATAGCATGTAACTTCACAGACCTGTCAACCCACAAATGACTTGTGAGTTGACCTTACAATACTACTTTAATCATCCTTCACATACCTTGACAATGGGAAGTGACTTGTGAATGATCTTGTCACCAACAGGAGAGTCAGGGCATTGTGCACTGGTAAGAGCATCTCTGTCTGCTAGACCTGGCATGTCTTCCAAAATCTGTGGGATTCACAATCAATTATTGGATTAGTTTCATGGCCAGAGTTTTTAACCACAAAAAGAGAGACAAGATGGAGTAGTAACCAGACACACTTATAAGCAGCCTTAATACATGGCACCACAGTCCACTGATATCAAAAGGTATCCTATAGCTTTGCAAAAAAATAAAACTTCCTAAAGCAGTTCAATATATACTGCAACTATCATGTTACACATGAAGTGCATGGCTTCAACATACAATTTCAGTTATGAGATCAATGAGTACTTTAGCACATTTTATGTTATCAAGAGTCAAGGGGACCTGAACACATTTCATGTTATTGTCATTCATGGGGACTTCAGCGTACTTGGAATCCCATATCCTCCCTTGACAAGCTCATATACAGTAAACACACATGTATCTTAAACATGTGGTGAGGGGACTCCGTGAGGGCTCCTAGTTCAGGTGAGATACTGGACATTAGGCTAGCAAGGTCATCTTGAAATTGTGTTATTGTTTACTTTCCAATGTTACCATAATGACTCTGTGATGAGCAAAAGTTTAGATATTTAATTTGATGTGTTTAGGCCAGGTCAAGGACGGGTAGCATGTAACTTCACAGACCTGTCAACCCACAAATGACTTGTGAGTTGACCTTACAACACTACTTTCACCATCCTTCACATACCTTGACGATGGGAAGTGACTTGTGAATGATCTTGTCACCAACAGGAGAGTCAGGGCATTGTGCACTGGTAAGAGCATCTCTGTCTGCTAGACCTGGCATGTCTTCCAAAATCTGTGGGATTCACAATCAATTAATGAATTAGTTTCATGGCCAGAGTTCTTAACCATACAAAGAGAGACAAGATGGAGTAGTAAACAGACAAACTTATAAGCAGCCTTAATACATGGCATCACAGTCCACTGATATCAAAAGGTATCTTATGGCTTTGCAAAAAAATATAACATCCTAAAGCAGTTAAATATATACTGCAACTATCATGTTACATATGAAGTGTATGGCTTCAAAATACAATTTCAGTCATGAGATCAATGAGTACATTAACACATTTCATGTTATCAAGAGTCAAGGGGACCTGAACACATTTCATGTTATTGTCATTCATGGGGACTTCAGCGTACTTGGAATCCCATATCCTCCCTTGACAAGCTCATATACAGTAAACACACATGTATCTTAAACATGTGGTGAGGGGACTCCGTGAGGGCTCCTAGTTCAGGTGAGATACTGGACATTAGGCTAGCAAGGTCATCTTGAAATTGTGTTATTGTTTACTTTCCAATGTTACCATAATGACTCTGTGATGAGCAAAAGTTTAGTTATTTAATTTGATGTGTTTAGGCCAGGTCAAGGACGGGTAGCATGTAACTTCACAGACCTGTCAACCCACAAATGACTTGTGAGTTGACCTTACAACACTACTTTCACCATCCTTCACATACCTTGACGATGGGAAGTGACTTGTGAATGATTTTGTCACCAACAGGAGAGTCAGGGCCTTGTGCACTGGTAAGAGCATCTCGGTCTGCTAGACCTGGCATGTCTTCCAAAATCTGTGGGATTCACAATCAATTAATGAATTAGTTTCATGGCCAGAGTTCTTAACCATACAAAGAGAGACAAGATGGAGTAGTAACCAGACAAACTTATAAGCAGCCTTAATACATGGCATCACAGTCCACTGATATCAAAAGGTATCTTATGGCTTTGCAAAAAAATATAACATCCTAAAGCAGTTAAATATATACTGCAACTATCATGTTACATATGAAGTGTATGGCTTCAAAATACAATTTCAGTTATGAGATCAATGAGTACTTTAACACATTTCATGTTATCAAGAGTCAAGGGGACCTGAACACATTTCATGTTATTGTCATTCATGGGGACTTCAGCGTACTTGGAATCCCATATCCTCCCTTGACAAGCTCATATACAGTAAACACACATGTATCTTAAACATGTGGTGAGGGGACTCCGTGAGGGCTCCTAGTTCAGGTGAGATACTGGACATTAGGCTAGCAAGGTCATCTTGAAATTGTGTTATTGTTTACTTTCCAATGTTACCATAATGACTCTGTGATGAGCAAAAGTTTAGATATTTAATTTGATGTGTTTAGGCCAGGTCAAGGACGGGTAGCATGTAACTTCACAGACCTGTCAACCCACAAATGACTTGTGAGTTGACCTTACAACACTACTTTCACCATCCTTCACATACCTTGACGATGGGAAGTGACTTGTGAATGATCTTGTCACCAACAGGAGAGTCAGGGCCTTGTGCACTGGTAAGAGCATCTCGGTCTGCTAGACCTGGCATGTCTTCCAAAATCTGTGGGATTCACAATCAATTAATGAATTAGTTTCATGGCCAGAGTTCTTAACCATACAAAGAGAGACAAGATGGAGTAGTAACCAGACAAACTTATAAGCAGCCTTAATACATGGCATCACAGTCCACTGATATCAAAAGGTATCTTATGGCTTTGCAAAAAAATATAACATCCTAAAGCAGTTAAATATATACTGCAACTATCATGTTACATATGAAGTGTATGGCTTCAAAATACAATTTCAGTTATGAGATCAATGAGTACTTTAACACATTTCATGTTATCAAGAGTCAAGGGGACCTGAACACATTTCATGTTATTGTCATTCATGGGGACTTCAGCGTACTTGGAATCCCATATCCTCCCCTGACAAGCTCATATACAGTAAACACACATGTATCTTAAACATGTGGTGAGGGGACTCCGTGAGGGCTCCTAGTTCAGGTGAGATACTGGACATTAGGCTAGCAAGGTCATCTTGAAATTGTGTTATTGTTTACTTTCCAATGTTACCATAATGACTCTGTGATAAGCAAAAGGTTAGACATTTAATTTGATGTGTTTAGTCCAGGTCAAGGACACATAGCATGTAACTTCACAGACCTGTCAACCCACAAATGACTTGTGAGTTGACCTTACAATACTGCTTTAATCATCCTTCACATACCTTGACAATGGGAAGTGACTTGTGAATGATCTTGTCACCAACAGGAGAGTCAGGGCCTTGTGCACTGGTAAGAGCATCTCTGTCTGCTAGACCTGGCATGTCTTCCAAAATCTGTGGGATTCACAATCAATTATTGGATTAGTTTCATGGCCAGTTCTTAACCACAAAAAGAGAGACAAGATGGAGTAGTAACCAGACACACTTATAAGCAGCCTTAATACATGGCACCAGCCAGTCCACTGATATTATAAGGTATCCTATAGCTTTGCAAAAAAATTAAATGCATGTAACTTCACAGACCTGTCAACCCACAACTGACTTGTGAGAGGACCTTACAATACTACTTTAAACATCCTTCACATACCTTGGCAATGGGAAGTCATTCCTTTAATAACGAGATTGTAAAGCACTGCATCACGATGTTACGATGTTAGAGGGCTCAGTGGGTGATGGTTGTCGCATCGGTGATGGACGATGCCACCGTCCCTCGGCTCAACCCTACTTGCTTACATTAAGTGAAACAAACAGATGACCATCCTGTTACAAAAATGCATTCCTGGTAGCCCCACGTTCATCAACAGAGCCTTTCCTTCATGTTAATTTGAAGAACCCCCCCTTTATGTCCTGTCCTTATAGTCTATTTAGGATGGTACCCTGTGACAGTAGTTACAAAGGCACTTGCTGATGAGATCATTTTAGGTCATAGCCTTAGACATACCTTTGTAAGGGTTGATATACTTCACATCCAGCTTTGATGTCTTATCAGTCTGTGACACAGCATGGTCAATGGCATCATCCAGTGGGCTGATCCTCCAAGGCATTTTCCTGCCCAGCAAAGATCAATATTTCAATGAGCTAGTTGCATCCATAGACTGGGGGAGACGGAAAATAAAGCAGCTCGTAACTTGCAACAATCAACATCTTTTTTGTATGTGGTTAAATGGCACTATTTTTGACGCAAGTGCGCACACGTTACGCTAAGCTAATTAAATAGCTAAACAAACTATATGAAAGACAACAGCTTACTTTATCACGGGAAGTTTAATTTGACCTGCCAAAAACCAGTCGAAAATGTGCTACAGTGCTAAGATTAACATACTCGACCGGCATTTCCCCACTCAACTAGCATATCCTCCCTGTGTGTTGGACCAGTTGACTACGGTGGCCCTCACTAAAACAGACGCGACTTGATGAGGAAACTTAAACACATGTTGTCACGCTATGTAGCTGGTTGAAATCGACAATTTTGAAGAACAAAACGATGTAGTCACTTACCACAATTATGAGGGTCCAGTTAACGGAGATAATATTCCTTCAAACTTTCCTTCGATATCAGCATCAATCTAGACAGGGAGCATGCGTGAAAGTGGTGGCATTATTGGACTTGTAGTGTTCAATCGTCGATAATCAATAGTTGGTGGTTGAACGCAATGTGGGAGTAAAAACTACAATTTCAATCAGGGATGAGCCACATCCTTGGCTATCTAACTATTTTGCTAGGCTATTTATTAGGCTTGCTAGCCTAACAAATGCTAGCTGGCTACACTGACAGTGAACGACTGCTAATCCAAATGAATAAACTACGTATGAAATAAGTTAAAGTTCTGGCCAAAACTAAGTTAAGAAATGTGTCTTTGCAGCTCACTAGATAGCATTGTTAGCACTGGCCAACAATCGGCTTCACGATTTTAGTTAGCAAAATTAAATGATACAATCTTATAGTTTACTTTATTTTTTTGACTGAATAACATTTCTTGTTAATTTTTTATAATTTATATTTAAATTATACCTTCCGTATTTTGTTACTAATCTTGCAACATCAATGTTATATTATAATTAATACAATTAATACACGGCTTACCTTTGTCAAGGCGTAATCCTCCTTCCAAGTACTGCCATGTTTATGTAAATGACTTGTCAGTGATTGGCTGATTCAATTGCGCATGTCTGTGTTAAAGAGTGTGTGAG
>CM030174.1:2487500-2495000 GCA_017639675.1 Aplochiton taeniatus | reverse complement strand
AACAGAGGAAATGGCACATTCCACGCTGGGCTTATCTCTCTCACACACACACACACACACACACACACACACACACACACACACACACACACACACACACACACACACACACACACACACAGAAAATGATAAGTTAAGTTTGGTAAATACATAAATTTGCACATAGAGCTAAACTAGATCCCTCTACACTAGCTACCTCCTTCTGCAACGCAATATTCCTCTAGTCAAACACTTAAACCCTGTGTTCCCTCCCTTCTGCCTTCAAACAGGCAACTCACAAGCAACTCACAAGCAACTCACTTCCCCTCCTTCAACCCTCCCTCGCTCTTTCTTTCTTCCTATCGTTCGTTCCCTCCCTTCCTCCGTTGGAAAAGTTCCCCCTGGTTTTTTAGCCTTAAAAGGGCAGAAACAAACTGGGTCCTGGCAGCCCACCCATTCCTCAGGGTCTGGTTACAGATCAGAGGGAGGGAGGGAGGGAAGAAAAGAACAAGAGGAGAGAGAGAGAGAGAAAGTGCTGTGTGAGCCATTTTTAAAGCCCACACTGACAGCGCTGCTGCACTGGGATAGGCCGAGGCAGCGAGGTGAGGAGAGGTGATAGGCTGAGAGAGATAGAACAGAGACAAGCCGATAGGCTGAGAAGGAATTTAGGGAGGTGGGAAAGGGAGTGGCGGGATGAGGGGATTAAGGAGGAGAGAAATGAGGGGGTAGAAGAGGTTAGAAAGAGGAAGTAGAAGATGTTTCTATGGAGATGGAGGGGGGGGGGGGAAGAAAATATTTCTGTAATTCCACTGTTACTTTGGCAATATGTACATTTGTTCTTTCATGCCAATAAAGCCTGTTGTAATACAATTGGGGGAGAGAGAGAGAGAGAGACAACATGCTTTTAACATACGAGTTTCATTAAGTAGTAGTGAAGTATTAATATGGTTTGCGGTTCAGCAGTCACATAATAATAATCATCATCATCATCATCATCATCATCACTTGACAAGCCCAAAGCCCCTGAACCAATCAGCTTCCTCAGTCCCAACAGGAAGGCATGCTGATGATAATGAGGGGAAAGGAAGTTCGTCATTCTACCAATTAAAGTGGCTCTCTGACCAATCAAACTGCTTCTCCTCCCCCTCCCCCCTCCTCCCCACAGTTTGCTTATCCCTCCGCCCACATTGATCTCTCCCTGTCTCCTTCCCCTCCTGTCCCTTGCACCCAGGTCTGTGTGCATGCTTGAGTTTATGCCTCTCTCTCTCTCTCTCTCTCTCTCTCTCTCTCTCTCTCTCTCTCTCTCTCTCTCTCTCTCTCTCTCTCTCTCTCTCTCTCTCTCTCTCTCTCTCTCTCTCTCTCTCTCTCTCTCTCTCTCTCTCTCTCTCTCTCTCTCTCTCTCTCTCTCTCTCTCTCTCTCTCTCTCTCTCTCTCTCTCTCTCTCTCTCTCTCTCTCTCTCTCTCTCTCTCTCTCTCTCTCTCTCTCTCTCTCTCTCTCTCTCTCTCTCTCTCTCTCTCTCTCTCTCTCTCTCTCTCTCTCTCTCTCTCTCTCGACACTGGCAGCCCAACAGGCGGTGGATAAGAACATCAGCGCGTGTCACTTCCTGTGCTAGGCTAGTCCCCACACTGTAGTGACTCTGCCGACGAAGAAGAAGAAGAGGAGGAGGAGGACTCGCATGGCTGACAGACTGCAGAATGTTCAGCCTGCTCAGCATCTGCAGTATCTTAGATGAAGTAGGAGGAACAATGGCACATCTGTGCTGGACTCACACTCACACTCACACTCACACTCACACTCACACTCACACTCACACTCACACTCACACTCACACTCACACTCACACTCACACTCACACTCACACTCACACTCACACTCACACTCACACTCACACTCACACTCACACTCACACTCACACTCACACTCACACTCACACTCACACTCACACTCACACTCACACTCACACTCACACTCACACTCCTAATAAAGACTGCATTCAGTCACCACCTCCTCCTCCTCCTCCTCCTCCTCCTCCTCGAATGTGTATCTTCCATCAGCCCCGTGTCTTAACCTGTGTTTAAATATCAAAGATCAGAGCGGTCTGTTGCAGCTCCGACTCGTCCTCCTTGCGTTTGCCCGGGCCCGCTCCGGTTGCTCAACGGGCCGCCATTCCAAAACGCGCAACAACGCTATTTCCAAAGAGCTAGGCAAGCTCCATCAAGCACAGATTGCTCAGGAGTTGCTGCCGGGATCCTTCTCGTTGCTCTGGGCTCTGTCGCAACAGCCTAAGGAACACGGTACCCGATTGGCTAACCGTACCACAGTGTTCCACGCCGATTGGCTAACAGTACCACCGTGTTCCACGCCGATTGGCTAACAGTACCATCCTGTCCCACTCGGTTTAAAGAAGAACCCTCAGACAGTACATGGGTGCACACCCTTAGAGAGCAGGCCAGGTGGAATCATTGGACATGTTGGAACATGGGTGTGACGGAAACAGAGAGAGGAAACATCACCAAGAACACAAGCTGACAGATATCCTTCATCGCCCCCTGGAGGGGGACACACCCTCTTTTTTTTTCCTCTCTCTCTCTCTCACACACACACACACACACACACACACACACACACACACACACACACACACACACAACTGAGCAGAGAAGAAATGTCCTAACAGAAACTCAGATAGACCAGAAATGAAGCCCATCCCTAGCAAATCACTATGACCTAAGACCCAGCCCATCACATCAACCAATCACCTAACACCACGCCCATCCCATTAACCAATCACTTAAGACCCAGCCCATCCCATTAACCAATCACTTAAGACCCAGTCCATCCCATTAACCAATCACTTAAGACCCAGTCCATCCCATTAACCAATCACTTAAGACCCAGTCCATCCCATTAACCAATCACTTAAGACCCAGCCCATCCCATTAACCAATCACTTAAGACCCAGCCCATCCCATTAACCAATCACCTAACACCACGCCCATCCCATTAATCAATCACTTAAGACCCAGCCCATCCCATTAACCAATCACTTACCACCACGGCCATCACATGACAATCACCTAACACCAAGCTCATCACATTAACCAATCACCACAGCCATCATATTAACCAATCACCTACCACCACGGCCATCACATGACAATCACCTAACACCAAGCTCATCACATGAACCAATCACCACACCCATCATATTAACCAATCACCTAACACCACGCCCATCACATGACAATCACCTAACACCAAGCTCATCACATGGGAGGGGAGGGGAGGGGGGAAGAGGGGAGGGGGGGAGGGGGGGGGGGTCTGTCTGCACAGGTTTTTGTGTAGCACTAGAAGGACATGGCTGTATCAACTAGATATCATTATGGACAGGTCAGAGGTTGGCTAATGAGGGGAGGGCTACTGGGAGCAGCAGTGTCTAACCAGAGGCCTGGGATCAGCTAAGACAAGTGAAACAGATTGGTCAACCCAGAGAGAGAGATTGGAGGAGTTGGAAGAAAAGGAAGAATTTGAATCTAAAAAGAAAAGAAAGAGGGTCACATCTCAGAGGAGCCAGCGTGATGAGAGAGATGGTGGGATGAACAAGAGAAGACAGAGAGACAGAGAGACAGAGAGACAGAGAGACAGAGAGACAGAGAGACAGAGAGACAGAGAGACAGAGAGACAGAGAGACAGAGAGACAGAGAGACAGAGAGACAGACTCAAGAGACTGTGTGCTCTTGCCGACCCATGAAGAAAGGGTAATGTGAGGGTTGCTGGCTGGGTGTGTCTCTTTTTCCACAGAGAAAAGAGGAAGTGAAGAAAGGCAGGAAGACGCTCATCTCATCCCCTAGTGAGTCAACGGACAGAACAGCTAGAGACTGAGACAGACACAACAGCTAGAGACAGAACAGCTAGAGACTGAGACAGAGGCAGAGACAAAACAGCTAGAGACAGAACAGCTAGAGACTGAGACAGAGGCAGAGACAAAACAGCTAGAGACTGAGACAGAGGCAGAGACAACAGCTAGAGACACAACAGTTAGAGACAGAGACAGAACAAACAGAGACTGAGACACAGACGGAACAGCTAGAGACAGAGAGATAAATACAGAGCAGACAGGCAGACAGACAAGGAGACCGGCAGGCAAAGAGCTGGCAGACTGTCTGGTTTTGCCTGAGGGATGAGAAATGGATATAAACAGTACATGAGGACTTAACTTATTCAAATAGATGAGTGAAGGGAGGGGTGTGTACTGCACTAAGTCTTTCCCTTGTGCTGACGATGTACTAGACCACAGCGCAAACAAATTGCCTCCCAGCCTCCCTCAAGATTTTTATCTAGCGTCTTCAATGACATCCCATCCAGATTAATACGCAGTGATCAAAATAGTTGTGTCGGCAAAGAATTGGACAATTCTCTCTCTGACTCTCTCTGACTCTCTCTGACTCTCTCTGACTCTCTCTGACTCTCTCTGACTCTCTCTGACTCTCTCTGACTCTCTCTGACTCTCTCTGACTCTCTCTGACTCGATAACACATGAAATGGCCGACTGGTTTAAAAAAAGGTCTAGGTGGAAGATTGTTCAAGGGGGCAGGACACAGTACCACACATGCACACACGAAAAAAACGCTGGCTAAAACGTTAAAGTAAAGAGTGGTCACAGCAAATATTGATTTGATTTAGATTGTTCATTCACTTTGCATTTAGTTAATTGATAAAAACAAACTTAACACTGATTTTTGAATGCATTCTGACTTTACACACCTGACTAAAACTTTTGCACAATACTGTATATACTATGGTCTAATTATAATATGGTTTAATTATTAGATTATGGTACAATTATATTTATACTATGGTACAATTATTTATTCTGGACATCTTTGTCATGTAAAGCCGATTGAGCTACACTTTGCATGACATGTGTTATAGAAATAAAGATCATCATCATCATCATCATCATCAGTCCAGTTTCCCACTGGATGTTAGTCTTAAGTCCTGTATGCTCTTTGTGATACTATACAGTGTGGTTAATGGTGGTGCAGTCTTTACTGTGCTCTGAGCAAGGCAGAGAGAGAGAGAGAGGCAGAGAGAGAGAGGCATAGAGAGAGAGGGGCAGAGAGGCAGAGAGAGAGAGGCAGAGAGAGAGAGGCAGAGAGAGAGAGGCAGAGAGAGAGAGGCAGAGAGAGAGAGAGAGGCAGAGAGAGAGAGAGAGAGGCAGAGAGAGAGAGAGAGAGGCAGAGAGAGAGAGAGAGGCAGAGAGAGAGAGAGAGAGAGGGGCAGAGAGGGAGAGAGGCAGAGAGGGAGAGAGGCAGAGATCGGTCTGATTCACATCCCCTCTTAGAGCTCAGTCATCCTGCTCCAGAGAACAATCCTGTCCTGTGGTCTGCCTCTGTGGGGAGGAGAATACATTCTGGAAAGGCAACACAGCAGCAGCAGCAGCAGCTGCCAGTACATTTCTACTCCTGAGAGGGGAAATACAGCTTTTTGTTGGACCATAGACAGCTGGGCCAGAGAGTCAGTTCGGGGCTGTCAAATGTTTGGACTACTAGATCTGGCAGGCAGTCCACTGGCCTAACAGCATAGAGGCCGGAAAGGCCAAGTTAGAACAGGCTTCTATTGAAACAAACCCACACAGAGCCATGTCGGAAAAGTTTGGCCTGTGTAAAGCTACGGCGACCTAGAACATGAGCACAGACAAAAGAGCAGTTTATCGCCTTAGCGAATCTCTTCTTAAGCCAACAGGCCCCAAAAGCTACTGGTCTAAAAAGTTCCGCACTGGTCTTTTCCGGCCCAGTCGGGAAATCCGGAACAAACGTCGAAGCCTGGGGCTCCACTGCGGAGAGAGCCCCGAGAACAGCGCGCCTCAACAGCTACAGACAAAAGCGCTAGCTGCACCCCATAGGACAACCAGAGAAAAAACGCCTGTTTTTACACAGATAAACGCAAAAACGACACTCGATTTCTCAATATACAACCCACAAAAAGCCGGTGGATATGCAGGTTTATTTCGAAATGCGTTATTTCAAAATTCCATAACTTTTAATGGAGAACTGCCTTTAGCTTGGGAGCGCTTCATATCACTTTATACTGCGATTCTGTTCGTCACTGACAGCAGCTCTACACAACACTGGTTCACATAATGGAGCCATTGTAACCCAAACTGCACACAGACCGTAGCTACTTTTACGTGGTCAGATGAACATTTTTCTTTGAAAACACCTATAGGACATGTAAGACTCGTGCAAACTGGATTGTTCAACCGTTACACGGTTTCTGAGACGTTTCTCTGTAGTCAACAGTCTTGTACACGCTCAGCGACGCAGATGCATTGATGAATGGAGCGACACAGGCTATTCTCTGATTGGTGATTGCCTGCAGGTTGTCTCACCGGTGTGGCAGTGACACGGCGGAATAAGAGTTTTTTGGCTAATTTTAAATCATGTGCATAATAGGTCAGAGTTTTCAAAGAAGGCCCACTTATGCACGCGATTTAAAATTAGCCAGAGTAAGAATTAGCCTAGAATAGCCATCACTTGGACAACGGAAAGCGTTCACAAGCAAAATACAACGATATAGCTTAAATAAACAATATTATTTGGGGGTGGCTCTTACCGATGGACACCAGTTTGATGCTTTCTTTGTCCAGAAACTCGAGAGCCACCGAGACATTCTCCAACTGCATCTGACGGAAGGTGGGCCGCTGGTTGTACTTTCTAAACATCTTCTTTTGGGAGAGGACCTCCAGGAGGCCGATGAGACGCAGTCCGTCTCCCAGATCCGTCTGCAAGTTGGCGATCCGCTTGTTGACGCATTTCAAGTGCTCGTTGCACCAGCGGGTGAACGTGTTCTGCTGAATTTTCTTCCATGGTGCGTCCTCGGCCAGGTCTTTCTCCGTTGCGGGCATGTCGGCGTCCTTGTCGGGGGAGAGAGCGTTTGGAGCGGGCGCGGCGCTCTGGTGAAGGCGGTGTTGGCTTCCACTCATTTTTATGAGCTCGGCTGTCCCTCCGTTCGCTGGCTGATTTTAAGGGTGGAGTCTGCTCAACTTCTCGGCCGCTCCCTCTCACTCGCCAAACTTTATGCTGCAGTTTTGTGTCTGTCGGAGAAAGCACAGACAACAGTGGAAACGAACATTAGACAAGAGCTCTTATTATAGTGCTTTGATTCTGCAAAAAAGAAAAAAAATTGGCGTCATGAAAAAAAAAGTCTCCAACATTGCTTCATCGCCAGGCAGAACCGGGCATGTTGAAGGCTCCGTGTTAACAAAGATAAAAAATTAATAAACAAATACAATTTCCAATACCTAAGTTTACACGCTGAAAACATGGTATGGTATGATAAAGCTGCATTATCATAAGATATATTAAATTCTACTCAATCCCCTGATCCGGTCTAGTGTCAACAGACTGCATGGACCCTGAAAGAAAAGTGTATCCTAAGCATATCTCATGTCTGTTTAAAAGATAAGAGCTTTGTGTGTAGTGTCTACCATTGTTAACAAGGTCAACCCTGTAAGATTA
>CM030174.1:2407500-2475000 GCA_017639675.1 Aplochiton taeniatus | reverse complement strand
CAGTACCACCCTACAGTACAGTACGCCCCTACAGTACAGTACCACCCTACAGTACAGTACCACCCTACAGTACAGTACCACCCTACAGTATAGTCCCACCCTACAGTACAGTACCACCCTACAGTACAGTCCCACCCTACAGTACAGTCCCACCCTACAGTACAGTACCACCCTACAGTACAGTACACCCTACAGTACAGTACCACCCTACAGTACAGTCCCACCCTACAGTACAGTACCACCCTACAGTACAGTCCCACCCTACAGTACAGTACCACCCTACAGTACAGTCCCACCCTACAGTACAGTACCACCCTACAGTACAGTACCACCCTACAGTACAGTACGCCCCTACAGTACAGTCCCACCCTACAGTACAGTACCACCCTACAGTACAGTCCCACCCTACAGTACAGTACCACCCTACAGTACAGTCCCACCCTACAGTACAGTACCACCCTACAGTACAGTCCCACCCTACAGTACAGTACCACCCTACAGTACAGTACCACCCTACAGTACAGTACGCCCCTACAGTACAGTACCACCCTACAGTACAGTACCACCCTACAGTATAGTCCCACCCTACAGTACAGTACCACCCTACAGTACAGTACCACCCTACAGTACAGTACACCCTACAGTACAGTCCCACCCTACAGTACAGTACCACCCTACAGTACAGTCCCACCCTACAGTACAGTACCACCCTACAGTACAGTCCCACCCTACAGTACAGTCCCACCCTACAGTACAGTACCACCCTACAGTACAGTACGCCCCTACAGTACAGTCCCACCCTACAGTACAGTACGCCCCTACAGTACAGTACGCCCCTACAGTACAGTCCCACCCTACAGTACAGTACCACCCTACAGTACAGTACCACCCTACAGTACAGTACGCCCCTACAGTACAGTACGCCCCTACAGTACAGTCCCACCCTACAGTACAGTACCACCCTACAGTACAGTACGCCCCTACAGTACAGTACGCCCCTACAGTACAGTCCCACCCTACAGTACAGTACGCCCCTACAGTACAGTACGCCCCTACAGTACAGTCCCACCCTACAGTACGCCCCTACAGTACAGTCCCACCCTACAGTACGCCCCTACAGTACAGTCCCACCCTACAGTACAGTACCACCCTACAGTACAGTACGCCCCTACAGTACAGTACGCCCCTACTTTACAGTACGACCCTACAGTACACCCTGCCGCACAGTACGGCCTGCAGTACAGTACGACCCTACAGTACAGTACACCCTACAGTACGGCCCTGCAGTACAGTGCACCCTACAGTACAGTACGTCCCTACTTTACAGGACGGCCCTACAGTGACTGAGGACTGTGTCCGTGGGCTGTATACTCCCTCTCATGGGCCATAAACACACACACAACGTTAGAGAGACGGCTCATTTAAACACTCCGCTGCCCTTTCTCTGTCTACAAACACAGCCTTTTAAGGCAAGCTCTCTCTGCCTCTTCCTCTCTCCCTCTCTCTCTCCCTTTCTTTCTCGTTCTCTCTCCCCCTTTCTCTTTCTCTCTCTCTCTCCCCCTTTCTCTTTCTCTCTCTCTCTTCGCCTTTCTCTGTCTCCATCCCTCCATCTCTCTCTCTCTCACCCTGCATCTCTCTCTCTCTCTCTCTCTCTCTCTCTCTCTCTCTGTCTCCCTTTCTCTTTCTACCTCTCTCTCTCTCTCTCTCTCTCTCTCTCTCTCTCTCTCTCTCTCTCTCTCTCTCTCTCTCTCTCTCTCTCTCTCTCTCATTGCTCCTGTCAATAAGATTTAACAAATAGAAGCTTCCAGAATCCCTGGGTTAAACTCCATTGTCCTTTAAAGAAAAATGATAGACAGAAAGATAAAGATAAAGAGAGAAAGAAAGAAAGAGAGATGAGGAATGACAGGAGAGGAAGGAGATTAGCAAATAATAAATAAAGGAGTAATAATAATTATAATTATAATTAATTAATAATAAAAACTCATGAGCCGGGTAGTTTTTAAAGAAATAGAGGAGAGGTCATTGAATTATTGAACTGTCTATTTGTGTGTGTGTGTGTGTGTGTGTGTGTGTGTGTGTGTGTGTGTGTGTGTGTGTGGGGTGTGTGTGTGTGTGTGTGTGTGTGTGTGTGTGTGTGTGTGTGTGTGTGTGTGTGTGTGTGTGAGGAGGCCATTGCAGAGAGAGATAGGCTCCAGTAGCTTTATCCTTATAAGGGGGGAGGAATGCTATGAGTGAGTGATCCCTCTCTCTCTAAATCGACAGGCTCATAGCTCTCTCTCTCTCTCTCTCTCTCTCTCTCTCTCTCTCTCTTTATGTCTCTCATCTCTCTCTCTAACTCTGTCTCTCTCTCTCTCTCTCTCTCTCTCTCTCTCTCTCTCTCCCCCGCTCTCTCTCTGCCTCTCTCTCTCTAAATAACAGGCTGGTTAGCTCTCCCTTTCTCTCTCTTTCTTTCTTCCTCTCTCTACCACTCACTCTCTCTCTCTCTCTTCCTCTCTCACTCCCCCCCCCCCCCCCCCCCCCCCCCCCCCCCCCCCCCACACACACACACACACACACATCCAATCCGTGGCTCTGACAGAGTTGTGTATCTACCCTCTCTGTCTGGCGACCTTTAACCTCATCTATGGGGCTCACTGACTCAGCTGGTGTTGAGGGTGTAATTTATTGGTATCTTCCACTGAAACACACGCACGCACACACGCACGCACACACGCAAACACACACACACGCAACACGCACATTAAAGCACCGGAAAGGATCATGCATTTTTTTTTTACGTATGTGTGGTTCGGTGTTTCATCTATCTGTCACTGCCTACATGCAACACAAACACAGAATCTCTCTCTCTTTCTCTCTATCTATCTATACTTTAGTCTCTCTCTCAATTTCTATTCTCTCTCTACCCTCAAACCCCCCTCTTCCCCCCGTCTATCTCTCTCGCTCTCTCTCTCTCTCTCTCTCTCTATGAATCAGTGAGGGACACCCGTCCCCACCTGCATCTGGAGCAGATCAATGGAAACAGATGTTTCAGGCCACAAATGATGTCACCACCAACTTCCCAGACTCTAAAGATTAAGGAGCCCTCTGACTCTATGTGTGTGTGTGTGTGTGTGTGTGTGTGTGTGTGTGTTAAGAGCGTGTTTGTGTCAGGGGGGGGGGGGGTGTTGGAACATGTGTGTGTGTGCCTGTGTAGAGTGTGTGTTGGGACGTGTGTTTGTGCCTGTGTTTGTTAGAGTGTGAGTGTGATTTTAGTGAGTTAAAATATGTGTGTGTGTGTGTGTGTGTGTGTGTGTGTGTGTGTGTGTGTGCTTGTGTGTGTTAACTTATGGGGGCAAACACAGAAATTAGAAACCATGTTCTGACTCTGACAGACAGAAAGGTGTGTGTGTGTGGGGGGGGGGCAGTCTGGGAGGAAAGGAATTTAAATTATTCTTCCCTTTTCTCTCAGTCTGACCCCCATGAACTCTCTGCTTTGTTTTCTCTGCTCTACCTCTCCTTTCCTCATCCTCTCCTCTTACTTTCCAACCTCCTCTGGTTGTTCACAGAGAATATCAGGAGGTTTACCGTGTTACAAAAAAGAGAGAGACAAAGAAGAAGGAGAGAGAGAGAGAGAGAGAGAGAGAGAGAGAGAGAGAGAGAGAGAGCGAGAGAGACAGAGTAAGAGAGAGAGAAGAGAGACAGAAAGAGAGAGAGAGAGAGAAGAGAGAGAGAGAGAGAGAGAGAGACAGAGAGAGAGAGAGAGAGAGAGAGAGAGAGAGAGAGAGAGAGAGAGAGAGAGAGAGAGAGAGAGAGAGAGAGAGAGAGAGAGAGAGAGGGAGAGCAACATCTCCTCTCTTTGTAATTTCTTACATTTCAGCACTTTAATTACCACAGGATAAAAGACGCTTTCCTGTTAATCCCAAAATGGAGGTCATTCCCTACAAAACATGTTGTCTGTACCTCTCTGTCACACACAGACACACACACACACACACACACACACACACACACACGTACCGTGGTGGGTGCAGGAAGCTCGTCGGAAGAGTGTGTGTCTGTGCGTGAACCTGGGTGACATCATATGATCTCATGGCTGAGGCAGCTGAGGCTGACTTACAGACCTGCAGAGACAGGAGTAACAGAGAGAAGGAGAGGGGGAGAGGGGGAGGGGGAGAAGGGAGAGACAGATAGTCGGAACGAGAGATAGGAAGATTAAAGGGGTGTGTGTGTGTGTGTGGGGGGGCTGACACGATGAGGAGGTGAAAGAAGGGGGAGAAGGGAGATAAAAGGGGGAGGGGGGGGGGGGGGGCAAGGGGTGAGAGGTCAATAGGAATAGTATCCAGGAGAGATGCAAAAGATGTGGATGCAAACAGGAAGAGTGTAGAAGAAGAAGGAGCTGCGGGTCGGACAGTTTATCTGTTTACTGTTTGTTAAAGCCGTGGGCACGCGTATCCGGGGTTACCGCTACGCTATAGGCTTTCACTTCCTGACTTTTGGAGTGCTGGCATCAAAATGCCAGCTCAGCAAAAGAAAAAGAAAAAAAGAAAAAAAGAGTCTTAAAAATCGAACCATTGCTCAATAACCGCTCTCCATGGAAACGGTGAAGACTTTGGGCAATCTTCAACGATCTCATATGATTGGAATATTTGTTTGTGACTTTTAAACGATAATGTAGTTCCCTCTGAACATAATTACATGAGTGCAGCCCCCCATTGAACGTTAGGACTCCAGCTCCTTACTCTTCTAACGCAAATAACTCGGTTATTCAATTGTTACAGGAAGAGTATGTCTGCACACAAGCCAGGTCTGTTTGGATGGTAGCTACGACAACAGAATGTAGGAAATGCAGATGAGGAATGGCAGAAATGTAAACAGAGTACTGATACAGCTACATCATACCACAGCCACACGCACACACACACACACACACACACACACACACACACACACACACACACACACACAGATACACCTACACAAACACTCATACCTTGCTTTCGTCTCTAAAGCCGTTGAACGCTTGACCACCTTCATTACAGTCTCAACACGTTCTCTTCTTTAGGACAATACGGTGGCTCAGAGGTTAGCACTGTTGCCTCACACCCAAAAGGTCCTGGGATCAAACCCCAGCCACCACAGGTCCTTTGTGTGTGTGTGTGTGTGTGTGTGTGTGTGTGTGTGTGTGTGTGTGTGTGTGTGTGTGTGTGTGTGTGTGTGTGTGTGTGTGTGTGTGTGTTACTGCCACTTCCTCCCACCATCCAGACGTGTTAGGGTTAATACTCCAGTCAGTGCCTTGCCGTGCCTTATCCAAGACTGGAGAGAGTCAATATCCCCCCTTGGGACCAGGGTGCCAAACTCCTTAGGCTTCATGGCTGTCTGCATGTCTCTCAGAAATGTGTGTGTTTGTGTGTTTGGTCAGTCCAGGTGCCTTAGTTCCCATTTGTACTCGTTTTTGTCCATATACAATAACCCTTCACATACCGTTTGAATCCCGCTTCCAAGCGCACATTGTGCTTTGAATGCACAGACCAGTGTGTGTGTTTGTGTACACTGTGAAGGGTGGGGACAGCAGTGTATGAGTAAGTGTTGCTTTATCATGCGCTCTATTAAGAAGTGAGAAGTCAGTATACCACACACACCCTAACCCACAGACACAAAACACACGCACACACACACACACTGCAGAGAGAATTTTGTGATTGTTTAATGAATCATTTCCTTCCAGCTACAGCTATGCGATAAGGCTTGGTCAGCTTACTGCTTACAGCCATTGTTTAACTTTAACATCGATTAATTGGTCGCTGAGGAGGTGTGTGTCTGAGTGTGTGTGTGTCACCCGTCTTGTACATAGACAAGGTTTAAGACGAAGGAAAACACACACACACCCATGCACGCACACACACACACACACACACACCCATGCACACACACATACACGCATGCACACATACACACACACCCTTGCACACATCCAATGATGGGTCTAAGGGGGGTCTGAGAGAGCCACGGCCCCCTCCGAAATCTGATTGCCCTTTCCCCTGCCAGAATTTCTCGAAGATTTTAGTTAGATTTTCACTTGGCCTGTGCATCTCTTGCCCTTCCACGCCACTGCACACATCTAGGCCTACTTGCAAACATGGTGTTGACAACGCTTTACAGTTACCAGCTCAGTGGAAACGGCTGCATAACCATAATAGTCTATATACTCAAAGTATCTACATACAACTGTGTATATTGGTATTGCGCAGTTTGGTTCTGGGGTAGCATTCTTCACATTCCATTGTCTCCCCCTTGTATAACCTTTGTTCTGTTTTAACTCGGGTTTACAGATCGCTGTTTGATAATTTGTCAAAGTACGGCTCACACAGGGAAGGATAAATAAAACACAATAGTTTTATGTTATACATTGTCGCCATCTGCTGAAACTTTGTAAAGCTGACACTTTGAACCTAAACCGACGACAGAGGGCATTTGCCACCCCTGCTGATGTTAACGCAAACGTCACGAAATCGTGGAAAGAAAACAACATTTCCCCTCAAGCTATAACAACGATTCAGAAACAATTTATTTTGCATATATATACATATTTTATCGTTATAATCATGTGTTTGACTCAACTTGTCCATCCAAAAATTAAGAATAATATTTTTTTTTTAAAAGAAGAAAAATGTGCTCTCGCATCGTACATTACGCAGCGGAAGTGAATTCCTCTTCCTTTCCTCCATTAGGTGAGTGTGTGGTGGCAGCGCGTTGTCCACTGCTCCATGTGTAAAAGTTGAAGAAATTGTGTTTTTCTGACATGATAACTGGATTTTGATAACTGAAGTGTTTTCCTTTTTATTAATTTATAGATCGCAATCATGGGCCGCCGTCCAGCCCGCTGGTAAGTAACCGAAACCATAAATGTATCGCCGAGGCGATGGCAGGGTAAAATGGCAGCGGCCCGGTTTGCAGTGAGAGTACCATGTGGATGGTGTACTACCTTTAGTATAGCCAGATGCAAGGACATTCCAATGGTATTATCCAGCCTACACCAAGTTTCCCATGAAAGTAATCCGTATGCCGGTCCATTTCGAAGTCACTTTAACTGATTTGAAACCAAAATAATATGGTTTATCGTGGCTAAGCTAATTGTTAGCCAACTAGTTTATAATCGGCGTTTACATTGTGCTAGTTAGCCATGACAAATTGTTATGGTGTGATTAATACGATTACACTGAGCTGAAGTGGCAGAAATATTATGTTTTGTAAGAATTAGCTAGCAATGGAGCTTTACATGGTTGTCACGTTGACATCCCTATACGTTATCTGCTGTAGACCTGACCGGCTAAGAGTCTTCGCAGAGATCGTTTCATTGCGTCATGAGGGATAGTTGTTGATTCGTTTTTTCTCCCACAGCTACAGATACTGCAAGAACAAGCCTTACCCCAAGTCTCGTTTCTGTAGGGGTGTGCCTGGTAAGCACTTTGTCCATCCTTTCGTTTTATCAAACCAACACTGCAGCTTATTAAGCCGACCAGTCTCGCTGCCGTGCGGTTCTGGTGTGCAAGGGCTGCAGACAGTGAATCTTTGGTTTGTGTATGAACTCAGCTGGGAAGTGCTGAGTACTTTTAAGGGACCATTGAGACAATTTATTAAACTGTCTGCCAACTTATAATATCATATCATTATTCAATGTTCATATCGCCTGTATCTCTTTATTCAATGTAGTATTTGCACTATCCTCTACCCCCACTCTTGTCGTGTAGATCCCAAGATCAGGATCTTCGATCTGGGCAGGAAGAAGGCCAAGGTAGATGAGTTCCCTCTGTGCGGTCACATGGTGTCGGATGAGTATGAACAGCTGTCCTCTGAAGGTGAGCCCTTGGGGTTCAAAGGTTGTCCACTTTGCCTGATCAGAGATGCGATAGATTTATTTACCAGGCACCCATTAGTTCCTAACATATGTCAAACGAGATGTAGACGTAAACCGTGAAGCTGTTCACCTTCTAACAACCAAATTTCAACCGGAACGTCATGGATGGCCAGTGCTCTGATGCCTCTGCCGAACCAACATTAGCGATAAATCATTACTTGGGCAGTTATGTTTTGCTGTCCCAACCAGCCGGTTCAAAACCACTGGTTAAACATAGTTTGTTCTAGAACTATGCCCCACCACTTAACTATAATTAATTCAGAGCATAAATACGGTTTTGGTCTAATTAATAATAAATGCCTCTAGGCTGCTTTCTCATGTGTATCTTTTTCTTTTCTTGACTTGTGTTTACGTGTATATGTGTTACACCTTTCTCTAGCTCTGGAGGCTGCCCGTATTTGCGCCAACAAGTACATGGTGAAGACCTGCGGTAAAGATGGCTTCCACATCCGCGTGCGTCTGCATCCCTTCCACGTCATCCGCATCAACAAGATGTTGTCCTGTGCTGGCGCTGATAGGTAAGGACTGCTGCAAGGACATACACACATACACACACACTACTTATATTCCATAGATCCGTTGTACCTGCAGTTTATTAAGCTGGCCAGTCTCGCTGCCGTGCGGTTCTGGTGTGCAAAGGCTGCAGACAGTGAATCTTTGGTTTGTGTATGAACTCAGCTGGGAAGTGTTGAGTGCTTAAAGGGACCATTGAGACAAATTGAAAGAGACATGTCTACCTGTATTTAAGGTGGTCTACCTATGTTTAAGGTGGTCCAGCTATACATGATCTGTAGCTTGTGGGATCTGCTCTGTTCAATGCTTTCCTATTCTGTGATTTCATGTCCAGAGCTCCCATACTAGACTAGACATCTAATCCACAGCATGGCTGTAAATTCATCTTGCTTCCTGCTCTCTCTGTGTCCCCTCGGAGCTATGCAGGCCCTGCCCCTAATCTTTATTAACGATGCTTATTGGTTCGTGATTACGAACTACTTTCTCTCTCTGTGCCGTGCAGGCTCCAGACTGGGATGCGCGGTGCTTTCGGTAAGCCCCAGGGCACCGTTGCTCGCGTCAACATCGGCCAGGTGATCATGTCCGTGCGCACCAAGGCCAACAACAAGGAGCACATCATCGAGGCTCTCCGTAGAGCCAAGTTCAAGTTCCCCGGTCGCCAGAAGGTGAAACTCCTTACCCCTCCTCTTCTCCTTCCTCGGCTCTTCATACGTTTTGATGCAGTAATACAAGCTGGAAAACTGTTCATTTAATGTATTAGCATAACCCTAATATTCATTTTGGAAGTGGGAAACTTAAACCTGGAGCTTATTAATCTGGCCAGTCTCGCTGCCGTGCGGTTCTGGTGTGCAAAGGCTGCAGACAGTGAATCTTTGGTTTGTGTATGAACTCAGCTGGGAAGTGTTGAGTGCTTAAAGGGACCATTGAGACAAACAGTGTTCAATTTATATAGAACAGTGTCGTCACGTCTTTCAAATGCCAACTGTCAAAGTAAAACTGTTCGCACCAGTCCTTATAACAAGTGAACATCTGTCCCATCCCTTACCAGATCCACATCTCCAAGAAGTACGGCTTCACCAAGTTCAACGCCACTGACTTTGACGAGATGATGGCAGATAAGCGTTTGGTCTCTGATGGGTGTGGGGTCAAATACATGCCCAACAGGGGGCCCCTGAAGCGCTGGAAGGCCCTGCACGCCAACTAGAGCTGTTGCAATGCAGCCCCAACCAGATGGTTAAGAGAATAAAGTGGATTTGATTTAAAACAACTGCCGTTTGTTTACTTCTGTCATCACTGGAGGTCTTTATAAGGCTGGGCCGTTGACAAACTTTGGAGCAACTGCCAGGAAAAAGCATTTTACTTGGGTGTGATCATTTGATGGTGAACTATAAAAACTGGATTTATTTCCCCTCACTACACTTTTTTTTTTATATATATATTTTTTTATAAGAGTTTGCCCTCGTTTAATTTTACAATACCGACTGCTAGACATGCCTATTGTAGCATCAGTAGTGATGAAGATTGCAGTTAAAGTATTATAGGAGTGTGACAACAACTGTGTTGTGTTCATAATGCACCTAACACCAGTAAGGGTATAGTCCTATTAAAATGGTATTGTTTGAACTGGCACAATGCATTCAAGGTTGTTTTCAAACAGCAGGGTTGGAGTAACTTAAGTAATTAAAATCCGTTGGTTACAAAAAAAGACTAATCTAAATTAGATACTTTTAAATCGAAACGAATTTCCAGATTACATACATTAATAAATTGTCTCATGCTTTACTAATTGCCCCTTAATCTCATATGTGACGAAATGAGCGAGCAGTCAAATTTTCTTTGATCGGAACGTTGTATAAGAAGAAACGTGTGCAACAGCGATAGGAATGCATTTACTAATGAGGTAAGAAATGTAATGGCTTTTAGTTTTACTGTCAAAAGCTGGGTTGTCATTCGCTAACATTAGCTAATGGTAACTTAGCTCTGCATGATTTCTTTTTTTTTGTTCGCCTTGGCTAGGTAGGCTAAATGTTGTAGCCGCAATGTTCTTTGAGGTGACTAAAATATGGAATGTTTCCAATTCAAAATAAGTCCATGGAATTTATAAAGTACAGACAATCATTTCTGCCTTAATTTCATTATCTTTTTCAATAAACAATTTAGGCTACAAGACGTTAGTTTTAGTCGTCCTTCGGATTGGGCAATTGGCATGTTATAAATTACAAATTGGAGGAGTAATCAGTAATTGAGAGTTAAATCATAACACTAACCATGGGCAAAGGAAATATGAGGCACATGTTATCTCTTTGGTGCTCTGGCCTTCACTCTGACCCTTCCCTTACATCTGAACAACAGCTATGACTTGTGTTCAAGTTTGGCCTGTTTTTAGGCATGTCTAGCAGATAAACTAATAGAACCACCACCTAATGAGCACAGGATCAGCTAGATTCATGCTTCACTGAGAAACACAATGTAATGTGAAGTTATAGGCTGGGACGTCTGCTGAACAGTTGGACTGCAGGTTAACAAAATAGGCAGATGGGTCAAAGGTTTTTATGCATTTGTTGAGGTGTTTCTTTCCAGTTTTGCGACTGGCTGTGCTGCACCCATTCAGGTTCTCTTTGTTTCCTGCTGGAAGGGTCAGTTCTGGTCTCAGTGGGCAGAACAGCACACTGTTAACGACACATGATGCCTTAAGAAGCCCCGTGTGTGTGTGTGTGTGTGTGTGTGTGTGTGTGTGTGCGTGTGCGTGTGTGTCTGTGTCTGTGTGTAACAACTTGACACAACTGTTATCATTTGTAAGTGTACCCAGTGGTTTAAAAATTATTTCAATAAGTAAAGCAAGATAGCTGTCCACACTAAATTGTAAATACAAAGACGACAACACCTTTGGTAATTTTAATTCTAAACCACTTAACACCGTATTTACAACATATTTTCAGTTTTTTTACTGCTGGAAAGAGGAGAATGTTATAGTTTTCAAATGATACCTCTAACTATTACCCAAAGAGAGAGAAACAGCTTGATTGTTTGAAACCATTTTAAGAAGATGAACTGTAATAGTGCAGCCCAAGTAGGCCACCGCTGGAATCTGGAATCATCCAAAAAAGTCTGGACACACCACTGCCAGCAATAACCCAGGAACCCGTTTTAGCCGTGGAACCCGTTTAGAAACTGGATTGACTCCTGGTTTCTCAATAAGGACATTTTAGGGCCATATAAGACCCCTGGTTGTGTTCATGTGTGTTTTGTTCTTGTCAATGTTGCCTGCTCCATCTGACACCATGCTTCACCTGGGACTGAGCGCATCTCTCTGTGAGTAGAATACTTACCTAATGTGAAAGTATGTTTCCTCACGATCTTGTGGATTTTTTTTGTGGACACTTATCTTCATATAGGTGCAAAAAAACAAACCAAAAAAAACCAGTTTCATTCCATATATGGATGGATGTTTGTTTTTGGAATACAATGTATTTTTCTTTTTTCTTAATCTTTTCGTCTGGAATTTAAAAAAGTAGTGGTAGTTTTGCATGTATATAATATAAAATAAATATCATTAAGCTTTTGATTCATGATGTATTTTATGTATTTTTCAGTGCTGATTGCAGCTTGCTGCATGCAAACCCAAGCAGGTAAGCTGAATGTTGAGTGTGCTTGTTAATATTTCATCTACCGTATTTAATAATTTCACAGCTTTTCATAACCCTAGACTTTCATAACCCCTTTACTTTAAAGCTACTATACGTAACTCTTTTGTATTAACGTATTATCAATACATTTCCTCTGATCAGGCCCCTTGAAGTCTCAACCCTTATTCCTTTTGCCTGCCATGCACGGGGGCGATCTCCCGCAAAACTATGACAAATGGCTTTACGGCTTTTAAGTTTATCACTAAATCAGGAAGAGATTCTTTTGGGCGGTATAACAGTCTGGTCATGGCTAGCGGATTCAAATGCACAACGCATTAAAGTGCATGTCTTCTTTGCGACGGTGAGGGAAAATAATTACACAGGCAAATGGTTGAGGTCGGCAAAATCCCCTCCTACAGAAAGTTCCCAATAGTAGCTTTTATTCATAATATCATTTAAAAAAAAATTAAATACTGTGGGATCTTCCCAGAGCTCAGGCTTCCTCTGGTAGTTTGGTTCTCTGGAATGGATCAAAAACTCCATTACTGTTGCAGTGGAAATGTCAACGTTGTTCCCTATTCATTGCTGGCGCTTACTTAACATCCCCCCATCCTTCTTTCCACCTCCTCCCTCAGAGAGAGTCATCACCTGTGATAATGGAAGCAACGTTCAGCGCCTGACCTGTGGTAGGACACATCATATTCCGACATAGAGATTCTCTGTGCCATGGCCAAATCGTTCTGTGATTTAAAACAACGCAGTTTAGCTCCAAACGCAGGCGATCTCCATCCCATGCCTGAAATTGTTCCATCACTAATAAATGCTTAATTGGACGCTTTTGTCAGACTTGAATCCAACCTTGGATTGACCTCTGTCTTTCCGTCCATCCAGGCGGAGGGGAGGTGATCATTGTCCAGAGGGCCTTGTACGGGCGTTCAGACCGAACCACATGCTCTGCCGGCCGGCCTCCAGGTCAGCTGATCGACACCCATTGTAAACAGGGAGGAACCCTGGAAGTCCTCTCTGCCAGGTAACACTAAGCACATCACTTTGTGTACAGTCCAGTGTGTATGTATGTATTTATGTGTATATATATATATATATATATATATATATATATATATATATATATATATATATATATATATATATATATATATATATATATGCACGTATGCATGCAGCATAGCCTACTACTGGTGCATTGTGTAGGGCCAGAGTATGGTAGATACTAACTACAGATTACAAGTACTATGGGTTACTAAATCACATTGTCAGCGCTTTGATTTTCTGTAATCATATTTACAGTCATATTTTCACTGACTACCAATCACATTTCAGAATGAGTTATCATAAAACCATCCTAACATTTTTGAAAAATCTGTATTTTATATTTTCCCTCCTCCAGGTGTAATGGCAGACAGGTGTGTGAGCTGAACACTCAGGTTTTCCGGTTATCGAATCTCTGTTTTGGAACCTTCAAATACCTGGACACAACTTACACCTGCATACCAGCAAGTGAGCATCTTTGGGCAACTATGTATGATTTTCTGAAAAAGAATTGTAACAAACATAGCTCTAAACTTTTTATATATCATCTGTCGTACTTTCAGTCACCTTTGAGTCCTGTGAAGGTCAGGATGCACGCCTGGACTGTGGTGGGTTCAAACAAGTCTTTCTTCTGATCAATTACGACAAACAGACAAAGATTGATATACAGAGGAAAAAGATTCTCCTGGTTTCTCTCTCCCTGCTCAATCCTCATATAGATTCTGTTTAGGCTCACAGTGTGTCCCACGTTTAGTTTTAGCCTGGCATCTTGCACCATAAAGCATTTTTACCTAAACATTTGGATTATTAATTACATTTTGAAATATGTTAGTGGTCATATAAACACTATGTTCGTGTCTCCTCAGGAGTTAATCTGATCAAGGTGGTTGCCGCTAACTACGGCCGCAGAGACAAACAAACCTGCTCCATTGGACGACCGGTTAATCAGGTGACCAAGACGGACTGCATCCTGTCAAGTTCTCTGTCAGAGGTGGCCAAGAGGTAAGCCAATGACCAATGGGATGGGCCGAACAGAGCGTGCTCAGTAACAGAAGAACAAGTGTTAGTGTTGTTCTAAAGAGCCTTTTCAAAACAAATGTCACAAGGAGCTGCACATACAAAACTGTCCAAATCCAAGAAAACCGATGTAAATGGCGTCAACCGCGTTACAATAAGTTGGTACAAGTCTCTGTTTCCGTCTCCCTCTGTCCAGGTGTGAAGGCAAAAGCAGTTGTTCTGTGCCCGCAAACAACGGAGTGTTCAGTGACCCATGTGTGGGAACCTTCAAATACCTGCAGGTGTCGTACACCTGCGTGGCCGTCCTGCAGCCCAGCGAGCCCTTCCGTGAGCCCAGTGTTTACGTGTCACGTTATTTATTTATTTAGGAAGCTGTTATGGAGTCCACGTAATAAAGTTGTGTCTGAGGAGAATCCTGTTGTGTTCACAGGGCGACACATTGCGTGTGAGGGCTCTGTGATTCAACTGTCATGTGGTAAGATTCCTCCACGGGCCTCCCAGTATAGGCTACATGAACCCCAAATATGATAAAAGACGATCTATATAAACTTTGCAGGTAGTACGATCTACGTTAACTGTATTTTTGTTACTCAGGGTCCGAAGTGATTGATGTCAAAAGTGCCAACTACGGCCGTAGCGATCGTACTACCTGCTCCTTTGAACAGCCAGCGTCTAAGCTCAACAACATCACTTGTTCCGGTCCCAACAACAAACTGGATGAAATGTACCTGTCCACACTATATGATATATGATACAAGTTCAAAAACGAAATAATGTATATATATATATATATATATATATATATATATATATGCTACAGAATATATGACAATAGAATAAGGCAAAAATCCAAGTCCAATATGTGTCGATGCTAAATCAAAATGTATGTATGTTACTACCCAAATGTTACTTTCTGAAAATTGGGGACATATATTGGCTTTGAGGGTTGGACATTTGAATGTTTTCTCTTAAATCTCATTTTCTTAGTTTTGGTTAGTCATACAAAGTTGTTTGTGCCCAGAGCTTCTTTAATTAGCGAATAACCTTTGCTCTGTTTGACAAATGGCAGATGCTTTGGGAAGAGTAGGTGTGAGGTCCCCGTGACGGATGTCTTGTTTGGAAACACTTGTCCCAACATTTACAAGTACCTTGATGTTTCCTATTCATGTGAGCTGTGGGGTGAGTGATTCAATCAACTCTCTAAGGTTGTGAAGTGTATTTGTATTTTTAGAAGAGTGGAAATAAAGGTGAAGAGCTATGGAAATCTGCTCCTGATAGTAATAATTATAGGAGCATGACTTTATGAATTGTTATTATAGTTGATCTCCAGTGACAATAAATCTAGAGCCAATATAAATTAAGATGTACCCGTCAATCATAAATGTCGGTTCACTGAGGATTGGAAATCTCAGTCAACACATATGGCCAATCCATACACAAACGTGCAATATAACTACGTTTTTCATTTCACATGGAGGGAACAGCAAGGGAGTTGTAATTACCACATTCACAAGAAAGCAATATTCACAACTGTTACGAACCCTGCTGGGTTCACAACCCAATAGGGGGTTAAATGAAATGGGTTCCAGTTTCCTAGGGGACCAAGATCTAATAAACAAGCAGTGTTTCAGAATAAATACCAATGTGTAGAATATTTCATATTCTCATATGCAGAATATCGGTTAAATTGTGCATAAATCACAATTTCAATTCATATTCCAATGAATGTTATACATTTCAGATTAATCCACATGTCTGATGGAAGCTTCATGGAGAGATGAGACCCAGGACGTCAACTCATCTGACTTCTCTTTACTTTAATGTCAATGTCCTGTTCAACTTATAGGCTATATTTTACCACCCTATCTTTGTCAAACAACTAATCAATCACATTCTTAATTGAGGCAAAGGCTGTAGAGTTGTGTTAATTTCTGTTTTCTAACCAATTCAATCAGATTCGGCGTTTTTTAGTAGTAGTGATAGAATAATTGCATTTGGGACATAGATCGTTTAATTGTAATTGCTATGATCAAATTTTCATATAAATCTTGATACAATATATATATATATCTTTTTATGTCATTGGTATAGGGGTTCTGATTATCACCTGCCTTGCTGATCCTAATGTGAAATAAATGCATTTTAATAACGCAACTTTGGTGCTATACAGTTAAAGTATACACCTATACTTATGCTCTGTCATAAGTCGCATGGACCTGAAAACACATTTTGAGTACCATATACTCCCGGAAAAAGGGGCATTTTAGCTTCCAAATTATATCATTATCTTTCTAAACTTAACAATAATCATTGTGTGATGCATGACTGCCTCTTAACAGAGTTCACAGTACTGTGCAAAAGTTTTAGGCAGGTGTGTAAAGAAAGAATGCTTTCAAAAATCGAAGTGTCAATATATTGTTTTTATCAATTAACTAAATGCAAAGTGAATGAACAAATGAACAATCTAAATCAAATCAATATTTGCCGTGACCACTCTTTGCTTTCAAATGTTTGCCAGCATTCTTTCACACCTGCCAAAAACGTTTGCACAGTACTGTATATATATAAAGTACTGTGCTAAAGTTTTAGGCAGGTGGGTTGGGGGTGCTGTAAAGTAAGAATGCTTTCAAAAGTAGAAATACATAGTTTGGTTTCCATCAATTAACAAAACGTGAAGTGAATGAATAGAAGAAAAATTAAATCAAATCAATATGTCGTGTGACCACCCTTTACCTTCAAAACAACATCACCTGCCTAAAGCATTTGCACATTACTATATATATATATATATATTTCCTGTTCCACCAGCAGGGGTTTTTGAACAAAATCTCAAAATGTATACACTCGACAAACATAGCTGATGGCTTCAATTGAAGAGGATACTTGTATATTAGTTGAATTGTATTCCATGGTAAGTTGTCAAGAGTTCCCTGCTCACTAACAAACATTGAGTTCCTTGAGCTTTAAGCAGAAACAATCCATTGTAATCCAATTGATTTGTTTTTTTGGACAGTATTCCAGGTTAAGTTGTCAAGCATTGGTTACTCAAATGCCACACCACAAGGAAAGAAAAATAACAAGTGCCTATAGATATTTCAGATACAAAGCCACATAAAGTGTGCATATTCACTTCTGATGTAAATACACTCTTACGTGGTACCATATATTGATGACTACCTGCACAAAAGTAATTGCGCTAATATCTAAATGCTATCTCTTTTTAGAATCTTTTTTTTTAAAGTATGTTAGAAGTGTCCCTTGAAATATCCAATGTGCCCAATTCTATAAAATCTTACTTGCACCAAATGTAGGACAATTAGGAACGTCTGAATCCATGGAGAAGGATTTGCCCAATGTTATTTAAGTGCTATACTAATCTATAATCTATACTACTGCGTATACTGTGATAACTGGAAGTTAGATTCTAGAATTCCCTGGCAGGGTAAATGTGAAAATGTATATTTTGTGCTTGCCCATCAGTGTAGATAGATACTTTCTAATTGTGTTAAGGCACTGCTTGATTATTGTAGAGATGGTATATGGTGGTGGATATTGTCCTAGTGAGCGTAGGGGCTGATTTGTTTGTTGGTAGACGACAGGGTGTAATATTGTTAGCATGAAGCTTGATAGTGACCACTAGGGGCGCTTTCTACCTGAAGAAGATATATATGGATGCTGACTCTAATGTCTAAAGTCAGGCAGAACAGTCCGGCAAGACATTACATCCAGGAAGCCTTTACTTTTAGTCAACTAACGAACTAAGTTAGCACTGAAGATACATTACATTTCGTTCTACATTCTTTCTACATTGTTGTGACTGCAAACATTTATAATTATCACGTATAACTCATATGAATCAAATTTTAACCGCTACTGCTAATTGTGTGAGGGATTCTTATTATAGTCTGTCTGACTGATCCAAATGTGTAATCAAAAGTTTCCATCAACTGTGAATCTTGCCCATTCAACTAATGAACACTTTGGTCCTAAATGTATTTATGGATTGGCCATAGGACAATAGCTAGAGGATTCAAAGTGAGGCCCAAACTGAGAATGAATAGAAATGGCTCTCCACCAGGGAATAAGATTTGTGCCAAATATCTAGAAAGGCATTTATAAAATCCAAAAGCAAAACTAAAATCTACCCTTTTTTTTTTTTTTTTAAATAAACAAGTAAAATCTTACAAATCTATTTTGTTCTTATGGTTTTCACATTTGTCATTTAAATCCACAGTTTTCTTATTTTATGGATTTTATTTCTTTACATCTGTGACTTTGCTTGTGGAATTATGGCACAAATCTCACCTAAGGGCAGGGGTTAAAAGATTATTTATTATTGGCCCATTGGAGTTGGAGTGACAGCTCATACACCCACTCGTAACGCATCATCATTATGTGCTTCATTCTCTACAGGGCAGTCGAGATAGTTATATAGACAACATACAATGATATATCCTTGTTATCCTTGGATTTTCCAAAACGCTTGCTGACTGGGCGCTAATTTTGACTGACTTTCAGACTCACTGGCCACAGACACAGTTATTTTTCCATACAGTTGATCGACTTTGTGCAGCGCTTTCCATAAGCGCCGGCTGCTGGCCAAACAGCCAACTACGAATTTCCGTTAAGCCGGCTACTTCACAATATAATGTTATCATTAACAAGTTCTCAATGTGTGTACGTTTACGACCTGTCACTGTTACTTTTGCAAGGTTACGAGTTATACCTGGCAACAATTTTCAGAGAGTTGGCTATTCTCACACAATAATAGCGGAATGGTTTCATTTGGAGATTGGTGAAAAGACAAAATTGGCAGAGGTTTACTCATTTAAAACCACTACAAAGGCTTGATAAATCTTAGTGAATGTGTTGATAAATACAAAATAATAAATAAGGTCTACTGATTCTTGCAAAAGTTCTGATCTTGGTATGTTTTCTTTTATTTCTAATAGTTATTTACAGACTGTAGGCTAAAACGCACAAGAAGCCACTTCTCCTATAAAATAATTCAGTAGATGGTTACACCCGGGTAGGTGAGCCGATCCACCGAAAATTCATTTTAAAACCCAGTGTCAACACACAGGGTCTGCAGTTCAGTCCACCTGTGAAACGGTTGCCCAAGACGCACTCCCCAAAAAGGTTCCCTGTTGACTATAGTTCTGTGCGCTTCCCGGATTGCTTCAATCGCTGTAACTCAATCACATCGTATTTTTCCCGAAAATAAATTTCGAATTATTTCTACAACCGGTTCTGAACGTCACATCATTGAATTAGTGTTTGCAGATAAGGATGCGTCAGATGACAATTCCGGCACTCCATGGTGGCTGAGCAATTCAATATGCTTTACATGAGGCAAGTAGTAATAATACAATAATAATAAGGCAATAGCAAGGATATATCATTGCAGGTTGTCTATATCACTATCACTACTGACCTGTAGAGAATAAAGCATGGAGCGCATAATGATGCGTTACGAGTGGGTGTATGAGCTGTCACTCCAACTCCGATGGGCCAATAATAAATCATCTTTTAACCCCTGCCCTTAGGTGAGATTTGTGCCACAATTCCACAAGCAAAATCACAGAAAGATATAAAAAACATTAAATAAGAAAACATGGATTTAAATGACAAAGCTGAAAACCTTACGAAAAATATAGATTTGTAAGATTTGACTTGTTCGTTTATTTATTTTGTGTTTGTAGATTTTAGGTTTGGCTTTTAGTTATACTTTTGTAGACATTGGGCACAAATTTCATTCCGTAGTGGAGAGCCATTTCTATTCATTCTCAGTTTGTGCCTCACTTTGAATCCTCTAGCTATTGTCCTATGGCCGAACCATAAATAAATGTAGGACCAAAGTGTTTATTAGTGAATAGGCAAGATTCACAGTTGGTGAAAACTTTTTATTACACATTTAGATCAGTAAGACAGACTATAATAAGAATCCCTCACACAATTAGAAAAAGTTCACAGCAATTTAGGGATGTTTTTCCTGAGTGCAATTATACTATCACTAATACACAATGATGTGGTGATATCATCCAATCTGAGGGAATTGATTATATTCGAATACAGAAACTAATAAAGTTAATACAACTCTACAACCTTTACCTCAATTAAGAATTTATATTAATTAGTTGTTTGATAAAGAAAGGCTATATTTTACCACCCTACAAGTTGAACAGGATATTGACATTTAAGTCAAGAGAAATCCGATGAGTTGACATCCGGGGGTCTTACTGTTGATGCGTTGATCCACCATCCAGACGTGTTGATTAATCTGCAAAAATAATGTACATTTGAAATGAAATGTTGATTGCTCCACCCATTCCTGAGATATTCTGTGTGGCTTTTGTATTAAAACGTTTCTTGTTTGTTACGATCCAGATTATGATCCCCTAGGAAACAAACACCAATGAATCTGACCCGCTCAAAAGGGGGGGGGGGGGATGAACTTTGAAGTCATGCGCTGAAAACAAAGTTTACAAGAAATTCCAGTGGCTCTTTACCAATATTTCCACTCTACAATGAGTAATAAGGAGCAGTTTCGCGATGCTAGACTTTATCGGAGATCTCCAGGTACCGAGAAAGGCTGGGGACTTCTAAATGCAAAAGTGTCGTTTGAACGCCGGCGAAAACGGCCGGCCATAAACACGCCCCTTACATGTTATTGGTCAACGTCTTCAATGACGTGCGGTGCCGAAAATGCTGCTCCGCCGTTTACAAGCACACGACTTCAGCATGTCACTGCCCCAATATCAAGGACTGCCCTAAAGACTTTTGATTGGTTCTGCTATGCAGGTTTTTTTTTTTTTTTAAACTCTAAAATAGTTTCTGCCCAGTTTAAGCGACGAAACCAGGGGGAATGTCTTCCGTCTCTAGTAGTGCAAAGCGTTTAGAGAACGATGCAGTGTCTAAATAAGGAGTAGGCTAACTGCTTGGTTCACTCACCCACACAGGAATAGAGAACTTCCATGTACTTGTAAGTGCCGACACAAGGGTCCCCATACAAGGCGTTGCTCACCCTGAATTCACACGACTTCTTCCCATTGCATACGCTTTGGTCAAAGGTAATTTGCAAAAAAAGGGGGGGTGGTTATTGATAAGAAAAAAAATCGTGGCAGAGATAATACTGCATTAATGACAACTGGTAGATAAGAAGGTAAAGCAAAAATCTATTGTAAATACTAATATATATATATATATATATATATATATATATATATATATATATTTCAGGGTTTACAATCCTCAAAGCCATGCATGGTAAGTCTCCTCGTTTTAGAAAGAAACTTTTGACAAAAGTCAATTGGATTTAGACTTCATATAGATTTACTTAGGAGATGGCTTATTGGCTTACTGAATTGTGTGTTGTGAAAATATGACTACATGTACACAATATGAGGTCATATTGTCCTAACATACCGGTACATGCAGCACTGTTCCCAATAAATGCCTCAATACGGCTCTGATTATATATATATATATATACACACACACACACACACACACACACACACACACACACACACACCTCATATATACCGAATTGGTATATTATTCGGCACTAAATACTGTGGACAAGTAGCCTACTTGTATGGCGTTCCGTTGAATGGAACAAGAGCAGAACAAGCAACGTTTCTGAGCTGCGACTCCGGGCGTTCCAAGGAGCACGTAGTAGAATCCCGACGGCCGTAACTGACGCTGTGAATTTCAAGCTCTCCAAACCCTTAGGAACAAAAAGACAAGAAAGTGGGCATTGGGGGTGGTGAAAAAAATTATAATGATCGTTTTTTATGTATATGGTTGTCGATGTAAACTGGAGAGCACGTGAAAGAATCTTACTGCACTCCAGGTGAGCCACGCAGCCTTCACAGCCGATATATTGCTCTGTCCCAAAAAAAAAAAAAATATATATATATATATATACACTTTTTATCAATCCCGTGTCAACTCCATAACAGCTTCATGAAATGATATTAATGTAGGGGAGACGAGGTACAGTTGTAACAATTTGAGATTTTCCCATTAAATTAAAATCTATTTACACTGGAATAGCCAATTTTCTATAATTAACTTCAATGTGTCAACGACTGAAACAATGTATTTTAGTAGTTTTATGAAATATGTTCGGGTTGTCAAATTGATTTCAATACAGTCTGTCCACTGGTACAACCGTGTCATGTTACAACCGTTCCTGGTCCCCCACAACACAACTGAAATGCAAGCCACTCACAGACAGGCCGCTTGAGCCTGGGGATGCAAGTATACGACACCTCCAGGTATTTATAGGTCCCATAACAGGGATCAGTGAACTCTGTGTTCGTTGCAGGGACCACACAGTTGCTTTTGCCTTCACACCTGGAGAGAGACGGAAACGGAGATAATTAGCAACTTAATGCAACACTGCACGGTGTCATCTTGACATCGTCGAGATAGAACCTTCCATCTCGATGGAGGACACAAGAAAGTTTCTATTGTTGTTTTTGTAAGTACAGCACCTTGTGACATTTGTTTTGAAAAGGCTCTTTAGAAATCAAGTTTGCATTACATGACTAACAGTAACACTTGTTATTCTGTTACATGAACAACACTAAGACTTGTTGTTCTGTTAGTGAGCACGCTCTGTTTGAGCTCTCCAGTTTGTATGGGCCCATCCCATTGGTTATTGGCTTACCTCTTGGCCACCTTTGACAGAGAACTTGACAGGATGCAGTCCGTCTTGGTCACCTGATTAACCGGTCGTCCAATGGAGCAGGTTTGACTGTTTGTGCGGCCGTAGTTAGCGGCATCCGACTTGATCACATTAACCCCTGAAGAGACACAAACATAGTGTTAACATATTGTACATATTTAAGTAAGTCCAAATCCAAGGGTAAACCTGCAAGCCAATAGCTGATATTGCCTGCTACTGCGATAGAAGTCTCATGCTGGCAGGTACTTTTTTCTTTGGTATTAAAGTCTGTGTGTCATAATGAACTAGAAGAAGCAGCAGTTTGAACCCACCACAGTCCAGTACAGCAGTCTGGCCTTCACAGGACTGAATAGTGACTGGAGAAAAAGACCAAAGAAATAGTAAAATTGAAGTTTGTTACGTTACACTGCGACAGAGAAAACATAGGTTGTCATTGCAAATAACAGATCCTAAACTGACCTTCCTGGTTTAATAAAGTAAAGTATTGCTGCTAATGTAGGTCTATGACAAAGGGAAATATTTCTATGCAGAGGAAATACATTTGAAGAATAAATACAATGCTTCAGTAGACGAGTGTATAAGGGTGGGGCTCCGCTCATGGCAGGTCACACACAGAGAGATGGTCTGAACGCCATGACACACTTGATGGTGTTCTCTTTGTTCGACTTCCTTTTACGTAATGAACAAAGTTGTGAAACCATCCGGGTTTCAGAGGACTCCTTAGTAATGAAACCGCATAAGTGGCATAATATCACAAGATGGAGGCTTTCTTGGCCTGTGAGGGACCCTCTGTTGTCAGATCACTTAGACCATACAGACAAAATCATCCCAAAAACCCATAATCCTTCAAGAGTGGGAACTTACTTTTGTAATTCAAGTTTGAATTGACTAAATACACTACAAAGTAAATGTGGGTTATAGTTCTGAAAAGCTGTGAAAATCACTTAATATTGTTGATTAATAAACAAGCCCCCCCCCCCCCCCCACACACACACACACTATTCTCTAGTTTTTAGCTTACCTGCTTGGGTTTGCATGCAGCAAAAAGATGCAAGCAGCACTGAAAAAGATGCAAAACAGGGTAATGTTAGCTATTAGATTTTAAGAATCAGAGTCAATGTTTCCCTCCATGCACACATTTAGTTTGTTCCAACACAGAAGATTTAAGAATGACTAGTAAATTATGTAGTTCACGAATAAAGTGGAGAAAAAAAAATGGAAAGAACATTGTTTGAATTTTGAATTGTTTGAATTGTTTTTTTTCCCATTAGAGGTTAGAGTATCATTCAAATCCAAGTGCAAATTTTATTTAAATAAAAATAGCAATACTACATTTTGTATAAAATCAGGATCAAATATTGTGATTTTTTTCATAATTACTATGCCTTCAAAGACTTATTATCATATAAGCATGTAAACACTTGCTCCTATTTAGCTGTATTCTACTCACAAAAAGATGCACTCAGTCCCAGGTGACGCATGGTGTCAGATAGAGTCATGGAAGTTGATAGAAAGCCATAGACAGCCTGGGTTTTTATATGTTCCTAAAATGTTCCTAATTGGGACAACAGGAACCACCTGCTCTTTTTCCGATAAGTCTAAAACCGGTTCCTGGGTTATTTCTGGTTAGTTGAGGCATTGCTTCAGTTTCTCAGCAACAAGGAACATAGTTATGAAATGTATGAACTTTTGTTGCTGGGTTGTTGTTTCCCAGGCACATTAGATTTAAAAATATATAAATTGCTATGATGCTATATCTCTTCTTTAATTGAAGGCATTTCCATCCACATTGTTTGAAGTGGTTTAGAAGGACCAAAAGCCCTAACAAAATGCAAAAATGATCTAAAAAATCAAATACACAGGAAACGTTTGACCTCTGTCATTGCCAACAAAGGTTATGTTACAAAGTATTGAGTTGAACTTTTGTTATTGACCAAATACTTATTTTCCACCATCATTTACAAATAAATTCTTAAAAAATCCTACAATGTGATTTCCTGGATTTTTTTTTCTCATTTTTGTCTCTCTTAGTTGAAGTGTACCTATGATGAAAATGACAGACCTCTCTCATCTTTCTAAGTTGGAGAACTTGCACAATTAGTGGCTGACTAAATACTTTTTGGCCCCACTGTATATATATGTGTGTGTGTGTGTGTGTGTGTGTGTGTATGTATATGTGTGTGTGTGACTTTGTGTGTGCCTGTATGTGTTTGATTTATTTTTCTTTATTTTTATAAGCACTGCATGTGTACTTGATTGACTCATTGCTGTATTATTGCAAGTAACCCTAGTTGTGTCTCAGGATAAAAGTGAGAAAGAGTGGTTGTGAGGGTTCCGCGGACATCCGTCCGGTAGAGGGCGCTGAAGGGCTGTGGTGGTGATGAAGCACTCCTCTGACAGGTCACCGGATTGCAACAGGTGAGTTCAATCTGGTGATCAGTTGGGGGAGTGCTATATAAGGGTGTCTGTTTGTTTCAGTAGGGAGGCTGACACACGCCGGAAGGCTGAGCGCATGCAGAGTTGCAGTCCCACGAAGAGCGAAGCACCAGCACCAGCACCAGCAGCGTGGGCTTACGGGTGGGGGTGTGTGGGTCTGGGACAATAAAAGGGTTTCTCCAGCTACACTCCTTGGTCTGCCGTCTCCTCTGTGCTCAGAACTCCTCACAGTGGTCAACACTGAACTGTGAAGCAATACACAGGACAGAGAAGATCACTCTGAAAGGACTTTTGAAATCAACCCATTGACCTCAGAACTAGGGTGAATGCTTGAGGTTGGATGCTGTTGTGACACACACACACAAACCTTTTAACAGGCGAATTATTAAAAAGAGACCCGTAAAGGAACTAAATTGTTACATAGCTCTAAGAGATGTGAGAGGAACATATTTGGATAAATGAAATTGATATAAGTCTTCACCAGGTTTGCACACACTGTAGCTGGTATTTTGGCCCATTCCTCCATGCAGATCTTCTCCAGAGCAGTCATGTTTTGGGGCTGTCGCTGGGCAACACAGACTTTCAACTCCCTCCACATATTTTCTATGGGGTTGAGGTCTGGAGACTGGCTAGGCCACTCCAGGACCTTGAAATGCTTTGTACGGAGCCACTCCTTCGTTGCCCGAGCGATGTGTTTGGGATCATTGTCATGCTGGAAGACCCAGCCACGTTCCATCTTCAATGCTCTCACTGATGGAAGGAGGTTTTGGCTTAAAATCTCACGATACATGGCCCCATTCATTCTTCCCTTAACACGGATCAGTCGTCCTGTCCCCTTTGCAGTAAAACAGCCCCAAAGCATGATGTTTCCACCCCGTTGCTTCACAGTAGGTATGGTGTTCTTGGGATGCAACTCAGCATTCTTCTTCCTCCAAACACGACGAGTTGAGTTTTTACCAAAAAGTTCTATTTTGGTTTCATCTGACCACATGATATTCTCCCAATGCTCTTCTGGATCATCCATATGCTCTCTGGCAAACTTCAGACGGGCCTGGACATGTACTGGCTTAAGCAGGGGGACACGCCTGGCACTGCAGGATTTGAGTCCCTCTCGGCGTAGTGTGTTACTGATGGTAGCCTTTGTTACTTTAGTCCCAGCTCTCTGCAGGTCATTCATCAGGTCCCTCCGTGTAGTTCTGGGACTTTTGCTCACCGTTCTCATGATCATTTTGACCCCACGGGATGAGATCTTGCGTGGGGCCCCAGATCGAGGGAGATTATCAATGGTCTTGTATGTCTTCCATTTTCTTACAATTGCTCCCATAGTTGATCTATTCACACCAACCTGCTTGCCTATTGCAGATTCACTCTTCCCAGCCTGGTGCAGGTCTACAATTTTCTTCCTGGTGTCCTTCGACAGCTCTTTGGTCTTGGCCATGGTTGAGTTTGGAGTCTGACTGTTTGAGGCTGTGGACAGGTGTCTTTTATACAGATGACGAGGTCAAACAGGTTGCATTAATACAGGTAACGAGTGGAGGACAGAAGAGCTTCTTAAAGAAGAAGTTACAGGTCTGTGAGAGCCAGAAATCTTGCTTGTTTGTGGGTGACCAAATACTTATTTTCCACCATCATTTACAAATAAATTCTTTAAAAATCCTACAATGTGATTTCCTGGATTTTTTTCTCATTTTTGTCTCTCATAGTTGAAGTGTACCTATGATGCAAATTACAGACCTCTCTCATCTTTCTAAGTAGGAGAACTTGCAGAATCAGTGGCTGACTAAATACTTTTTGGCCCCACTGTATATACATATATGCACCTTTATAAATCGTAGTAAACATGTTTTAAAGTTGTTAGATTCACACAAAGGCCTTTTTGGGGCAGGACTTCACTTCAACTAAAGTTTTGCTGTTCTCTTCCTTGAGACCTGATCTGACCCTTCCCTCCAGGAAACAGATCGTAGAAACTCAGAGGGTGGAGCTCACAAAGTTACAGAGCAGGAAGCATGGAAGGTAAAAGCAAAACAAGAACTCAACAAAACCGTAACCTTTTGGCCGGTAAGTAAGCTGATCAGAAGACCACTGTGTGCATTATCCTATATGTGGTGTGTTATTTCTGGCCTGATCACAATGTTTTGGGAGATCGGCTGTCAAACTGTTCAGTGCTTAGTTAGTTAACTTAAAGTAAAGGCTTCCTGGATGTAATGTCTTGCCGGACTGTTCTGCCTGACTTTAGACAGAGTATGCATCTATATATATCCTCTTTCTGCAGGAAGATAGCATTTAGATATCAGCTCAATTTCTTTTGTGCAGGTAGTCTTCAATATATGGTACCACCTAAGAGTGTGTTTACATCAGAAGGTGAATATGCACACTTTATGTGAGTTTGTATCTAAAATATCTATAGGTGCTTGTTATTTTTCTTCACTTGTGGTGTGGCATTTGTATAACCATTATTATGCCTGACAACTTAACCTGGAATACAATTCAACTAATATACCAAATAGTAGGTAAGTATTCTACTCACAGAGAGATGCGCTCAGTCCCAGGTGAAGCATGGTGTCAGGTGGGGTTGTGGAAGTTGATACAAAGTCATAGACAACTTGGGTATTTATATGTTTCTGAAACTTTCCTAATCAAAATAACAGGAATCACTTCCTCTTTTTCCATGAGTCTAAAACCGGATCCAGGGATGATTGCTGTTTGTTTTTGGCATCGCTTTATTTTTTCAGAGGGAACAAGGAACACACAGTTATGACATTTATAAACATTTGATGCTGGGTTGTATGTGTGTGTGTGTGACTGTGTGTGTGTGTGTGTGTGACACAGTTATGACATTTATAAACATTTGATGCTGGGTTGTTGTGCATATTATAAGCACATTTAAGTGTTTGAAGAGGTGTCTTTACATATTACGGTGGCTGACAGTGTGTAACTATTACTTTGATTTGATTTCATCCATTGCCTGTTCTCTTGTTGTGAAGCGTCTTTGGGTGTAAGAAAAGCGCTATATAAATAAAATGAATTATTATTATTATTATTATAAAAAGTATGATATTAATTGGTAATAAAACAGAATTTGTAATGGAGGAAAGAAGTAACAAGTTAAATAAGTTAAAATAGAATTAGTTCATCATGCTATGAGGTCTTCTTTTGTCTAAATAAACTCTTATTTATTTAGTTGTTCGGCTAATGAGTTTATTAACCACAAGTGCAGTTCATTAAAAAGTAAAGTATTAATAAAAATGTTAGGCTGCTGGCAAAAAAGCTGTTCCATTTTAGAGTCCTGGAAACATCAAGCACATCTTCACTTCTCTCACATGTAGCATGTGATCAGAAGAAAAATACTTCATTAAAAAATAGAAAGAAAATGTTCATTAAAAAATGAGTGTGTGTATCGCTTATGTCCACATTGCTGCTACTCTGAGATAGAGTTGACATTACCCGCTGACAAAATGTCAACAAAAACTCTTATGGAGTTGAGAAAAACAATAATACTATGATGCCAAGTATTGTAAAAGATTTTCAGATATTTTGCAGCTTAAATCACATTTTAGCGTTAAAAAGTGGGGACAAAAAACTTAAACAAGTAGGGTCACGGCTAAAGCATACACATTATAATGAGAACATTTAATAAATAAAGTTTTATTTTCTGAGCACCATATTGGTTACTGCATCACTTAATATATTCGGTAAGTATTATTGATTTAAAAAAGTTTTAATGGTAATATTTAGAAAATTCATTAATGTTATCCCACATGACATTTTGTCTGGAGTCTTCACGTGATTCTCAATGAAAGCACTTAAAAGACATTGTTTGAAACCAAGATTTTAGTAATAAGTAAATAACATCCTCATAAAGGCAAAAAATATTTGGATGCGCAGTTTTAACCTACTAAAATATTGTATCAATTGAAAACCTTATTCGTCACTGGGCCATATATATATATATATATATATATATATATATATATATATATATATATACACACACATATATAAATACATATATATGTGCACCTTTATAAATCATAGTAAACATATTTTAAAGTTGTTAGATTCACACAAAGTCCTTTTTGAGGCCTTCTTGTGTCACTTCAACCTTCAAGTGTTGCTGTTCTCTTCCTTGAAACCTGATCTGACCCTTCCCTCCAGGAAACAGATCGCAGAAACTCAGAGGGTGGAGCTCACAAAGTTACAGAACAGGAAGCATGGAAGGTAACCAAGCACTTCAACAGAACCGTACAGCGTATGACTGATAGGTAAGCTGATTAGAAGATCAAGGTGTGCTTCGTCCAATATGTGGTGTTATTTCTGGCCTGATCACAATGTTTTGGGAGATCGGCTGTCAAACTGTTCAGTGCTTACTTAAAGGAAAGACTTCCTGGTTGTAATGTCTTGCCGGACTGTAGACTTTAGACATTAGAGTATGCATCTATATATATATATATATATATATATATATATATATATATATATATATATATATTAATATATATAGACGTGGGTCTGTAAAAGAGAAGTAAGAGAAAGTGTTAGTTGTTGTTTGTGTTTTTTTTGTAAGCGTGTGTGTGAGTGAAAGATAGCAAGAGACTGAGTCTCTCTCTCTCTCAAGTGTGTGTGTGTGTGAGATAAAAAAAAAGACATTGTGTGTGTGTGTGTGTGTGTGTGTGTGTGTGTGTGTGTGTGTGTGTCCACGTCTTCACATCACAGTTATCCTATAGTGGTAGAGCTGAGCCCACCATATAGTGTAGTAAGTGGTTTCTGCTGGGCTGGACCAGTCACAGCGTGAAAAAGTTATAACTCTGCCATGTGCCGGGCATGCTAGGAATGTACCAGGATAGAGTATCCATACTAACCAAGACCTGATGAGCTCCCTCAGCAAAATGGATGATATTATCTCTCGCTCTCACTCTCACTCTCTCTCTCTCTCTCTCTCTCTCTCTCTCTCTCTCTCTCTCTCTCTCTCTCTCTCTCTATATATATATATATATATATATATATATATATATATATATATATATATATATATATATATATATATATATATATAGTCTCTCTCTATTTCGCCTCTTTCTGCCCTCATACCCCCCCCCCCCTCTCTCTCTCTCTATCTCTCTCTCTCCCTCTCTTTCTCTCTCTCTCTCTCTCTCTCTCTCTCTCTCTCTCTCTCTCTTTCTCTCTCTCTCTCTCCCTCCCTCTCATCTCTTACTGATGGGAGAAGAGGAAGAAAAAAAGTGAAAAAGAGAAGCACACTTTTTCAGTTGACTTGGAGTGCACACGTGGATAGCAGTATAACTTGTGTGTGTGTGTGTGTGTGTGTGTGTGTGTGTTGGTATATGTTTATGTTTGTGTGTATGTCAATGTGTTTTGGTGTATGTATGTATGTATGTGTGTGTGTGTGTGTGTGTGTGTGTGTGTGTGTGTGTGTGTGTGTGTGTGTGTGTGTGTGTGTGTATGGATCAACGTTTCTTGTCTCTCCTAGCGCTGCACTATGAAGCCTTCCTTCTCTCTCCTCCTCCTCCTCCTCTGCCTGGTGTGTGTGTGTGGTGTTCAGACCACATTGTTCAGGATCTGTGCCTTCAACGTCCAGAGCTTTGGAGAGTCCAAGTCAGCCAACGCCGATGTCATGGACACTCTAGTCCGGGTGAGGAACTCAGGACACGCGTTCATTTACTGTAACGCTTACAGGTAGTGGGACTTATCTTACTGTTCTCTCTTACTATTGTGTGTGTGTGTGTGTGTGTGTGTGTGTGTGTGTGTGTGTGTTCTAGATAATTTCCCGCTGTGATATATGTCTGCTACAGGAAGTGAGAGATAACAAACAGAAGGCCATACCAGCTCTGATGGATGCCCTCAACACGTATGTTACTCTCTCTCTCTCTCACACACACACACACACACACACACACACACAGAGAAAGCGCCATAAAGACACACACACACACATACACAAACAGCCACACACACACACACACACACACACAGACACACAGACACACACACACACACACACACACACACACACACACACAGCGCCATAAAGACACACACAGTCTCAGTGAGCCCGCTCTGTGTCTCCTCGTCTCAGGCACAACACAAAGTATGACTATGCCTCTGTGGCCAGTGAAAGACTGGGCCGGTCCGTCACCTATCAGGAGCAGTACGTGTTTCTCTACAGGTCAGTAGTGACACCGTTAGAGGCAACCTGCCGTATGTATATCCTTGTTATTGCCTCATATAAAGCACATTGAATTGCCTATGTGTATGAACTGTGATACACAAATACATTTGACTTGACTTGACTTTTTTACGATGAAAATACATGGTCTGTATGCGCGTGTGTGTGTGTGTGTGTGTGTGTGTGTGTGTGTGTGTCTGTGTGTGTCTGTATGTGTGTGTGTGTGTGTCCATGTCCGTGTGTGTGTGTGTGTGTGTGTGTGTGTGTGTGCTCATGTCTTTGGCTCCAGAACTAAGACGGTGACAGTAACAGGTCAGTACCAGTACCCAGACACACTCCCTGAGAATATGGATGCCTTCTCCAGAGAACCCTTTGTCGTCCGTTTTAAAGCTCCCAAGACAGGTGAGCCTCAAATATACACTAACTATATTAACACACATTACAACACCACACACACTCACAACTAAAAGACAGGAGAACCCTGAATTCCAACTACCACTACAACACCACACACACCCACAACTAAAAGACAGGAGAACCCTGAATTCCAACTACCGCTACAACACCACACACATCCATAACCAAGTTGGTTAAGCAATGTTATGTATCCCCTATTGTTTTCATTCTCTCTTCTCTGTTCTTTTTGTCCTTTCCATCGCTCTCTTCCCTCTCTCCTCAGAGGTGAAGGAGTTTGTTTTGGTTCCTCAACACACCACTCCCGCCAACGCCACCAAAGAAATAGACGCTCTCTATGACGTCTTCCTGGACATTAAGAGCCGGTGGAAGACTGAGGTAAAGATGGCGACCTCCACTATGTTAGAGGGAGTTAACAAGGCTATCCACTATGTTAGAGGGAGTTAACAAGGCTATCCACTATGTAAGAGGGAGTTAACAAGGCTATCCACTATGTTAGAGGTGAACAGCAACATTGGGTAAAGTCTGATTTCAAAGTTGTTGTTTTTCTTTGGTGGTTGTGCATTTGTGCGCTTTCTCATTGGTGTGTGTGTGTGTGTGTGTGTGTGTGTGTGTGTGTGTGTGTGTGTGTGTGTGTCCGTGTAGAACGTGATGTTCCTGGGAGACTTTAACGCTGACTGCGGTTACGTGGCCAAGAAGAACAGGAAGCACGTGCGTCTGATATCCGACCCCACCTTCGTCTGGTTGATTGGAGACGAGACGGACACCACCGTCAGAGAGTCCACCAACTGTGCCTACGACAGGTAACAAACATCCTGGTGTCACTCAACTGTGGCTACAACAGATAACAAACACCCTGGTGTTACTCAACTGTGGCTACGACAGATAACAAACATCCTGGTGTCACTCAACTTTGGCTACAACAGATAACAAACACCCTGGTGTTACTCAACTGTGCCTACGACAGATAACAAACATCCTGGTGTTACTCAACTGTGGCTACGACAGATAACAAACACCCTGGTGTCACTGTGCTTACAACAAGTAGCAGACACAGTCACTCAGGCGCTTTGTCATCATACTTACAACAAAGAGAAAAGGTTTGTTTGGGAGTCTGAGGTTGAGGGAGTTTGGGCAAAATAGATAAGTGCTCTTCAGTCGGGTGTGGCAATATTCTGGCCATAGTTTACATAAGCAAGGGGATGATCAGGCAAGCTTAGATGGGTCAACTACTCATAAAATCAAAAAGTTGTCAAAACAAATGGTCACATAAATTGAAATACTTTTAAAATGAAATATTCACGAAATCAAATGGCAATGAAATCAAATATTAATCAATTCAAATTGATACATAAAATGAAAAAGCGATTCAATTAAATATTCCTGAGATCTAAAAGTAATGAGATCAGATGCTCATGAAGTCCTGCACAATTGCATTGAATGAAGCACATGCATTAGGACTGATCATGTGACTGGTGTGTTCCCTAACTGTGTGTGTGTTTGTTTTTCACCCCCACAGGATTGTGGTGAGCGGGGAATCTCTTCCCAGCGCTATTGAACCTCTCTCTGCCATGCCCTTTGACTTTGCCAAAGAATACAGACTCACTGAGGCACAGGTAGGCCTTGTCACTCTCTGTTAACTCCAAGTTGTGTATATCTAGTAAACCAAACTGAATCTGTTTGTTATTATCTTTCTCTGCCTTGCTCTCTCCGTTTCTTTCTTTCTTTTGTTCTTTCTTTCTTTCTTTCTTTCTTTCTTTCTTTCTGTCTTTCTTTCTTTCTTTCTTTCTTTCTTTCTTTCTTTCTTTCTTTCTTTCTCTCTCTCTCTGTCCCACTTTCTCTCATTATTGATTTTTCTCTCTCTTTCTCCCTCATCTCTCTATCTCTCTTCTTATCTGTCCCCTTCTCTTACCCATCTCTCTCTCTGTCTCTCTCTCTGTCTCTCTCTCTCTTTCTCTCTCTTTCTCTCTCCCTCCTCAGGCCCTGGAGGTGAGTGACCATTACCCAGTAGAGGTTCAGCTAAAGGCAGGCTCCTCCAAACGGCAGGAAGTCTCCTTCCTCCTTCTCCTCTTCCTCATTGTCTTCGTCATTACCACATCTACCTAAGCCCATAAACACATAATAGTGTGTGTGTGTGTGTGTGTGTGCGTGTGTGCATGCGTGCGTGTATGTGTCCGTCCGTCTACGTTTCTTATCGCCCTCTGAACTTTCTACCAGTGTTAATGTTGGCAGCTATTTTAGATTCAATGTTTACGTTAGTCTTCAACACAAAATGGCTTTTAGTTAAAAAATGTTTTATGCTTTGCGCTTACTCTAGAGTTACTGTGGTTTTAGTTGATCAAATATTGCTCCTTGCTGAGTCTAGTTTTAGTAATCAATTTATTTTGTTAGTTTAGTTAGACTTTATATTTTAGAAATGTGGTTCATAAAGTTGTGTATGCGTGTGAGCATGGGTGTAGGAATAAGAAAACATTTTTAAAGCCTTAAATTAAGTATGTGCCATCTTCACATACACTGGTGTTGAGAACCACAGACTGAACATTTTGACATACATGATAATTTATTCAACATTTTAATCAAAAACCTATCAATGAAGAGAATATGTATATGTAATTTTAAAAGCAATCCGGCTACATTGTTTCTTTGGATTCCATTTGGTTCAATTTGGATTGCACTTCAGTTCAGAAATCAACAATGATATTGTCTTCATCGTGGATTGTCCAGATTATTAGATTGTTAGTTTATCCCCTCAAATACCAAATAAATCGTTTTTAAAGGATATTATATTATTTTATATCATATTATACTAGCCATAGTTCATCTTACACAGAGCTGGAGTCTTCTTGGAGTAGTGTTTATCCAGGCAAATATTGTATTGATCATTGTGTGCAAAAGTGTGCCAAGAAATCCCAAATTTGCTACACGTTTATTGTGCAGTCAATGTGACACATTCTCGGATGTGTCAGTCCAATTTGGCTTTTCATTCAAACACACGTTCACCGTTCATGTATCAATGGTTGTAGAAACGTACACAATTAGCAAGTAACCTTTATTTGTGTACATGTTACCACAAAGCTGCCTTAATTGTCCCATAAGGAATAAATTGTGTATTATGAAATATGTCGGATTAAGAAAGTAATCATCTGCCGAATCAATCATCCTTAAAAAATACTTTACTGAGTATTTAATTTATGTTAGAAATTATCAAGCCAATCAGTCATGCACTTTACATAAAAAACGCTAAGTATTTTGATAATGTAACGGCATTTTTTTTTCTCATTAAAATTTGTGTTTTGTGACAAATGTTTTTAAGCCTGTACTTTTTTATTTGCCACGAAAATACGTGTTGTCGTTTGTTTGCCATAATTGTGTTATACTTTCTGCAGGTAAATACAATAACCCTTCGAAATAACCCATATCAGATTTTCCAAAATTAGACCCTGCTGTTCAGAGCGCCATTGTTGCACGCGAAAATTCCCTGCATGGGCTTTGGCCCACCTGGAATATGGTAATCTGTTTCCTGGTCTTGAGCTCTTTTGTAGACTACATCAGATTTCTCTTTATTTTTTATTTTGATTGAATTCCACGGATCTTATACGGTCGTGATCGTGACCTTCGCGCTTCTTTTTTTTCGGGATTACCTACCCTGCATGAACGTGACTAAATATATCGATGGCAATAAAAAATGTTTTGTGGCTACCACGAATTTTCTGGAAAGTATCAGTGAAATTATTGTTAACAAATTCATTTTTCAATCAATAAACCTGAGGTACGTTCTGATTAGTCATCTTTTTTGTTATATCATCTTTAATGTTTTTAATTGGGTCTTCATAGTGTTGCACAGATTATAGCTTTGGTAATGGCTTGCGGCACAACCAGAGACATAACTGCTCAACCTAAATTTCAGACCGCAATAAATAGTGAAATGTGGAGTAGACAGGGGGTCAGTCTTAACAGGTGTTTAAATGTGGAGTAGACAGGGGATCAGTCTTAACAGGTGTTTAAATGTGGAGTAGACAGGGGATCAGTCTTAACAGGTGTTTAAATGTGGAGTAGACAGGGGGTCAGTCTTAACAGGTACTTTATTAGGTTCACAGCAGCAGGACAACACATGACCACATTCAGGGCCCCATCATCACAGAACATTCACAACTCAAAATAATTTAAATAAATAAAAACAAAAAACAAATCAATGTTATACTCCCTTTTCACGAAGAACATATTCCAGTGCTTACTACAAGAGAATTCCCGTTCGAACCATCCATCTCAAATTGCACGGTTTAGACAAGCATATTGAAATATGTTCAGTGCTATTCTTTCTTTTGCCAGCATGAACATGATTACCAATCAACGATCATATTATATTATCTATCCCTTTAGACCTAGTATTCAATGATCCCTCTACAGTAACAGTTAATTCCCTGGAGACAGCTGTAGACATCTAAATTGCACATTATAGCTAATCACACACTATATAGCACTACTGTAAACGCACACACGCAACAAAGCACAAGTCAAAAACACAAATAGTTCCAACCATAAATAAATAAAAAACTTCATATGCTTCATATATATGTTATATTTTGTACAAATATAGCTCAGGAAATGTTGACCATTGACCGCCAGTGGAATCTAGTAAACTGGACCTGCAGAACTGGAGCTGGAATTCCCAGGGAAGATTTCTTGTGATGGAATGGCGGAGGGGTCAAACAAGCCAGACTGTCACACGTACACTAACAAACGGTGCCTTCACCCTCCAGAGAGCCTCTGATTAAGAAGTGGAGTTTCCATTGAAATTCCTAGGGTGCATCTATCAAGACCCCTTTCCCAAGCCTGTTCCCTGTATATTAATAGCAGTCTGTTACAGATGGGTTTCTACGGTGACCTGTTACACTCATTATTTAAAGTGTCAACTTTGCCTTCTCAGTGCTAATGTTAAGACCGTATACATGTAGGAGAACAGAGTTAACAATGACAGTACTAGAGCCAAATGGAAAATGAGTGGAACCTATGGCGTTGTAGCAGATATACCGTCGAACACAGGAATGACGAGAGAGGGAATGATAGATAGAGAGAGAGAATGATAGATAGAGAGAGAGAGCGCGAGCGAGAGAGAGAGAGAGAGCAGAGCAATGCATAGCAGAATGGGACAGAAAGAGGGATTGCAATTTAGCACTAAAGTACAAGCTATCTTACATACACGCAGGCCAGACCAGGGAGGGGTGTGTGTGTGTGTGTACTGACGAGGTGCGTGTGTGTTAGTCGGTCTGGGGCACGGAGATGGCTTGGCCCTTGGGGTCGTCGAAGCGGTCCATGGTGCGGAGCTGCATGATCATGTGCAGGCCGTAGGTGAGCACTAGGACCATGAGGAGGCTGGTGACCAGGCCCATCCAGATCCCCGGGGTGAAGAAGCCGGCACAGTCGCTGGCGTACGAGAACTCACTTCCTGTCACGTTGAAGCCCTGGATCTAGAAAGAGAGAGTGGTGCAGACAGGTGAGAGAGGGGTGCAGAGAGGTGAGAGGGGGGGGGGGGGGGGCAGAGAGGTGAGAGAGGGGTGCAGAGAGGTGAGAGGTGAGAGAGGGGTGCAGAGGTGAGAGAGGGGTGCAGAGAGGTGAGAGGGGGGGGGGGGGGGCAGAGAGGTGAGAGAGGGGTGCAGAGAGGTGAGAGGGGGGGTGAGAGAGGGGGGCAGAGAGGTGAGAGAGGGGTGCAGAGAGGTGAGAGGGGGGAGGGGGCAGAGGTGAGAGGGGGGGCAGAGAGGTGAGAGAGGGGTGAGAGAGGGGTGCAGAGAGGTGAGGATGGGGGGTGCAAAGGGGGGAGGATGGGGGTGCAAAGGGGGGGTGAACGGATGGAGAGGGACTCCTAAGACCTTTCAAACAGCAAATATTCCATACAAGTGCATAAGCATAGCATAACCCAACTCTATGAAAGATTACACAGGCTGGTTAAATAACCCAACCCTATAAAGATTACACAGGCTGGTTACATAACCCAACCCTGTGAAAGATTACACAGGCTGGTTACATAACCCAACCCTATAAAGATTACACAGGCTGGTTACATAACCCAACCCTATAAAGATTACACAGGCTGGTTACATAACCCAACCCTATAAAGATTACACAGGCTGGTTAAATAACCCAAACCCATGAAAGATTACACAGGCTGGTTACATAACCCAACCCTGTGAAAGATTACACAGGCTGGTTACATAACCCAACCCTATGAAGATTACACAGGCTGGTTACATAACCCAACCCTATGAAGATTACACAGGCTGGTTACATAACCCAACCCTATGAAGATGACACAGGCTGGTTAAATAACCCAACCCTATGAAGATGACACAGGCTGGTTAAATAACCCAAACCCATGAAAGATTACACAGGCTGGTTACATAACCCAACCCTATGAAGATTACACAGGCTGGTTACATAACCCAACCCTATAAAGATTACACAGGCTGGTTACATAACCCAACCCTATAAAGATTACACAGGCTGGTTAAATAACCCAACCCTATGAAGATGACACAGGCTGGTTAAATAACCCAAACCCATGAAAGATTACACAGGCTGGTTACATAACCCAACCCTGTGAAAGATTACACAGGCTGGTTACATAACCCAACCCTATGAAGATGAAAGATTACACAGGCGGGTTACATTACCCAACCCTATGAAGATTACACAGGCTGGTTACATTACCCAACCCTATAAAGATTACACAGGCTGGTTAAATAACCCAAACCCATGAAAGATTACACAGGCTGGTTACATAACCCAACCCTGTGAAAGATTACACAGGCTGGTTACATAACCCAACCCTATGAAGATGAAAGATTACACAGGCTGGTTACATAACCCAACCCTATGAAGATTACACAGGCTGGTTACATAACCCAACCCTACGAAGATGACACCGACTGGTAAGGCTGTAAACTCCCATCAGCCATTTCAGCTCCTGGGAAAAACAAGAATCCAGTCGAAGCAACCGTTTCCATGCCGACCCCACCAAAGAAAAGTCGATGAAAACGGCGGCGAGTACGACAGCCACGGTTCAAAACGACCCAACCGCACTCTCACCTGGAAGTCCTCGAAGGAAACCCTCCACTGATTGGCTGGGTCCTTGGCGGAGCGGGGCGTGAGGGCGGGCCAGCGGTAGTTGGTGATGGACTGGCAGCGGTAGGAGTACTCAGCGGGCGCGTTGACGGACCGGCTGCCGTTAAACGTGGCCTTGGTGCCGTCGTACTCCAGCTCCACCTCGTCCAGCGTGAACCAACGCCGCGCAGACACCTTGTAGTGACGCTGGCTCATGGCAAAGCTGGAGAGAGAGAGAAAGAGAGAGAGAGAGAGAGACACACACACACACACACACACACACACACACACACACACACACACACACACACACACACACACACACAGTAGACGTTTGTTTGGGTCCAAACATTGGAATGGTATTGGAACATGTAAATAGTCAAGTATGACAAATTGTTGGTGGTCTACTCACATAAGTTTGAAGCTACGATGACCGAGGACATTCTCATAGTTTAAGACCAGTCTGAGGAGGACAGCAGAAACACATTATATACATACACTAACTCTCATAGTTTAAAACCAGTCTGAGGAGGACAGCAGAAACACATTATATACATACACTAACTCTCATAGTTTAAAACCAGTCTGAGGAGGACAGCAGAAACACATTATATACATACACTAACTCTCATAGTTTAAAACCAGTCAGTGAAGATCCTGGCAGAAACACATTATATACATACACTAACTCTCATAGTTTAAAACCAGTCTGAGGAGGACAGCAGAAACACATTATATACATACACTAACTCTCATAGTTTAAAACCAGTCAGTGAAGATCCTGGCAGAAACACATTACATCACAGGTATATAGACATATACACTTCCTGTCATAGTTCAGTAACAGTATAAAGCTACAGCTGGAGTAAATTCCTGTTCTGAGAGCCCTAACCCTAACCAACCCCTGTTCTTATAGAGCCCTAACCCTAACCTTAACCATCCCTGTTCTTATAGAGCCCTAACCTTAACCAACCCCTGTTCTTATAGAGCCCTAACCAACCCTTGTTCTTATAGAGCCCTAACCCTAACCCTGACCAACCCTTGTTCTTATAGAGCCCTAACCAAGCCCTGTTCTTATAGAGCCCTAACCCTAACCAACCCCTGTTCTTATGGAGCCCTAACCCCAACCAACCCCTGTTCTTATGGAGCCCTAACCCCAACCAACCCCTGTTATTATAGAGCTCTAACCCTAACCTTAACCAACCCCTGTTCTTATAGAGCCCTAACCAACCCCTGTTCTTAGAGCCCTAACCCTAACCAACCCCTGTTCTTAGAAAGCCCTAACCCTAACCAACCCCTTTTCTTAGAGAGCCCTGATCCTTACCCTAACCAAGGTCTAGTAACTGTAAGTAGGTCAAATCAAAGCTTGATTTCCACCAGGGGGTGGGCTGGGTGTCCCTGTTTCCGAGCAACGAGCAGGCCCCTACCGGGATTTGGTGCGGTCGCAGCTGGAGCCCTCCATCCTGGGGGTGACCCCTTCTCCGAAGGTGGAGGGGGTGAGGTCGTGCTCCTCCCAGCGGCCCCCCCGCAGGATGCTGACGGACAGGTTGCGGGCCCACAGCAGGATGCAGGAGGACTCCCCCTCCTGGAGACAAGAGGGAAACACACTCTACAATCAGCATCATTTAAAAAGACCTTTGAATGAAGAAAAATTATAATAAAAAAAAATGTGATATTGTGTCAAAATATGGAAGTGTGGAAATGTATCGATGATATGTATTGACAAAAATAAAGTGTGTGTATATATATATATATATATATATATATATATATATATATATATATATATATATATATATATATATATATATATATATTCATTCAAATACATATATAAATTAAAGAACTGTCTGTCACAGGTAGGACTTTTAAAAGACAGAGGAGGGACAGAGTCAAAAAGTCTCTTAAATCAGCCCAATTACAGCCCTATGTAGAAGGAGACAGTGTCAACCATATGTAAAACCCTTTAAATCAGTGTGCCCATTATCATTCATAATATATGAGGAGAATATGTCATTTGAAATAGGACGGTGTTTGTCATACCTTAAACTCCACGGGAGCGTAGACGTTGCCCTTCTCCTTGACCTTGCGCTCCCTCTCCTTGTCTCTCTCCTTGTCTCTCCACCTCTGGCCCCGGGCCTGCAGCAGAGAGCGCCCTCCCCCCAGACTGGCCTCCAGAGAGAGAGACGCCACCTCCTAAGAACAGGGGGGAGAGGAGAGGAGAGGAGAGAGCATGAAAGAGAGAGAAGAGAGAGAGAGACAGAAGACAGGAGAGGGAGATGGGGAGAGAGAGAGAAGACAGGCGATGGAGAGAGAGAGACAGACAGACAGATGGGGAGAGAGAGAGAGAGAGAGAGAGAAGACAGGAGATGGAGAGAGAGAGAGAGAGAGAGAGAGAGAGAGAGAGAGAGAGAGAGAGAGAGAGAGATAGAAAACGTGATAAGACATGGCAGAGAGAGAGGGAGAGAGAACAAGAAAGAAAAACGCATGAAAGAGAGGCCAGTGAAAAAGAGAGGGAGGAAAAAAAAAAAATGTTAAAAGCAGAAATAGATAAGTGATAGAAAGGCGATTGGTCCAAGCACAATAACCACACCATTTCACAAAGATAGTTACGTAACGTCACACCCAAAACAACACCTCCCTTACCCGTGAGGGGCGCAGAGCGGTGTATATGGCCGTGTAAGGGACCGACTGGGTCTTCATGATGCTCAGCACCTGTCCAATCACCTCATCTAGGAAAACACAAGGGCCCATTTAACGGGGAGCTGAGGTAGCCACCTTTAAAATCCAATCAGAACCACTTATTAACCGACATCGCAGACACTAGGGGAATCCTGACCATGGTTACTTTTATGTTTTACTTAGACATTTTAATTAGAGGCGACTAGGAAACAACTGTTTAGTGTTGTGTCTCCAAGTGACTGTCTTTTTTGTTTTGTATAATAGAAGCACTTCTACTGCCATTATATACGCTCTTTGGGGGGTAATAAGGGGCTCAATTGTAAAGTCGATTTCCTCTCAAATTTAAATGCCAGTTAAATGAAAGAGTATGTTTTTTTTAAACAATGAGACCAACTCACCGTTTCCACTGAGGATCTCTTTAGCGGACATCATGTCAGCCCTGCCACCAAGCAAACAGGAAGTACTGATTATTACACAGACAGAGCCCCACACCACACTCAGCCATAGCACAGACGTATAAATCATTACAAAGATCATATGTAAAAATTAACTCAACCCTTAGGTGTGTATTTTATTCATCATGCTAAATGTGGGGAACATGTGGGCAGGCGCACACGCGTGTGTGAGAGAGTGTGAGTGTGTGTACGTGCGTGTCAGTACGTGTCAGTACCCAGTGCCATAGGGCAGCCTGAACACCAGCAGAGCCGGAGCTGAGGCGTTGAGTCTCAGTTGGCTCAGCGTATCAGGATCCATGTACAGAGGGGAGGTGTCCAGCTGCTCCTGGAGCTGGCCAATCACAGCATTGGAGGCGGGCCAGGACACAGCGGGAAGCACCAATGGGGAGGGAGAGGAGGACAGTGCTCGCTGGGGACAAGACAACAAACCACTGGTTATTACACACAAAAAACAGGCCTGATTTAAAGATGAGCCTTGTTTTCAAATATTTGCGATGCCTTGGCTAAAGACAATGCAATATTAATCTTCACATAATGCACCATCGGGCAAACGGTCGATAATCACAACATGAATGGGCTCACCTCCAGTTTGGGAAAGGCACTGTCCTGCTTATTGCCAAAGGCTCCTGCATACATGGTGAAGTCTTCTATACTCATCTGACAAGACAGACCCACAGGGAATACTAAAATCATGCACATAAAATATATATGCTATATAATAGAAATAATAACAAAATTATTATTATTATAACAATAACAAAGCCTATTGATGACAGCCCCTCTTCCCCTTCTTTTAGCCTCTAGATCAAGAAAACAACTACCACTTTATCATTCCTTCTGCAGACAGGAAGCTCACAATATTGAATAAACTTATTTGGTATTATTATTTATTTCGGGGCTGTGCACCTACTCATCACCCTTGACTGTGTCAGCGCGCGTGTGAGTACCTTGTCCTGCAGAAAGAGCAGCACGTTCCTTGGAGACACATTGAGGGCTTTTTCTAGATAGGAGCCGAGCTGTTCACTTCCAACAATGTGCCCTGCTGTAGGAGCCTTCTGGGACGCCAGAGACGACCTAGCAGTCATTCAACAGGAAACAAATATATAAATTAACATAGGCATTGCAGATAGAAAGTCTGTCAATCATAACTGGAGCAAGTTCGCATATAACAAATTGAACATGACATGAAAAATACAGTAGAATTGCACAACGCATGAGATATAGTTGACGTTGACCTAACTTATGACTGAATAAAAGGACATAGCAAGGCAGGAAAATAAGCTGTTAATCAGGCTAGCTGGCGCAATATAGTTGGCTAGGCCAATTCATTTGGTGCTGATAGCCAGACTATACCTATTGCATGCACGGCTGGAGATTGAACACTATGTAGAAAAAGCATGCATTGGGGGGAAAAAACTTGCACAACTAATGAAACACACATCATCACTCAAACAAATCGTTCGTGACATTCTGAGAGCAAGGTTAGCGCGAGATGCTTGTCGCTTACGTTCTAAGCTAGCTAACACTTGGCTAGCACACATGATCAAATACCTGCAAAATAAACAGTGACGGAACCTAAACTAATTCTTAACATCCTTACCCTTCACTTGTCCATAGCATAAGGGGCACCTGCTCGTCACAGCTACCATTGGTTAAAATTGTGAATAAAACTGTCAAACACACTGAGATGCAATTGAGGACTCGCATCTTTGCGGTCGCCATATTCGCGGATTCTCTGACAGGTGACGTCAAGGAAGTATCACGTGGCTCAGTCATTCCACTCCGATGAACCCGCTTGCCTCCTTCATCCCAATCATGTTCATCTGCCTCTTATGATATTATTGGGAAGGCAACAGGGCAAATTCTTCGTAGGCTACGGTTTACCAAACAACGTATCTGTTCATTTAAAGACTAAATAACGCAAATCCAGAAAACCATGGCCTGGCCTTGCTGCTATATAAACTCACTTGTCTTGAATGTTTACAAGTATAGGGGCCTATGCCTAGTTTTTGCAAATCTTTCCGAATTGAAGATCTCACTGTTCTGTAATACAATGCACCCCCAATTAAAACATTAAAATACAATACTTTGGATATTGTGTTAAGTTACAGTCTACAGGTCCAGTGTCAAGAAAAATAACCGGCAAACCCCCTTGTTGGCCTTTAGGCTAGGCCTATATAGCCTACCTATAGTACAGGCCTAATGACAATTGTAAATAAACTCAGTTTGTTTTGCTTTAAAATACATAGGCTACATTAAAGTAGTCTACATCGGGAGTAGTCTACATCGTCGACTATTTGATTGGACACGGTTGATTGATTGATTGCATGATTAGTGGCCGTGAGATGCTTCCTGTTGAACCAAACATCCATTTAAATTCCCAAAATGCAGCACTCAGTTTAAATGCTGTTATTTATCCTCATAGCAGTTGTAGTGACTATCCACCAAGTTTAACCGCTCCGTCTGGCTCACATGGTAATCACATTTCACGTTCTTGGACATTGTTTGATTCATTTGAGTATAATCGCTGTCACATTCTTAAAGAATTAATTTCGTATCAAATCCAGGCACGACAGAATTGTGGATGTCATCTGCAAGGATGTAACATCTAGTACCTTGAACACTCCCAGGTCAAAGCTTATATTGTTCCCTGGTAAACCACATGTTTAACCTGTTTTATTATGGCTCGAATGCTTTTACGTCGTCGTTCGTAGGCCTACTATTGTTGAACGTGCCTCTTAATTGGCATACAGTGCCTAAATTTGGCAGTCGCGGCCATGTTTGAAACGATCAGGGAGTTAGGCTGGACCACATTCCTCCGACCAGCACGATGGACGTGACCTGCAGGAAATTTTAGTTCTTAGAAAAGCATCAGTTTCGACAACAAACGCAATTAGTTGATATGTGAAGAACGCGTCGCAGTTTTGATACAAAAAAAATATTTGTTTTAGAATGTAGGTCTATGTGTCTCACTAGACCTTCGGACAGAGGGAGCAGGCATTTCCCGGCTGTGACCATGTGACCCCATTTTGTGAGGTGAAACCCCCCTGGGCAAGGTGGGGAGGGATGCAAGTGCTTGGCAATTAAGCTTAAACCGATTGTTTAAGGTGATAGCAGAGGAGATGTATAGGTGCACTCGGATATAAAATGCACAGCTTTGAGTCAATGTCATCTTTACAGGTCTGCGGTAGTCCTGGCAGTGGAGTGCTGTATATTCCTTGAATAGGCCTACTGGACATTCTTTTGCAACATGGCGCATTTTACAGTATTCATGTTTGCTGCACTTTTTCAAACTGCGACGTCGCACTTCCTAAATGAAAGGTGAGTTTCATTGTAGTTCATTATACATCCTGGTCTGATACTTATTGCACCCTGTGCAATATACTTGTCACTTATGTACTTACATCTCACTTGACATGTATGTTCTCACATAATGCTCTTATATAAATATTATATCAATATTAAATATTTCTTATAATATATATGAATCATTTCATATATCATCTTATTTGTAGTTTCTTTCTTTTAATTTTTTTTGCTGCTGACCTGACTCTGGTCCTGCACATTCCATTGTATTGTTGACCCTGTGTTAACCTACATATGACTAATTCTAAATTGGGAGGAGGGTGCTTGGCAGGGTAAACGAATTTCAAACCAATTTGCAAACCGTCTCTCAGCATCTACATGGTGGCAGCCAGTTCCGAGATGTTGGGGGGAACCTCTGAGACGTTGTGCGTCCAGATCCTGGATGCCACTGACCCCATTGCTGTAACTTTGACGTTGGACACAGGGACCGCCAACGTCTCCATACTAAGGAGAACTGTCTCACAGGACTTCTTCAAATGTGTCAAGTTTAAGGTTACAGGCACTTGTATGCTCACCGACTAATTCACACAGGGAGAGAGCACCCTGTTTGGTGAAAAGCTGGCTCTGTAGCAGACTTTAGATTAGTTTGAATTGATTTTTTTTTTTTTGTTTGTGTAAAAACAGGACCGTTTTTAAAACATGAACTTATTCCTTTAACAGAACCTTAATGCACATTGTTTAAAAAAAAAAAAAATACTCATAAAATGAAATGTGACCATTTTGTATGTCTTTCCTACCATCCTATCAGAGGTTTTGTCTGTGTTGCAGGTCCCTACTGTCAGCTCTGACACGGTGACTACCCTCTGCCTGAGTATGAATGGGAAGAGGCGTTCTATGAAGGAGAGCAAGATCCTCATCAGACCAGCTGCTTTTATCAACATCATCCGGACCGACAAACCCATCTATAAACCAGGACAGACTGGTAACTAGAAAAGATCTAAGATCTGCTCCTCTCTCTTGATTGTTGCCCCCCCCCCCCCCCCCCCCCACACACACACACACACACACACACACACACACACACACACACACACACACACACACACACCAAAAAAATAATGCCTTATTTGGTGCATGTCATTTCTTTTACAGTGCTATTCAGAATTGTCTCCCTGGATTCCAGTTTATTACCTGTAAATAGAGTGGTAAGTTGTTTTTAAGATTGATTGATTATTTTCGAAAATAAATATGATGGAGTATTAACAAAACTGACTTTGCTTAACAATTAGGTTTATAGCATTTTGTTCTTTTTTTTTCTTTCAGTACAAAACGGTGGAGCTCCAGGTAAGGTGATCAAGTGTGAAACAAAGCACAGCTCAATCACAACTTTTGAAACCGCATCTAGACTTTTACTGTCATTTTTAAATTCATTTGATGAATCAATCTCTCAACTACCATAAGGCCATTTTGATTTATAGGATCCAAACTCCAATCGCATTGCCCAGTGGTTAGACAGGATTCCAGTCAGTGGGATTCTGGATCTTTCCCTTCCCATGTCTCCGGAAGCTGCACAAGGAAGTTACACCATCACAGCATGGAATGAGGATGGGATGCAGACATCTTACACCTTTGACATCAAAGAATACGGTCAGTTTGGAATATCTCCTGGACTAAATGCAGTTTAGTTGGTCAGGTGTAATATTGTGTATCATTTATAATTCATACTTTGAGACATTACAGCCTTTCTCTGATTGTTGTCTTGTAGTTTTGCCCAAGTACGAGGTGACTCTCAAACTACCTAATGTGATCACCATTCTGGATACCAAAGACAAGCTGAGGTTTTGTGGCAAGTAAGTGTTCATTAAAATGTGGCCAATAGAACTGATAGAATTTCATGGGATGCTGGTTTGATCTTATTTAATTTGTGATTTTCCATAATGTTTTTAACTTGGGCATGCCACTTCTAATCTTGTTACATTGTGTTTGAGCTTTTTTTTTTTTTTTTATTCTAATTTGCTGGATAGAAAAATGGGTGAACGCCTCTTTCAATGTAACTCAAGACTCTTAAGAGTGCAGTACATCCCAAAGTTCTTGTTAACAGTGTAGCTCTTTTGCTATCAGTTGATGCTATCTAAATTTACAGATTTCCATTGTCTCTTTGTACCTTTTTTTTTTTTTTTTTTAAACAGATACACTTATGGGAAACCAGTCTTTGGTACAGTCCGGGCTAAGGTGTGCAGAAAAGTCCATGAATGGTTCTCAAAAGAGTACCCACATCTACATGACATCTGTAAGAGTTTCGAGCTAATGGTAGGTCTGCTATAGACAGTGTACAGCTGTGAAATACCAAGCTCTGACCAGGCACTGCTAAATTGCCCAGGGTCTAGATTAAAGCAAAAATATGTTCGTTTCATTAATTGCTATAGTTTTCATTTTACCACCTTGCTTGTCAAAGTACTTCGCTTTGCCTTTTTTATTTATTTAAGCATGGGTCTATTCATATCAACGTTTAAATATAATAAAAGTAACTCAAGTTGACAACTTGTGCTTCGTGCCCAAATTAAGTTGAATGCCCTGTAGCTTGGATCAAAATTCCCTGATGAATAATTATAATATTTTTTAAAATTTCTAGACCAACAAGAATGGTTGCGCTTTTCAAGAGGGGAATGCGACGCAGTTTGCTCTGACAGACATGCGGTACAGCGATGTCTTCCAGGTGGAGGCGGAGGTAGAGGAGCTTGGTACAGGTGAGGTGGAGGTAGAGGAGCTTGGTACAGGTGAGGTGGATGCGGAGGTAGAGGCGCTTGGTACAGGTGAGGTGGAGGTAGAGGAGCTTGGTACAGGTGAGGTGGAGGTAGAAGAGCTTGGTACAGGTGAGGTGGAGGTAGAGGAGCTTGGTACAGGTGAGGTGAATGCGGAGGTAGAGGAGCTTGGTACAGGTGAGTGTATATTTACAGGTAATAGGGGGGGCACTAGCTAGCTCGCTCATCTCTAACTTAACCTAGTGGGTGATCTTAATTGTCTTGTTCTGTGATTTACACTTAGTTATGGCATTTTCAAGAGGTATTTCATTTGATCTTGTAAATTGGTGATCATTTTATTTGGGGTCACATCAGAAAGAGTTTGGGAACCTCTGAACTTTAGTATTCTTGGTTAAGTTGAGCTAGCTTTCCATTAATTGGTCCCTGCTGAATGGGACCAATCCCACGCATTACCAAACGTAGATGTCCTGTTGACCTTTGACGCCTGACCGTGTTCCATTTCTAGGGGTAATTTTAAAGAGGGTTGGCACAGTCGAGTTCACTGATGTCATCAGAACAGTGACGTTTGAGAACGCTCCCTCAGTGTACAGACCTGGGATAAGGTTTGAGGGCCAGGTTGGTTTATTGATTATTCCTTGTTCCTTTTTTTTTATTAATAAAATAAACGATTTGTCATTGTAACATGGGAGCATCAAGCTGTATGGATACGAGTCAGGTTTATGTTCGATGAATTTAAATTGGAGTTAGAAACATTTCTCGAGCTTAAAGGACTCCGTAACACACATGACCATGTCTACTGGTACCATTGAGTGGTTTTGAACTGGACTCGGTTTCATTTCCAGGTGAAAGTGACCGGTCCAGACTCCTCTGCGGTCGCTGACGAGCGGGTCCATGTGTCCGCACGAAGTGGCAGCAGTGTTTCTGAGAACCTGACCCTCGTCACAGACCGCCACGGAACTGCTGCCTTCTCCCTGGACACCTCTCTGTGGCGGGACGGTGTGTCTGTAGAGGTGGGCTTCCTGTAGCAGCCTCTTTATCCAGGACTCCAAGGCGTTAAATAGACGGCCGTTGCTGTTTTTCATGACATGGTTGAACTAATACATTTGGATTGAGTTAAAACATATTTTAAGGGAAGTTATATTGTTTGACTATACGATGCATATGTAGATATATTGCCCGGGCAAGAGTAGCTAAATACAATTCTGGTCTCCACTTCTCTCTTTCTCCTCTCCAGGCTTTTTTCAAGCAGAGTGAGGGAAGTGAACCGTACGTTCTCTATTTGCGCAGACCCAGCTACGGGTCAGGGAACCTCTTTCTCCGTCGCTTTTACTCTGAAAGCCAGAGCTTCGTTCAGATCCTGCCTGCGGGCAGGAAGTGGAAGTGTGGGGAAGACATGGAGGTGCGTGCTGAGTACATCATCCAAGGAGAGGGACTCCAAAACAGCCTCAACTTCTTTTACATGGTAATTAAATCAAGCAAACGGTCATAGAAATAAAGATGTTGATCAATTCACTTTTACGCTGTTCTGGTACTTTGTGCCTTTCAACCAAATGCACTTTTTATTTATTTAAAAAAAAAAAAAAATGTTCTACCCCCCCCGGATTACAATTCCTGCCAATCTCCTAGGTGATGTCCAAAGGCAGTTTGGTTCAGCATGGTCAGCTGAAAGTTGCAGTCAATAAGAGAAGAGGTATGCCATCAACTTTAACTGTAGTTATTTATTCACTGACAGGTCTTATCAAATGCTGATATCTCAGTTTGCCACCATCTTTCACTCACTCACTCACTCACTCACTCTCCTTCCTTCCATAGCAACCAATGGGGCTTTGACTTTGCCCCTCCACCACATGGTGGACCTGGCCCCAGTAGCCCAGGTGGTTGTGTACACGTTGCTGCCCAGTGGAGAGTGTGTAGCTGACAGCATGGACTTCCCCATTCAGCCCTGCCTCAAGAACAAGGTAAGAAGATAACTGACTTCAAGGAAATTCAAGTAAAATATTAGGGATGTCTCAATCCAGATTTTGGTCCTCCGATACTTTAATATTCAGTAACTGCCGATACTCAGTACTGACCCGATATTTCTATTTTCTTAGACACAGCTGCACAGTGTTCTGCAAGTTGGTAAAATCAATTCAATTTAGATTGTTTGACAATTGATGAACAAAAAATAGCCTGCAGTACAGCTTTCTTTTATTATTTTTAACAGATTAACCAAACTGTAAAATATATTTTAATAAACAGGTCTTAAAAAAATTTGTTTCATACATAACACGTGCCTCACTGGTGGAGCTTGTGGATGAAAGCCTAGTGATTTATGACAATTGACAAGTATTGGAATTTGCCTGCTTAATATAGCCGATACCAATACTTACATTTTTTTTTTTATCAGGCCCGATAACTTAACTTGGCATCGCATCAGGACATCCCGATCAAATATGCAAGCAGATGCTGCAACCATCCCAGACAATGCGGTCTAGAATTCATAAACTCCAGTTTATTATTATTATTATTATTATTATTATTATTATTATTATTATTATTATTATTATTATTTTTTAACTTTTTTTTTACCGGGTTACATTTCCCCTACACATACACTGTAACCGACTGAGACAAAGTCTCTATATTAATGCAAGTGAGTTGTGGTTAGTTTACTTAACCAGCAATAAATCATAATTTAGAATGTGGCTGTTTAAATGTTTTTTTTTTTTTTTTTTTTAAATCTATTGTAATCATGTTTTATGAATTTAGTGTAAAATGCTAACTTTAGAAATAAGTCAGACTTATCTATATCTCTATTGTATATGTTGGCAGCTGAGAATACAATAACATGAGTCTTAAATTCCTTGTGCATCTTTCAATCTCTGCCAAGGTGTCTCTGCACTTCTCCTCAGTGCAGGCTCTTCCAGGGGAGAACACCGCCTTGACCCTGCAGGCTCACCCAGGATCCCTGTGCTCTGTCAGGGCCGTCGACCAGAGTGTGCTGCTCCTGCAGAACGAACCAAAGCTCAACGTTGACTCTGTACGCAACACAACCTTTTTTTAACATTTAACATAAATGTAACATTTGGCACTTCACCAATAAATCCGTTTATTAACTGAATGCCAAACAAATCCAGGTTGTTTACGGCAGGACTTTGCCTATTTTAATGGAGTATGTCATTGCGATTAAACTAATTTTTTTTTGGGGGGGGGACAGAAAAGGGCAGCTTTTCTCTTGGGGTATTCCAACCACATTGTGTGTCCGTGTTTCAGGTTTACAGTCTGCTTCCTGTGCAGAGGCTGAACGGTTACCGCAGTGAACTGCAGGACCATGAAGATAATCCCTGCTGGCCCCCCAGTTTTGGGGAAAATCGATCCTTCAGAATACCCGGCCGTGGGAAACACTTCTATCCCTCCTCTGAAAACAATGACGTCTACACCATGTTTAAAGTAGGACCCCACTTATCATTGCAATAATGATACCAATAGAAGGATGATCTCCATTTGATTTGGTTTACCTCAATATCCTTAATTTTTATGTGGGTACGTTTTATAATTTCTTCTTTTTTTTTAGAATATTGGCATCAAGATCTTGACCAACTCGATTGTGAAGGAACAGTCCATGTGCCCTATGCAATACCCCGTGTTGGGTAAGGCTAAGAGGGAATATTGTGGCATATGACTCCTTTTTGTAATGCCAAATGAGAAACCTAAGGATTGGGTCCCACAGGCCCACAGTCGGAGGCCTTTGCCAAACCGTCTCTCGCTGGCAACCTGCCAGTGGTTTCAACGCCGATGGTAGCAAAGCCAGAGGTAGCAAAGCCAGAGGTTCCCAAGGAGACCATTAGGACCTTCTTCCCTGAGACCTGGATCTGGGACCTGCTCCCAGTCGGGTAAGGCACCAGAGGTTTCAATCAAAGGCATATTGAGGTCGTAAGTGTTCTTGCTCTTGCCAAATGGGAGCCAATGCGGAGTGGGGCGCTTTATGCCCCATGGCATTATGGGTAAAAGTTTTTAAACAGATTTCCTAGGCACTGAGTAAGTTATTTTCTAATGTCACTTTTCCACCTTGTAACCTGTAACATCAGTGCTGTTGATTTACAAGATTGTCGTTCATAGGGTGCATGACGTCTCCTAACTTTTATTTATTGTTTGTGTTCCTTCCTCCAGAGAGACGGGTTCAGTGAGCGTGGTGAAGAAAGTCCCTGACACCATCACAAAGTGGGCAGCAGGGGCCTTCTGTACGTCACCTGTTGTGGGTCTGGGTCTGGCCCCTAACGTGGGGCTCACTGCCTTCCAGCCCTTCTTCGTCAGCCTCACCCTGCCCTACTCCGTCATCCGCGGGGAGTCCTTCACGCTCAAAGCCACCGTCTTCAACCACCTCTCCGCCTGCATCAATGTAAGGCCTTTGCAGGCGGAGTTTTAGTCAATGGACAAATATATCCCACATTGTTTTACCTAAGCATCAATAACGGTTTTGGGATGCTACCTAGCAAAAATGCCTCATTTCAAAATAAGAGTCCTTTTTAATTGATGAACATGTTGTTGAGGAGTGTAATACGTACATGTCGTTGTAATAAGTCTTCCGCTGCCTCCCCCACCACAGGTGAAGGCGACTCTTTCGAATTCAAAAGACTTCACCAGCAGGAAATGTAATGGCTGCAAGTACACCCTGTGTCTGTGTGGAGAGGAGAGCACAACTTTCAGCTGGATCATCACCCCCACCTCACTGGGTGAGCGCTCATACTGCCCTCAGCCAATAAGAACACCCCTTTTTGTAAAAGGGATCTTGTGGCCTTGAACCAATCACAGCGCGGTGTCCCTCTTCGGATCCCCGTCAATGTTAGCACTGGGCTCCATCTGCATGACCGAGTGAACTAACTCATTAGTTCATTCATTCATGAATTGAACACGCTGCCATTTAGAATGAACACAATTTAAGCTTTTCGAAAAAGGAAAGTACGTTTAAAGAAGTGCGAGGAGCTGTAGAAGTAACAGGAATGAAAAGTTGAGGCTCACTGGGCTAAGGCACACCGCTAAGGCTGGTCCTTGACTCAGCGGCCCGGGTTCGATTCCGGCCTGGGCCCTTTGCTGCATGTCGTCGCCCCCCCTCTCTCTCTCTCCCAACTTTCCTGTCGGCCTACTGTCCTGTCAAAGCATAAATGCCTCTTAAGAAAATATATATCTTAAGATGAGGTGGTGTAGAAATGAGATGGAGTGAGTTTAGCTTAGGTATACATGTTTGTTGACGTGTGTGTGTGTGCACGCGCCAGGTGAGCTCAGCTTCAAGGTGAGTGCTGAGGCCCTGAAATCGAAGGCCCCGTGTGGGAACCATGTGGTCCAAGTCCCAGAGAAGGGCAGCATCGACACCGTCATTCAGACCCTGCTGGTGGAGGTGAGGTGTTTTCTTTTATAGTATGATATGCAATGGATTCATAAGTATTGCTAACTAGTCTATTTTGAGCATTATTTTAAAGAGATTTTAGTCAGTTTCTTGTCTTTCCTTCGCCACAGGCTGAAGGTACGCCAGTGTCGGTTTCCCACAATGCTCTCCTCTGTCCTGCAGGTCAGAACCTCCTTTTAATCTTCCATCACTGTTAGTCAGACATGTTAGGGTTAATGCCCCTGTCAGTGCCCTGTCCCAAAGCACTGACACAAAAAGAACTGGAGATGGTTAATTCCCCACACACACACACACAGGGTGGGGTCGCCACTGCAAAAGAGAACCCGCTCTCAGTTGGACTCACCTGGTTAAATAATGGTCAAATAAAAAATCTCAGTTTAATAAATCTCAATTCCCCCAAAATAAGTAATAATAACCTCAATTAAACTGTGCCTCAGAGTGGGAGTGATGCTATGTTTCTTTGTATTTGCAAGAGAAAAACAGATGTATGCTATTTATGGTGTGGTTTACCTTGTACCTTTTCATGGTGTTCACATTTAATGTTCTCTCTCTAGATGGACCTGTTGAGAGTACAATCTCACTCCAGCTGCCTGAGAAATATGTCGCTGGCTCCACAAAGGCCTTTATCTCTGTACTGGGTAAGAAACATTACAATCAATTAAGTAATATGGCTGATGTATTTTGGTAATGCTGTATGTGGGCACATCCCCACTGTAGAAAAAGAATCCTAAATGACTGAGTTTGTGTAGCCATCTTGTTTCCATGGGTCTCCAAAGCCTTGACTACTTTGGTTGTCACCCTTCACCGGCATCCTTCTCGACTTCTGCCTTTTCTTTTCATTTCTTCATCTTTTCTTTATATTCTTTTCTCCTTCACTTATCTTTTCTTTAATATTTATATTTTCTTCTTCCAGGGGATGTGATGGGTCGTGCAATGAAGAACCTGGATCGTCTGCTGGCCATGCCTTACGGCTGTGGGGAACAGAACATGTTGCTGTTTGCTCCCAACATCTATATCCTAAATTACCTCCAGAGCACCGGTCAGCTCACCAAGCCCATCCAGGACAAGGCTACGGTTTTCCTGGCGAGCGGTGAGCCCTTGTACACCACCACAAAAATACTGTTACAGTATTAACCATGCATTACGAGTGTGAGATATTGCCGTAATTTTTTTTTTTTCCCCTCAAGTAAATTCTTTCCTAAAATAATAATCTTAGATTTTTTTTCACATTAGTTGCGTAACTTATTCCTTCCCAAGGTTAACTCATAAACCCTTCCTAGCTTTTCAATAGTTTTTTTGTTGAAAGGGACCTGTTTGCCTTGGATGTAATGGGTCTACCTGGTTGCCTTGGATGTAATGGGTCTACCTGGTTGCCTTGGATCCATTAGGTCTACCTGGTTGCCTTGGATCCATTAGGCCTACCTGGTTGCCTTGGATCTAATGGACCTATACCTGGTTGCCTTGGAACTAATAGACCAACCTGTTTTGATCTGCTTTTTTTCCAGGCTACCAGAGAGAGCTCAACTACAAGCATGACGATGGCTCCTACAGCGCATTTGGAAACAACGATGAGTCTGGCAACACCTGGTCAGTAGGAAGAGAATGGACTGACACCAACTGACTGAACTCCTGTTAAAGCTGCACTGACTTGGATTAAATTGAGCCTTAGAAGTGCCCTAGTCCCTGAAATCCACCTCATCTAAATGCACCCAGACCATCGTTGTTCTCAGACTTTTCTGGGGGAGAATAATTTGATCGAAATAAATAATACTACACGGAGCAGTTTTAAAACAAAAAAATTAGTTAATTTTAAGAAGTGTAAAAATTATTTATTCCCTTCAATGGAAAATTTGGTTGGCTGTTCTGCTGGCGCATTAGTATTTGGGCAGACAGTTGGTGTTCAGATCCCTGCTAGTAATGGCAGAGTGACAGCTGTCTGTGCCTTCAGTAATACTGTGTCTCTGTTCTCAGGTTGACTGCCTTTGTAATGAAGTCCTTTGGAGAGGCATGGCCGTTCATCTTTGTGGACCCTCGCCACATCAGCGACGCCAAAGCATGGCTGTGCCGACAGCAGAGGACGGACGGGTGCTTCAACGCTGTGGGGAGACTCTTCCACAACGACATGAAGGTGAGGAGAGAAGAGAGAACACACGCTTTTTGGACAGCTTCGTCAGTCTCCTAGCCATGGGAGGGAGGAGAGCGGAACAATAAAGTGACTGACACAGAATCTTTATTTTTATTTTTTTTTAAACCGGGCTGTCGTCAGAATATATAGGACGAGAACACCCTGTCTGCAGGGAAGGAGGATGTTCAAATGTCCCTGATGTGACGATATGTATATGTATATGTATATATATGTATGTCTTGTGTTTCTAGGGAGGAGTGAGTGACAACGTCACCTTGAGCGCCTACATCACTGCTGCCCTGCTGGAACTGGAGGCCAACTCCACCACTGGGAGGACTTCAAAACAAAACAGAAACATGGTTTAAGTCTTACATTTTCACCAAGCCTTAAACAGAAAAATTACAAACAGAATCCACATATCACTCTGGCTATTTCCTTTTGATAGTGAAACGCCTCCTTAACTAATTGCTCACTGTTGGCGATCCAGGACCCCATGGTGCAGAGAAGCCTGAGCTGCCTGACAGCTTCGGTAGCTGGCCAGCCAAACAACACTTACACTATGGCCCTGTTGGCCTACACCTTCACCCTGGCTGGGGACTGGGAGACCCGCAGCAAGCTCATCACTGACCTGGGCAAGAAAGCCAGTACTCAGGGTAAGTAGAGGCAGGTGGTATGGTGGATGAAGGGGTTAAAAAAAAATAAATAAATAGTGTCTTCCCATTAACATTGAGGTGGGAGGATGAGTGGTTTTGTGCCTTACCGGATTCAAATGTATATGTTTTTTTAAATTATTATTATTATTATTTTTATAGACCAGTATCTCTTGTCTTCCATTAACTGCGATGTTGTGGTGTTTCTCCAGGAGGAACGGTGCACTGGGAACGAGCAGAAGCCACCTCCAAGGGTCTGGACTCTCTGGAGGTGGAGATGACCTCCTACGTGCTGCTGGCTCTGCTCTCTGGGCCCACTCTGCCGGGCTTCGGTCTGAACTACTCCTCCACCATCGTCCACTGGCTGGTCCAGCAGCAGAACCCCTACGGTGGCTTTGCCTCCACACAGGTAGGAAGACACCTACAGGTCTAACTCGCCTCAGGCTGCGTCGATTTTAAAAAGCATAAGTAAGCGTAGAAAAGAGAGAATGCTATGTTAGCAAGCTAGTTAATGTTAGCTAAGAGAGAATGCTACTTTAGCAAGCAAGCTAATGTTAGCTAACCGTGAATGGCTGTGTGCGTGTCCAAACTTTTGACTGGTACTGCATGTTATGGCTTTTCCTTTCCCAACAGGACACAGTAGTGGCACTTAAAGCACTGGCTAAGTATGGTGCTGCCACCTACAGGCCGGAGGGGGCCACTACAGTCATTGTAAGCTCAGCAGGTGGGGTGACGAAGCGTTACGAAGTGAACAGGAGTAACAGACTGCTGTACCAGGAAGACTCTCTCAGTGAAGTACCAGGGCAGTACAAGGCGAAGGCTGTGGGGAAGAACTGTGTGTTTGTACAGGTCAGTCAAAATGCTTTATTTTTTTTATTTTTAAACTACCTACATGTGCATATAAAACGCACCTATACTAAAAACAAACACTTCAAATGCTCTTCAACAGAAGGAAAACTAAGTATAATTTATCATTCAAATTTTAAACGGCAGTAATGCTTTTGAGTTATGCAGCCATGTAGTATTGAATAAAAGTATTTACTGAATGTTAATGTAGTTCATTTTATTACATCTTAAACTCTTCATTTCCCTTGTCTATTGTTTTAGTTCCATTTATTTATTATATCTTTCAAACCCTATAGCAGAACTCTAGTCTACTACTTTAGAATATCAAAAAACATGTAGTTCATTCATTAAATCTAAATGAAATCAAGTGTTACTTTATTTAACCAGACTCTTTGACTTGAGTATATGTTTTGTTTGGTTCATTATGAGTCTTTGTTTCTGCTCCCAGATTGCCTTGCATTACAACATTCCCCCTCCTCACGATTTCTCTGCCTTCACCATCTCCATTGGGACTCGGGCTGATTGTAAAGTCCCTAAGCCTCAAGTCTCACTGTCCGTAAATGTCAGGTACTGGCCATATCAGTCTAAAACCACATTGCAGTGTATCTGGTAAGATTTACAAAATGGCTCCATTTCTCACATGACCAGAGGCTATTTTACGAAAGTGATTTAAAGGGTTAATTAATCATTTAAAATGTAATAATAATAAAAAAAATACATTTTTATAGCGCTTTTCTAAGGTGCTTTACAGAAAAAGAGTAAGACAAAGCTCAGACGGAGAGCAACACACTAGAGTACAACAGAGATGGACAGAAAGGCAAACTACAAATGGACCAAACAATGAGTTGACAAAGACATAAGTAAAAGAATAACTGTTTTAGGGTTAGACAGGTTATAATCCCATAAATACTTAGGGGTAGGCCAGATTGAAAAGATGGGTTTTGAGGTGCACATTTCAGGAGGGGGAGTTCCAACGTTCAGGTGCTGCCTTGTGTCTCGTTTCAGGTCCAACGGTAAATGGGGGGAGACCAACATGGTGGTCATCAACATCAAACTCCTGTCCAGCTTCATCCTGGAGGAGAGCGCTGTCCAACTTGTTAGTCAAATTTGTATTTTTCGTTTTTCCTTAACTCCTGTACATACAGTAGGTAGCTGTTTTCATATTTGTAATCATCTTTCCCTCTTGTCCTCATCAGAAACCAAACTAGAGTCAGTGTTGACCAGTTAATACTAATCTTTGTTTAGTGTAAATGTATCTAATGGACTTTTTTTTTGTTCCACCAGTTGAAGCAGGACCAAACAGTGAAGAGGGTGGACCTGGACAAAGGCTATGTCAACATCTATCTGGATGGGGTTGGTATACTTTTGCATAGTCACGACCATGTTGCATCACAGGTTCTATGAACAATATCTAATCATACAGATTTGATAAAGAATATAGGATTGTTTAATGATTGGAGATAAATTGTGATACGGAGTAGACGATTCAAGTCAATTTGAAGGTTTCAGTTGGACGTTGAATTCTTTTCTCAATGTTCGGTTGTCATCCACTAGCTGAAGAAGAATAAGGCCAGGATGTACACTCTGACCCTTCAACAAGAGGATGTTGTGAGCGATCTGAAGCCCGCTGTTGTGAAGATCTATGACTACTACCAGCCGAGTAAGACTTCGTCCCCCAACTTATACATTTTGAGAACAACTCTAATCCTCCAGTGTACAACTGTGTAATCAGAAGTGTTTGTGGCATAGCTTGACAGATGAATGCATGGTGTGCTAACGACAATGGATATTTTTTGGGGGGGGGGGGCCTGGCTGTAAATGTACTGCCACTAACTAATAGTTCAGTTCCAACAGACTTAAGATGTTATCTTTTGTGTTTTCAGATGACCAGGCAGTTAGTGAATACACCTTCCCTGGGTGCAAGTTAGTACACCGCTTATTACTTGACTTCATATTAGAAGACAAACCTAAAATGGCTGCTTGGTTATAGAACATGCTTTAAACTTTCCCCTTGTCTACTTCCACAGGTGAATTCTTGAACAAGGAGTGTACCATCAGTAACACTTTGCTCTAAGGGACTCATGAGAATATGCTACAACACACTGACTGTTGGATACTCCAGAAAGGGTTTTTCACCCATTAAAAGTTAATTTTGACCAATAAAATGTTTTTTTTACAAAATTACTTGTGTAATAGCGTGATTAAGTTATTACATTGTACCAATTTTTTTTTTTTTTAACCTTATTTAAAAACAGTCCAATGAAGGTGGTAAAACCCTCTTCTGAAATGACCCATACCAGTCCAATGAAGGCAGTAAAACCCTCTTCTGAAATGACCCATACCAGTCCAATGAAGGCCGTAAAACCCTCTTCTGAAATGACCCATACCAGTCCAATGAAGGCGGTAAAACCCTCTTCTGAAATGGCCCATACCAGTCCAATGAAGGTGGTAAAACGGGGATGGATTCAACTGACAAGGCTTCATTTCTACTGGAGCAGATCAAAGGCCAAATTGAGAAATATCAAATATTTATCTGAATATTGATTGCCTGTACTGGCAGTCTCTCAGTAAGGTGTTTTTAATAGCCACGGTTTAACTTTTTTATTCTTTACATCATGCCAGATAAAGTTGTAAAGAACTGGGCAGTGAATATCAGCATCTTCAAATCGACAGCATTTTACTGGATTTTTAAAAATGGGAAGGAAAAGTGAGAACCAGGTAATTTCGGTTGGACAGTCAAATTTTTAATGCCAAGCTGCCAAAACATGGGTGGAAACGCCACAACTCAACTATTTAGCTACCTAGAAACTAAATTATATAAATGCCATAACAAATCTTCATTGGCTAACAATAAATCAAAAGATTGAGAACAGGAAAACTATTCAAATAAATTGCTGTTTTGTATGTCCAAAAGCAATGTCACCTAGGAGGCACAGTGAGCAGGGAAAGAGCAGCCAAACAGACCAACCCACATGAGGATCAAGTGTTTGAACACCAGACTTGGTAAGAGTTCGTTTTAGATAACTCTTAAAAGCACTTTACACCTTTAAAAAAATCCTATCAATAATAATATAGCATCAAATTCCCTTTTCAATTCACTCCAGTGGTTACCAGGAAGACTGGTCAGGGTTGTGTTTGTGAATAAATCATGCTCTATATAAAAAAAATAATAATAAACATTTATTTGAACAGCACATCGATCACTTGATTTGTCCCACGACTGAATTGCATTGAAACTAAACATGCCGTATCTCCATCATCCTGAGCGACTCCCATCACATCCCAAAGAACGCTGTGTCAGCGGTGTGTCCCTGATTTCCCGACGGCCGGGCGGGACGTCGTCAGAATGGTTGCCATGGTGAGGTGAGAAAAGACCGTGAGCAGGTTTCTGCCTGTAGGGGGCAGTGGCTCTGGGAGTCTGGTCCGAGGTGGTCCCAGAGTATGCCTTCATGCAGACTCCGTCATAATACTTTACCCTTAGAAAAGGGTACGGAAAGTGCCAGTCTCCTGTGAAGCTTAGGCCCAAAAGTAAAGCCTGGGACTCAAGTTTGGGCCTGTACCTGCCCGTGAAGTGCTTCTGCCTGGGACCTCAGACTCCAAAACTCCTCCTGGATGAAATCAGTCAAGGCCTTCCTCATCTCCATCTGAGAGGACACACACCAACAGATCCTCATTTTCACTTCACAAATAAAATGGGTATTTAAAGACCTTCTCTTAATATGTCAGAATTAGGCGTAAATGTCAGGTGTGTGTGTGTGTGTGTGTGTGTGTGTGTGTGTGTGTGTGTGTGTGTTGCACTCACCTGACTCTTATTCTCAGCACGGAGGGAATCCACCAGGGTTTTGACATTGAACGGTTTGCCCACCAGAACAGTGATTCTCTGTTAACAGGTAAAAGACAAGTTATCAAAGGTAGTGAGTGTGTGTGTGTGTGTGTGTGTGTGTGTGCGCGCGCAAATTTACCTTTCCAATGCGAGGGATGTAGGGTGTCTCGTTTGGCAAAATGTCATTCATACCTAGAAATGAAAAAACATTATTTGAAACAAAGGGACACTTTACACAGTTTGTGTGTGTGTGTGTGTGTGTGTGTGTGTGTGAGAGACTCACCCACATGCCAAAGGGGTAGTATGACGGGGTTGAGTGAGCATTCAGCTATGAGACGTCCCACACCTTAAAAAAAAATTACGTTTTTATTCAATTTCATTTTTAACAATCTTTTACGTAGATCGTAAACTTGAGTCCCAAAATGACTGATTATTCATCAACTAACTTACTTCAAAAGACACCCCCAGACACAGAGTAACTGACACTCACCCCATTTCAAACGTATAAACTCCTGAGTCATGTTGACTTTACCTGGGAAGTAAGCAGAAAAGCCAGAGAACCATTGATAAAAACCATTTAACCCATTTAAAAACGGTAAGGAAGCCGGAGAAAGAACGTAACGGAACCAGCGCTCATCCGAAAGAACAGCGTGGAAAAGAAGTGGGAAGGAAGAGAAGGGCAGCGTACCCTCAGGAAATATGTGTACCCATTCTCCACAGTTCATCTTCTCCAGCAGGAAGTCCATGCCTTTCTGATACACACCGTCACCTGGAGGGATCAATGACAAGATCATAAGATGTTATGACACACTATTCAACTGTGACAAAGTGATCAGTGACAAGATCATAAGATGTTATGACACACTTTTCAACTGTGATAAAGTGATCAGTGACAAGATCATAAGATGTTATGACACACTTTTCAACTGTGATAAAGTGATAAGTGACAAGATCATCAGATGTTTTGACACTATTCAACTGTGATAGTGATTAGTGACAAGGTCATCAGATGTTATGACACACTATTCACTAGCACTCACAGAAGAAGAATGACAGCAGTTTCAAGCATATTGGAACTATTTCTAAACAAACAAACATAATATGTCTCTTTAAAAAGAAACTAGAAAGGTATCAAAGTAATTTTCAGTAGGTCATAAGATGTTATGACACACTATTCAACTGTAATATTAAGACTAAAGATCTACCTACACATATACAGTACACCTACAACATATAAAGTACACCTAAAACACATATTCAGTACACTTAAGAGATAATTAGTACACAGTACACTTCAGAGATATTTATACTTCAGAAATATTTAGTACACAGTACACTTTAGAGATATTTAGTACAAAGTAGACTTCAGCAATATTTAGTATACAGTACACTTCAGAGATATTTAGTATACAGTACACTTCAGAAATATTTAGTATACAGTACACTTCAGAAATATTTAGTATACAGTACACTTCAGAGATATTTAGTATACAGTACACTTCAGAGATATTTAGAAGACAGTACACTTCAGAGATATTTAGTATACAGTACACTTCAGAGATATTTAGAAGACAGTACACTTCAGAGATATTTAGTAGACAGTACACTTGCCTCTGCAGACAGGAACACACTTGCCACGGCTGAAGAATCTAGAATAGAACTCCCGCGTGAAACAGATGTCTGATGCGGCGGGGGCCCTGACCAATCACAGCCAAGAGAGGTGAGGTCAAACAGAAGGTCATGTGGGAAGGTACATTGGTTTCCTTATCAGCTTTAATATCCTATTAAAATTGCAGACTTAAAGCCTATCAGTATCATTTAACATTACAAACATATTACACAAAATGTATATGGACAGAATGCTTAGAATCAGAATGTATGGTTTAACACAACTTTCCTCCTAACGGAAGAGCTGGCCATCTTGAATTACTTGAAGCTTAACCTACCAGCGCATTTGTTGAAAATTCCACAGGTGCCTCATTTTCAGGATCCCTGTCCGAGAAAGAAGAGGGGGGAGACTCAGTAATGCTTAAAGTACATCTCATTTTCTCACCTGAAGCCTTTATGAATACTTTCCCCTTTGAATATTAAATGAAATGAAGAAATAACAATGATAAAATCTCTCCATCATTACTAAAGTTATGTCTCTTTTCGCCTATGTTTTTCCACTACTACAACAGCAGAGCTATCCACTTCAAGTGAATACTTGTGATTCATTTGGACATGTTTCTTTTTTTTATTTTTATATTATTATTATTATTTATTTATATGTACATCACAAATTATATTATATTATATTAGATTCAACTTAAATGTCATTGCATTGAGTACAGTGCAGAGGCAATGAAATGCAGTTTGGCAGCAAACCAGATAAGTGCAGAATAGTGGTAAAGAGCAGATTGTACATACGTGGCAATAAATTGTGATATGGAAATTATAAATCGCATAATACTACTTAATACTTTTAGTTTGTACTGCAGCTACCCTTACAAAGTGCATACTGCTGCATGCAGAAAGACATTTGGGATATACAAAATATTTTTCTGGCATACTAAATAGAATGGTAGTATGGATATGCAGCCTAGGTTGTAAGCACTCACCCCAAAGGAGTGGGTCGTCCATGCATGACTGGTGATTGGACAAGGTGATGAGGGGAGTGTCGACGGGACGTTGGTCAATCAGATCCAATAGAACCTCCTGGTTATGAACCGTCAGGCAGTTGAAATATTCTGTTTGAGGGGGGGGGGGCGTATTTACTATGTAAACAAACAAATATATATATATGCGTGTGTACAATGCATACACTGATATAGTCTCTCTCTCTGTGTGTGTGTGTGTGTGTTACTTACTGGTCCATATGTAGGAGTAAGTTCCCACCATGCCCGTGATGAAGGAACTGGAGAGTCTCCAGCCCCGCAGAGGCGCTTGCGGAAATGGCCATTTCACCTCCAGGGGCATCTTAGAGGCACCACCACCCCAGCCCTCATACAAACAAACCCAGCGGGCTTGAACAGAAGAACAACACAGATTACAAAGTAATGTCAATGTTTTATTATATTAGAAAGAAAATCTCAACCATTGACTCAACGCACACTCATGCGCGTGTTCCATGACCATGTCAACAGAAGCAGGAAGGCTGGAGTGAAAAGTACTCTGCTAACGTTAACGGTAGTTAGCTAAAAATTACATAACGTGGTCTGCTTCAGACTCTGAAAATCGCAGCAGATTTGGTTTTTCGTAATCGCTGCCACTGAAAGCTAAGGTTAGTTAATTGAAAACAATGATTGACTATGTTTTTTATTGACATTATTTAACCTTAAATAACCCGTTATCAGTCTAGTCATACCGCTAGTAACAGATTTGTTTTAAGATTAAGACATTTATGTAATTTTAAAAACCGTCAGGAAAAATCTATGAATACTTACGTATTAATCTGCCAAATCTAGAAAATATTAAAAGATCAAAGAACGAATTTCCATTTCACCTTTCTTGGAGCTTAGGCTGCAAGTAAGAGCGAAAAGTCAATGACTCGGGAAGTGAAAAGAACCGCATGGCGTTGTGGGAGTTGTATTTTGAATTTCAGTTAGATGTTTTATTTTTTTCCCCATTTCTCTTTCATCTAAAATAAATTCTCCGGTAATTTTCTATTTCGTTTTTTTACTTTGAAGGAATTACTTTACTGACAGTACTTTGTCAATGTATACAATATAGTCCATGGACTTCATTTTCTCATCGAGGAGAATGGAACTATGGGTAATGATGTAAGTATGCCAAAGGTGAGGTCCAATCTCTTCCTCGAGAAAGGCCAATGGGTTTCACGAAACCCACGAGTGTCAGAATAATTAGTAGCTGTGTAGAAAAAAGGAATTAGTAATTAGTTTAAAACGCAGAAAAACACGCATTATTTGTAAATCATTACAATTTATTGAGAATAAAACGTCTTATTTTCAATTTCTTACAACGGATTTATGACTTTTGGTTCAAATCTGTTAATAGAAGGGTTCCCAGACTCCATTAAATATAATCTTCGGAAAAAATAAATATCAAAAGCACAAAACTTGTTAAGTACATTATTTTCTGCAAATATTTAAAGCATGTGTTGAATGTGTTTTTGTGCTACCCAAAACAGTTGAATATAAACAGCTTCACATTTATTCATCTGATTAAAATGTACATCATGTTTAAGAAAAAATAAAAAGAACCTTAAATACTATAATCAAGAAAGATTCTTTATGAAAGTATATTCATTATGTCCATTAAAAAGTTTATTCATGGCATATTCTTGAATGATCATTGTTGTAGATTATTCAAATAGATTGACAGCATAGATAAATAGAGCATTATCATGTGTAGAACCATATTTTCAAACATCACATGTAAAATATACACAGAAAAGTGTCAATGTTCTTTTAAAAAAACAGAATTAAAAAAGTGCCAACGTTTCCCCCCCAAAATGATTTTACAAAACTTTTTACTTTGGTGTGTTCAGTAGAAAAACCAATGCAAACATTCAGATGAAGTCCAACAACCTCAGCACATCGCTACCTTAGAAAAATAAAATCCCTGTGATTATGATATATTTCACATGGTCATTTCCACCTGAAATGCTATCTCTGTGACCTGAGTAGCCATAGGCTGCGTCTTGATAGCCATACTACCATCCTATTTGGTATGCTAGAAAATTTATATTTATATTTATTTTCATATTTAGTATGTCCCAATTGTCGTTCTGCATGCAACAGTACGTCATTTGTAAGGGCAGCTGCAGTACGAACGAAAAGTAAAAAGTAGAAGTATGCGATTTGGGACGCAGCGATACTCGATTATCAAAGGTGCGCTTGTTAAGTGGCGTTTAGACCAGGACTGGGAGCACCTGTGTGGCTTCTCTAATCTTGCTTGCAAGGATGAATTGAACAAATCTAACATTCCCAACCGAATGTGAGCATGAGTGGTAAGTCATTCCGAAGGCGTCCTATACGACAAACAACATCCACACTCATCTGACCACACGCTTTGACAATGAAAGCTGGTAGACATGCTCTCATGACTGTTCACCAAGTAGGGGCCATCCAGTTCAAACCCTTCAACGCCACTTCAAAACCGAGGAAACAGGCCTAGGAACAGACACGGAAGGGAAAAAAGGAAAAGAAATATAATAGTAAGAAAGAAGTGAGAAGAATAAATACTAACAATCGCTAAAAATATAAACGTGGATCTAGGTCTGGGAGTAAAACATGCACATAACCACAGCTCAAGTCCGAGATCATTTTTTTTTCTAATAGTTCTATATCCCCCCCCCCCACACACACACACACATCATTGTTATATGTAATTGAATCATAATAACGCAACATTAAGCATGTAATGTGAACAAAAGGAGTGTACTTTGATTTGATTGCCTGTATTCATCTCCTATGTAAACTTAGGGGGACTTACAGCATTAGCAGGGAATGCTCGTAGAAAGACAGCATTGAAGCCTTTATAGAGGGCCCTCGGCCCCTCCTCACGAAGGAGCTCTCTGAGTACGTCCGATACTCCTGTACCTCGGTACTTTCCGTCTGCAGCTGGTGGACACACACACACACACACACACACACACACACACACAGAAACACACACACACACAGTATGGAATATAAAGCAAGTGTTTTTGACTGGAATGAAGAATGCAGCTTGGCTGTCATATAGAGCTAAGCAACCTGTACCGTATTAACATGTCATCCAATGGCCACTAGAGTGCAGTAGCGAGCGAGACGGTATTGTCCAGCGTGTATTGAGTGAATGACAGAGTCTACCTGGGTTGTCTCATTAATGCCAGTCTGGTGACAGAAACACCTGTAATACATCCTCTAGCCACAGCACAGTCACCAGGGTAACCCCAGCTCAAGCGCTCTCAAAGCCTGACACACAACTCAAGATATGGAATTATTTAGTTATAAAGTTAGCTGCAGAATAGTCCTATGCTAGCTACAGTATGACTAACCAGTCTGGAAGTTGGACTTGAGGACGTCTGGTGGAAGGGCGATCACCCAGTTGAAGATGCCCGCTGTGCCCCCCGCCAGGAGAATCTTGGGAGTGCTGAGCTGTGACACACTGGACAATAAACACAGGTAAACATAGGCGCCATGTAAAATGCTACCTTCTTATTAAACCGGCATCTGCAGTCAAAGACATTTGAATGTTTTCCAGTCTTACATCCACACAGGTAGCCTAAATATGGCTGTCATGTCAAACTGAAAAAATGGATTCTCATCAAACCTAATAATGGTTGAATATATGAAAACATGCTATTTACTTGTATTAAACTCTTTGAGGGATTAAAATGTATTCAAAATATTTCAAAGTGTGGTACTGTTGATAATATAAGTTTAGTTCAAAGTGACAATACTTGGTGTGTACAGTACCTAGCTTGTGAATGCTTGATGTGTACAGTACCTAGCTTATGAATGCTTGATGTGTACAGTACCTAGCATGGCTTAAACAATATTTTATATAATTTATAAAAAAATAAAGATGGACCTTTCACCCTCAGCAGTTAGAA
>CM030174.1:2395000-2397500 GCA_017639675.1 Aplochiton taeniatus | reverse complement strand
CCCCTCTTTTTCACTGGCCTAAAATGGTTATTTTATCACTGTTAAAGTTGTTTAATGTAATGCTAAATACTTGGGAATATCAACAGCAGCCAGGTTGCTCCTATATGTATCCCAATAGAGAAAAAGAGGATGATCAAGATCCCTAATCAAGATCAGGACGGTTCCGATTACCAATTCCTACATTACCCAGCAGGGCCATGGTTGTTTTAATGGAAGCATGCTTGCTTACCGTGTTTTAATAGAAGATGCTAGCTTACCGTGTTTTAATGGAAGATGCTACCTTATCGTGTTTTAAACTAATGGAAGATGCTAGCTTATCGTGTTTTAAACTAATGGAAGATGCTAGCTTACCGTGTTTTAATGGAAGATGGTAGCTTGCCGTGTTTTAATAGAAGATGCTAGCTTGCCGTGTTTTAAAGGAAGATGCTAGCTTACCGTGCTTTAATGGAAGAGGCTAGCTTGCCGTGTTTTAACAGAAGATGCTAGCTTGCCGTGTTTACGTGACAGGTATGTTCATTGGCTAGTTGTGACACTGACAGTGGCATTGTCGACTCAGCTAAGTGGTATCACACTGATTAGCACCAAATCCAGGTGTGTGATTCTATTTGAAAATATGCTTTATCTAAACAAAGTTGGGTTTTGACTCAACTAAGAGTAAATGGCAAAAAAAAAAATGTACAGCTTCCGCCAATGTCAGCTATTATTGTTTTGTTTCCCTCCTGGTATTATTACTACAGAAAGCTATTGCTGCTTAGCTGACTACTTTGGTAACCACTGTAAACTGACCTTAAATACCCCTCCCCCACCCACCTACCATTTTCGCCTCCGTTACCTAAACACATGCAACCGGCCCTGCTTTCTTTGGCTGGCATGGACTGGGCTGTTAAGCTTGGCTCGATACCTCCACAAGGGCACATAAGTGGACATGAATTGGCCTCGTCTTTTTTAGGCCTTCAAGTGAGAGAGTGCCCCTGGGGGAGGGGGGTTTGGAACGGGGCCCCTGGAGGGAGAGAGGTTTCGATGGGGTTTGGAATGGGGCCCGGAACCTTCCGGTAGAACATTGTGGGGTCACTCGGATGGCTGGGTCCGAGGCAACAGGATTACTCTGACTTGTTCCATACACACTTCTGTTCTGTTTGGTTCTCTCCTTCTCTCTCTGTCTCTTTCTCTCTCTCTCACTTTCATTCTCTCTTTATCTGTGCTTCTTTCTCTCTCTCTATTCCTTTCATTCTCTCTCTCTCTCTCTCTCTCTCTCTCTCTCTCTCTCTCTCTCTCTCTCTCTCTCATTAACTCTCTCTCCTTGTCCGTGTGGATCTCCCTTCCCCTCTCTTCATGTTTGTGTATCATACATCTTCATCTCTCTCACGCCCTCCTCTTTCTCTCATCCCTGTGATCTGTCTCTCCTCTTTTTTGACCTTTTACTTTACTTCCCTTTTCTGTCTTCCTGTCTGACAGAATGGGGTCTTTGTGGGAAGAAAGAGATGGAATGCCCCCTTTTTCTTTCTGTTCTCTACTGCCCCTCTTTCCATCCCTCCTTCTCTCTCCCTATCTCCCTCTCTCTCCTTCTTTCTTTCCATCCCTCCCTCTCTCTCCCTCTCTCTCTCTCCATCTCTCCCTCCTCCCGTCTCTTTCCCATTTAACTCTGTCCATTCTTCCCATTTCTGATCCCTTAGAACTTTACCTCCCTCCCCTGTGTGTGTGTGTGTGTGTGTGTGGGGGGGGGGGGGGGGGGGGGGGGGGGGGGGGGGGGGGGGGGGGGGGGGGTGTGGGGGGGGGCGTCCATTAGTTAGGATTAGGAGCAGGGTAGGAGGGTTTAACAGCCCCTCTGTGTTTGGGGTCTAATCTCTATAGAAACAGCTAATCTAATCTCATTGACTTCCACACTTACAACACACGCACGCACACACACACACACACACACACACACACACATACAAAGAGAGATACAAAACAAAAATCAAACAAGACTAAATATCTAATCCTTTTTTAACTAAAAGGGTCATTAGTTTGAGAACAAGCAAACAGATGTGTACAGTTCACGCAAACAAACACAGACACATGCACACACACACAAGCACATGCACACACACACAAACACACGCGCACACACAAACACAAACAAACACACACAAACAAACACACATTACTTTAAATTATACCAAAGTCTGAGTCATTGATCATATTTTACACCCCCCCCCCCCCCTACACACACACACAAATCAATCAACAGACACACAAACACACATCCACACACACACACACACACATCATGCTGTAAATATGTGCCTGTTTTGATCCATTGCTTGTTTCGGTCAGATGAACTGCGGCACCATTGTAACACCAACGCTATTCATGATGAGGCCCGCCAGAGACACTGAATGGACCATTATCATACATGACCAATAACTGTCAGCTATCTGACTCACATCTATAACTCATATTTCAACCAGTATATGACCAGGACTTCCCCAAAATGGCAGACATTAATAATGCTGTTTGT
>CM030174.1:2385000-2387500 GCA_017639675.1 Aplochiton taeniatus | reverse complement strand
CGAACACACAGACACACGAACACACAAACACAAAGGCGCTCGTCTGCAAACCCACTTGCATGCACCCACACACACACATGCTAGCACACAACATACACACACACACACACACACTGCTCTTTGGTTTATAATTTAGTAAATAAGCTTGACAGGTAACAGCAATTGCTGGGGGAAGGTCTGTCTGTCTATACAACAAAACCGAATAGACACATAAGGTGTGTGTGTGTGAGTGTGTGTGTTTGTCTATGTGTGTGTGTGTGTGTGTGTGTGTGTACGGTTGTGTTTGTTGTTTGTATAAGGAGGGAATGGGGCTGATGCGGGTGGGGTTCAAAGGTCATATTTGCAGAGTGGATGGGAGGAAACCCTACTATGATGGAGAGAGGAGGATGAGGGGTTAATTAACAAAGAGAGAAACAACACTGGATACAAAATGAAAGAAAACAACAGAGAGAGAGAGAGAGAGAGAGAGAGAGAGAGAGAGAGAGAGGCTGGGGACAGGTTGCGTAATGATTGGATCTTGAAGGGGGTCTACATTAGCCAGCTGTCACTCTCACCCCTACCCTCCCCCCTCCTCCTCTCTCTGTGTGTGTGTGTGTGTGTGTGTGTGTGTGTGTGTGTGTGTGTGTGTGTCTTTAAAGAAGGCCCCTTCTGAGTGTTGCTGTTGGCAGGGGAAGTGAGCGGCGTTGCCCGCGGTGATTGATTGGTTATGACAACCCCCCAAAGCGTCCCCTCCTGGTGGCTCTGGCCAATGAGCCGTGACATATTATGGTCTGTGTGACTCGGGTGTTTTTGGAGACAAAGGAAGACCCGCCCTCTCCTTCCCGTTACCGCGGGTGACATCATAGGGTCAGTGTTCAGAGACACTATAGAATCAATGATCTAGACCCTCCACCCCCCCCCTCTCTCTCTCTTTCTCTCTCTCTCTCTCTCTCTCTCTCTCTCTCTCTCTCTCTCTCTCTCTCTCTCTCTCTCTCTCTCTCTCTCTCTCTCTCTCTCTGTCTCTCTCTCTCTCTCTCCCTCTCTCTATCTCTCTCACACACACACACACACACTATTCTAGACCCCCTTCAAGATCCAATCATTACGCAACCTGTCCCCAGCCTCTCTCTCTCTCTCTCTCTCTCTCTCTCTCTCTCTCTCTCTCTCTCTCTCTCTCTCTCTCTCTCTCTCTCTCTCTCTCTCTCTCTCTCTCTCTCTCTCTCTCTCCTTCTCTCTCTCTCCCTCTCTCTCTCACTCTCTCTCTCTCTCTATCTCTCTATCTATCTCTCTATCTCTCTCTCTATCTCTCTCCATCTTTCTCTCTCTATCCCTCTCTCTCTTTGTATATCTATCTATCTATCTATCTATCTATCTATCTATCTATCTATCTATCTATCTATCTATCTATCTATCTATCTATCTATCTATCTATCTATTTATCTATCTATCTATCTATCTATCTATCTATCTATCTATCTATCTATCTATCTATCTATCTATCTATCTATCTATCTCTCACTTCCCCTTTCTCTCTCTTATTCCACTGCCATCTCTCTCTCTTCTCCTCCTCCTCTCTCTTTGTCTATTAATCTCTCTCACACCCTCTCTCTCTTATCCCTCCTCTTCCTCTCTCTCTAGGTCTATCTCTCTCTCTCTCTCTCTTAACCCTCCTCCATCTCTCTCTCTTCTCCTCCTCCTCTCTCTTTGTCTATTCATCTCTCTCACACCCTCTCTCTCTTATCCCTCCTCTTCCTCTCTCTCTTTTAACCCTCCTCCATCCCTCTCTCTTCTCCTCCTCCTCTCTCTGTAATGTCATTATTGGAGTAGAGGCTTCCTGCTCTGATATGATCTTCTGTCTTTATCAGGATGACCTGACTGTTCCCCTGTTCACTGTCTCTGTCACACACACACACACACACACACACACACACACACACACACACACACGGAAGACACACACATACACATTCACAGCAGCACATTCCCTGTCTGTTTATTTGGATCCAGGTGTAATTGTAAAGAATGGACATCTGCTTTCTGATTCCTGCTGGGCCTTAGTTTGAACGCCAATCCAAGTTCCCCAACTGATGTTTGGAAAACTAATGGTCTGTTCTTACCCCCCCCCCCCCCCCCCCCCCCCTCTCTCTCTCTCTCTCTCTCTCTCTCTCTCTCTCTCTCTCTCTCTCTCTCTCTCTCTCTCTCCCTCGTTCTCTCTCTCTCTGTCTCTCTCTATCTTTCTTTTTTTTCTTCTTTTCTACTCTTTTCTTATAATTTTCTTCCACTCTCTCTTTTTTCTCCCTCTCTTTCTTTCTTTCCCTCCTTTAGTGTGGGTCGGCACCTAAACCAAGAGAGTAAGAGACATCAACCCAGCTCACCACCTCCTCCCTGCTCCCCCTCCAGAGGGTTCACCTGATCCTCGGAGTGTGTGTGACCGACTCGGAGGGAGTGTGTGTGTGTGTGTGTTGATGAGTGTGTGTGTGTGTGTCCTGTGCTGCCGTTGATGGGACACTGAGCGATGTGT
>CM030174.1:2360000-2362500 GCA_017639675.1 Aplochiton taeniatus | reverse complement strand
TCAATGAAAGTGGCCGAAGCCGAGTCCTCCCCGTCTCTGCCCCGCTGCCAATGCTGTATCATGTACGTCAGTGTGTCTGTCGCAGCCTTATTTTATATATTTAAAGACGCTGGGAAATACGCAACCACTTGCAAAAGAAAAAGAAAAAACCATAAGAAAAACACAGATATACGCGAAGAAAAATAATTAATATCGATAGCCTCATTTAGGTCATCAGCTCGTTCAGTTATGATTCTATTGGTCAAGAACTATCAATAACTGTAACTGAGGGTGTTTAAAAATCACAGGAAAAAGCAGGGACCAGGGATTACACTGCAGGTTAGGGGTGGGTGGGTTGCGGGAGGGGGTTAGGGGGTTTAAGAAATAGGAGCGCAAGGGTGGTTTTATTCTCGGGGGGGGGGGGGGGGGGGGGGCATATTCACACGGCGATTAACGGGGTATGTCTCTACGTTGTGGTGTGCTGATATTGCACCTGCTTGTTGCATTGTGAGCTGTATCTAAAACTAACCTCCACTGTCAACTAATAAACATGAACTAAGCATATCGTCAACGTGTCCTGTGTCTTGTGTGTTACTACAGATGCGGAATAAACCATTTTGCGCCTTTTGTAAGGGGCCTCAGATACCATTATTTTTTAGGAGGATAAAAATGTCAGTCTCTCAAACGACAGATTTAGCGAATTTTAATGTAGTCACTTAGAAATAATTAGAAACAAAAACGAACTTCCAATTGTTGGCCCTCGAGGGCCCTCCACCCATTGGAGCCCTGAGTACTCAGTGTCCCCGTCCCCCCCCCCCCCCCCATTGTTGTTGGCGTGCAGCTGGGTCGGCGCCAGAACGAATAGTGCTGACTGGCATTAGGTGTGGTGGTGATGATACACCAGCTATTCAGGTGTGGTTCAAATAACAAGATTAATGTGTTCATGTTTGTCTGTCTGTCAGTGTTCTTGTCCCCAAGTGAACAATGAGGAACTATGTTATTATTATTATGTGGGTGTGTAAAAAGCGGTAGAGCAGGAAATTATCTCTCGTTTTCTCCCTCGCTCTTTCTCTCTTTGACAAACATTCACACATAAAACATCACTTATCCTATTCTAGTCTCGAACTCCAACCAAAATTGTTTCTCGTCCAGCTTACAAAGTCAAGCTGTAGCCACATGCTATTTCGCTCCTCTTACTAACAGCTGATCCCGCCCGCAGACAAAGGGGGCGTGGTACATAGAGGAAACATCCGTCTTGAGAAACAGGAGTGCAGATGAGTCTCGTAAAGCATTATCCCAACAAAGGGTGGAACTTGTAGTGATAGGTTTTCTTTTCTAGACGCATTCTCGTGTCACCTCGCTGACGTCGCCGGGTGACCAGGCAGCAAACCGGATAAACAGGAGAGGAAATCATAAAAACATCCTGCTGTGCTAGCAACGTCAGCGTCCATCACAACGTCCAAAGGAATCGGATAAGCAGTGGACTCTCTCTCTCATAAACACACAGGCACACACACACATGCCACACACAGCCCATAATAGATTTGGAATATGAACACAGCGGCGCTTACGCAAGACGTGAAAAAGCCACCTGAGTGCGCGATGAGGACACCTCGTTCGCAGCGACCAAATGGTGAGTATAGCCCCCGGAGTGTTTGAGTGACAGTAGCACATACTGTGCATACACACAGAACACACACACGGTGAAAGACACGTTATAACGAGCGGCAATAGGTATCACCGATGAACATATCAAGCTACCCATTATTATGCAACACCCCCTGACCTCACGAACCCTAGTACATATATCTGTTCGGTTTTTGTGACATATGGCTACTGTGTTTTGCAGATACGGTTCTCTTTTTGGAAACAGTTGGTTAGATTAATGATTCGCAATCACTCTCGATTTGCAATCGCTCTTTTCTCTTATCGCCGCCCTATGAACTGCGACGAGCTGCTTCCTTAGGACAGCGCGGTGTTATTCGTCAATTCTTTTCTTTCTAAAACGCCACAACAGATGGAAGTGGCACGTGCGCACTCAAAGGTCTGCAAGAGTCGGTCGCAGGGTAGCCCACACAAGACCTGGACAGCAGTGCTGGATAGTGCATTGCTATGCTGCATGCTAGCCCCTTCCCACCAATCTTTTGCCAGCGAGTCAGCGCCGGACAGGATCGGGTGTCGTCCGGGCGAGAACAAGACGGTGTTAGTAGGTTGTGGGGCAGTTGCACTTGGCGTTACTGATTTAAGGAATGAGACAACGAGCTCGTGTGCCTTCCGTATTGTGTTCACAGTGTGTCATTGATCCCCTGCAGTTTGTCGGTAAAGATGGAACCAAAAAAGGCCAAAGCCCCGAAGCTTATCCGATGTGAGAACGCAGGTAAGCGTAGAGGTAGGGGGCGGAACGGGGGGAGGAGGAGGGGGAGGGGGGGGGGCAAGCAATGGAGTTTGAACAGCCTGTCTGAAGCATGAGGTGAATGACCTAGAAAAGCAAATAGGGCGCAATAGTGTCGCTATTGATCTC
>CM030174.1:2327500-2355000 GCA_017639675.1 Aplochiton taeniatus | reverse complement strand
TTAGGGAGAGGTGAGACCCATACTCAACAATAGCTTAGGGAGAGGTGAGACCCATACTCAACAATAGCTTAGGGAGAGGTGAGACCCATACTCAACAATAGCTTAGGGAGAGGTGAGACCCATACTCAACAATAGCTTAGGGAGAAGTGAGACCCATACTCAACAATAGCTTAGGGAGAGGTGAGACCCATACTCAACAATAGCTTAGGGAGAGGTGAGACCCATACTCAACAATAGCTTAGGGAGAGGTGAGACCCATACTCAACAATAGCTTAGGGAGAGGTGAGACCCATACTCAACAATAGCTTAGGGAGAGGTGAGACCCATACTCAACAATAGCTTAGGGAGAGGTGAGACCCATACTCAACAATAGCTTAGGGAGAGGTGAGACCCATACTCAACAATAGCTTACTGCACTATGGAGTCCTCCATAGCATACAGTATCTAGATGTAGTTGGTATTCTGGTACACTATATAAGAGGTGAGGGTCCAGAGGCGTCATGCCCATTCACACTGTTTCAGACCATGGTTTCAAATCAAATCTGTAGTATTATGTAAAAGCAGTAAGACATTGTAGAAATAGTAGAACCCAGGCCCTCTCTCATACCCCTGCTTTATTTTACTCTGTTTACGCCAGTGTGGTGCAGTTTAACTGACCAAGTCATGTCATATCAAAACTCACTTTCTGGTTACAAAACTGTGTTCCCTTGAACCCAATTGACACAAATAGGCATAATTCATACAATACACATAGGACCTATTGATCTTTTAACCTTTTATGTCCACCACACAGATTAGTAACAATATCTCTGCTAATCTAGCCCTCTACATCTAGATTTTAATGAGGCCAAAAAGCAAATGAAGTTGTGCAATTTAACCCCTTCAAAAGAATTGTGTGTGTGTGTGTGTGTGTGTGTGTGTGTGTGTGTGTGTGTGTGTGTGTGTGTGTGTGTGTGTGTGTGTGTGTGTGTGTGTGTGTGTGTGTGTGTGTGTGTGTGTGTGTGTGTGTGTGTGTGTGTGTGTGTGTGTGTCCGTCAGTCGTACGAGGACCTGGTGCAGCGTCTGGAGCCGGTCATCATGGAGCTGGAGAGACAGGAGAATGTTCTGGTCATCTGTCACCAGGCCGTAATGCGCTGTCTGCTGGCCTACTTCCTGGACAAGACAGCAGGTAAGGACTCACCTGGGCCCACTGCCCGCACCTCGGCTGAGTCTCACAAGTCTCTGTCCACACCTCGGCTGAGTCTCATAAGTCTCTGCCCACACCCCGGCTGAGTCTCACAAGCCTCTGTCCACACCCCGGCTGAGTCTCACAAGCCTCTGCCCACACCCCGGCTGAGTCTCACAAGTCTCTGCCCACACCCCGGCTGAGTCTCACAAGCCTCTGCCCACACCCCGGCTGAGTCTCACAAGCCTCTGCCCACACCCCGGCTGAGTCTCACAAGCCTCTGCCCACACCCCGGCTGAGTCTCACAGGTGTCTGCTGGTAGTTTTTACACACCACACTACCAAACTAAAGTGATGGTCATATTATTGGCTTAGTTACTCATCAACATTAGTAACTGCAACTATAAAGTTGAAACCTTTAAAAATCAGCTAGAATGTGTTCAGTAAGACTTTGTGGCAAGACAGTTTAAGTGTGTAGTAGATGGCATATCAACGAAAAGAACATTTGAGTGTAGGAAATGTGGCATCTCAATAATCTAGACTTTTTTGGGTGTGTGAAAAAGTTGGCGTTTCATGTTTTTTGTGACATACAGCTTTGCGAGAAGTGAGAAATGTTCATTTCCAAACAGAATGTCGTTTCGAGGTGACATCATTAAGCGTCCATGTCCATACTGTTTTTTCACCCACTTTGCCGCCTCATAGAAGAGCTGCCCTACCTGAAGTGTCCACTCCATACAGTGTTGAAGCTCACCCCAGTGGCCTATGGTCAGTGTCTCTCTATTTCACCCTCTCTGCCTTGTCCTGTTGTGTTCATTCCTTTCTCTTTAGATTAGTGTAAAAATGTGCTAGTTCTGGTGCCTATTTGTTTCAGATTTATTCAGTTGTATCTTTATTGTCTCTGTCTCTAACTCACTCTGTCCATCTCTCTAAAGGTTGTAAAGTGGAGTCTGTCTTTCTCAACATTGAAGCGGTAAACACACATCGAGACAAACCCGGGGTGAGTCAGAACAAACTGGACACACACCAGCATCAACAACCCATACCCTGACCAGACTTTGTTCCGAAATACATTATTACCAGCCTTTGTTAAGAAATACATTAACATGAACATCCTTTGTTCAGAAATACATTAACATGAACATCCTTTGTTCAGAAAGACATTAACACGCATCCTGAACTGAAAAGAACGCACACACACACACACACACACACACACACACACACACACACACACACACACGCACACACCTAGAACCAGTAAATCACAGCCCTTGGGCTTTGGAAGGTAAAGTGTTATGACCTCTGGGTTTACCTGACTAATGCTTTCTTACTTAATGCATATTAGTGTTCAGTAAGCAAGAGTTAAGTCTCTGCTTCAGATACACACTCTCAAATCCTTACCTATTATCTTTCCCGCCTGCAGATGCTGAAAATGTACACCCTGCCTCATGCTCACCACTCTGTATCTTTCTCTCAACACACACACACACACACACACACACACACACACACACCCCTCCCCTCCCTCTCTTTCAGAACGTTGACGTGGACAGAGACACAGAAGATGCCCTGCTGACTGTCCCTGAGCATGTCTAGAGAAAAGAGAGAGAAGAGGAGGAGGAGGAGAGAGAGAGAAGAGGAGGAGAGAGGGAGTAAGTTGGAGAGGAGAAATATCTTCTGTTGCCCTCGGGGTCTTTCCCCTGTGTAATTAAAATGCTAGTGAGCTGGTGTTGTGACAGTGTGTTAAATCCCTGGTATTCCATCCATGAATATTGAAAAACAATCCGATGACTGTCTATCTATATTCCTGCCGTAATGCACTTTAATATGTCAGAATCTGGCCACAAACGTTGATGTTTTATGAAGAGAAAAAAAAGGGGACTGTTTTAGGATTCATGGCCATTTTTTTTTGTAAAACCCAGAACATGTACTATGATTTTATCCCACAATTTTCCGTCCTTCCATCTTTTCCTATTCGGGAGTAGAATCCTATCTACCATGTTGGAGTGTGTCAAAGAAGTTAAATCTACCCGTTAAGAGTCCTGTCAGGGTGATATTGCTAGGTTTAATTTAGTGGTGGGCATAGGTGAGATTATATCAAAATGGAGGAGGGAGTACCCTGTGATTGGCATGGTATTCACTGCCATAGAGACTAGTGAGTGAAGCAATAAACCAGAGGCTTTGTGGGAACTGGAGTTTAATTTACACTTAAAAATTCTCTGGGACTAATCTATGAAGGACACATGATTCAGCTAACCTTGGTAAGCAACTAAACACCCTGAACTACACACACACACACACACACACACCAGTGAGTATCATCTATTTTTGTCACATTTGTCACATTACTGAAGCGCTGTAGTATTAGTAAACTAAAGCGACTAGCTTTTTGCAATGAGACACAAACTGCTGGAACTTTGAACTAGTGCCTCAAGCCGGATCGATCAATTAGCCAGATAAGGGAACGTTTTGGAAAGACTTGATTGGGAGTAAGTGACCACTGTGGACTAAAAAGCACAACTTTGCTTTGTAACATAGTTCTTCAGAGTAGATCACAACTCCAGAAAATCCACTAACCAGTTGTACGTCGTTTTTGTCGATAAATGGCCGGCTAACTTAATTCTGCAATTGAAATACTTTCAGGTACACTACTCTGTAGTAATTATGTTTTTCATGTAAATCTTGAAATGGGTGCTATAACCACACCATCATTCACTATCTATTGCAGTCTACAGCGTCGAGTCATACTGTATGTAGTGTTGGAACAATTTGTCCGCATGTTGAACACTCAAGTGCGTTAAACTGGTGTGTCTGTGCCTTTGTCTTGTCTGTGCTTGTGTTTAAACTTTGATGTTGTACATAGCATGTCAAAATGTTCATACTCATAACTTAATGTCTCACAAAAAACTGTGCAATAAAGAGGCAGTAAAAGAAAACTACATAATATGAATCTATATAAAATAATTTATTTGATGAACTCGGGGGTGGGGGAGTAAAAATGAATCAGGTTATTAAAATACTATGTTAATGAACATCTTTTTGCCTGTGGGTGAGTTATTAACACATTACAACTTGTAAAAAGCAAGACAACGTACTGCAGTCCTACAGCAAACAGAAACTCACACTTTAACATCTGAACATATTAAGGCTGGAAAAAGCAATGAAAGAGGACATTCTTTCATAAAAAACACTCAAGGGGAGCCTGCTGAAAGCCAGGGAGGAGGAGCTCTGTCATTGGGCGTTGGGGTTAGGCGGCGGGGCTATCTATGGGAGGAGGAGCTCTGTCGTTGGGAGTTGGGGTTAGGGGGCGGGGCCATCTCTGTGGCTTCTCTGTACTGTTGAGTCCAACTCTGGGGCTCCAGGTCATGAAGCTAGGAGAAGAACAGAGACGTTATTTAAAATCACTCAGAGATAGACCAGAACAGAGAGACAATATTTGAAACCACTCAGAGATAGACCAGAACTGAGGACTGAGACCACACTCACTTGACCCATGAACTCCAGCATTTTGACCTTTGACACCTCGATGTCGGCACGCTGACCCCAGCGCAACTCGAACTCCACCGGCTCTGTGTGAGGGACACGCACATACTCCAGGTACCTACACACACACACACACACACACACGCACGCGCGCGCACGCACGCACGCACGCACACACGTCAGAATTTTATTGTTTGAGATGCTCTGGTAATATCATGCAACAACAACTCCACTAACAGCATTTCACAAAGACATCCTCAGTATGAAAGAGAGAATGAAAAGATGACACAGGGAATGTTTGGAGTCAGTACTGGAACAGATCCACTCTACTGTCATTGCTAAAGGTGTTGTAATGTTTGGAGTCAGTACTGGACCAGATCCACTCTACTGTCAGTGTTGTAATGTTTGGAGTCAGTACTGGACCAGAGCCACTCTACTGTCAGGGCTCTGGTTCTCTTCCACTCTCCTGCTGCTCTGCGGCATGGTATAAACCTGTGTCTATGGTCTTAGAGACACAGGCTCTGATCACGCCAATACACACACACACACACACACGCACGGTCAGAGCGGGGCTCGAACCCATGACCATGTGATTTCAAAGTCACTGCATTTGTCTACAGAGCTAGGGTCAGAGTTGAGACAAACAAATTCACAGATCATTCACAGGTCTGACACGCCTTTTGTGTGTGTGTGTGTGTGTGTGTGTGTGTGTGTGCGTGCGTTGGGGGGAGACATTGTACACCTACCCTCTTCCAACCCAACTGACCTGGGACGTATCCGTTGAGGTGATGTACTCTTAATAATCTACTAATATAATCTACTAATGAAATATACTCAACTTTAACTGACGTCAGTGGAGATGCAGGGGTCAGGGGAGGAAGCTACTCTAGCCTATTGCCGTGCGGCCCGTAGGAAAAGGGGTGGGGTTCTCACCTCTGACGGACAAACTCATCAGACACCATCTTCTTCACGTCACCAAAGTCTTCGTGTTTCTCTCTGGGGGATTTGGGGGGGGTTTACAACGGCACATATTAATTACACTGGGATCACACACACACACACACCAACACATTACACTGTCTACACACACTCCCACAATCACACACTCCCTCCCTCACCCTGGGTCCAGTCGGAGTTTCTTCAGCGTGTTCCAGACCAGACCTGCTGACACAAAGCGTTGGGGAGTCCATTAACAATGGAACCACTATGAATCAATTCAACTGTGATGTTCTGCTGGTGGTGTGTGTGTGTGTGTGTGGGTGTGTGTCACTCACTCTCTTTGACCACGCCTCCCTTCATGAAGATAAGGCCCAGGATGACAAAGAGGAGGCCGGTCTTTGGGTTACTGGGGCTTCTGCATAACGGGGGGGGGGGGGGGGGGTCCAGAGTCAGTCACACATCCCACAATGTGTGCGGTTGATTGAGAAAGTAATACTGCACGTGACAAAGATGACCACTCACTCACTCACTCACTCACTCACACAATGTAGACCTCATTACAAACCTCTTCCCTCCTCAGATTCTCACACACCACTCACTCTCTCACACACCACTCTCTCTCTCACTCACACACCACTCACTCTCACTCACACACCACTCACTCACAGGTCTGGCGGTGCTCCTTCAGCAGGCTCCAGTTTGTTAATGAGGATGTAGATGTGAGTCTTGGAGTCAATCTCCACCAGTTTCAACCCATACACCTAGAACAGGGGAAAAGGAGAGAGAGAGAAGGAGGAGGGAAAGAGGAGAGAGGGAGAAAGGGGAGAGAGAGAAGGAGGGGGGAAAGAGGAGGGGAGAAGGAGAGAGAGATCAGGAGGGAAAAAGGGCGTTGGCTGTAAGAGAATGTGAGAATAACAGACAGCCTAAACCTTACTGATCCTTTACTGTAGTTAAGTTGTCATATCTGTGTATACACACACACACACACACCCACACCCACACACACACACACACACACTCACACACACACACTCACATACACACACACACACACACACACTTACCTGTTCAAATATGCGTGTTGCCCTCTTCATGATTTCGGGGTAGATGTTTCTGTATTCCTTCACCACGTGTTTGACTATGTCTGACATGTGAAGGGGGACAGCAGTGCAGTGTTGGTGCTCCAAGCGCCATGAGAAAAGAGCAACTCTAACATGTTGGTTAACATTTAGCTGGAGGTCAAGGAAGACCAGAGGGCTTTATGCTCCGTGTTAGCTGACTGTCATCTGTTAGTCAGGGTGTGTGTGTGTGGTCTCATAGTGTGTCGGTGTCTGCGTGCTTAGTGGATCCTCCATGTCAATCAGACTGTGATCTGTTATACTGTGTGTGTGTGTGTGTGTGTGTGCGAGTGTGTCTACCTGCTCGGCGGATAGGGATCTTCTTCTGGTCCTTTACTAGGAAGAACTGCACCACCTCTGCTGTCTGAGGATAGAGAAGAGAGAGGTTACCTGAGTGTGTGTGTGTGTGTGTGTGTGTGTGTGTGTTTGAAAAAGACAGAGGGACTGTATATGTGTGTGTTTACCTTAAGATCCACCTGTGCGTGTGTGTGTGTGTGTGTGTGTGTGTGTGTGTGTGTATTTACCTTGATATCCACCTGTGCGTGTATGTACCTTGAGATCCACCTGTACATGTGTGTTTACCTTCAGATCCACCTGTGCAGGTGTCTCTCTGTGTGTGTGTGTGTGTGTGTGTGTGTGTGTGTGTGTGTGTGTGTGTGTGTGTTTACCTTGAGATCCACCTGTGCCGGTGTGAGTTTCTCCAACCCCCTCTGGACCTGAGACGTGCTAGGCTGGGTCATAGCAAAGTCATCATCCTCATCCTCGTCCAGCAATGCCTCAGATTGCTGCTGAACACACACACACACACACACACACACACACACAACATTAGTAGGGGGCACAACAAGATAATGCAAACAAGTTCCTTCAACTATCGGTAGGGACAATTCTGTCCTACCCTAAACATTGGTATGAACATGTCCTTATCGTTCATATTGAAACCTACACCAGAGGACAGTGTCTTGTGCAATGTTAGATTCAGGGACAGAACATGAAACATGAACATGAAAATATATATCTCCCAAGGATGGTTCTCATATTGAACGACTGTAGCATACAGGATATGAAGCACACATGCCGTGTATTAAGAAACGGCGACGATTATAAAAGCAGTTTAACAACACCAACACTTACCCGCGCTGTTTTGCTCTGGGAGCTTTGGGGGTTGGCCACTCTTCTCCTCTGACTCATATTGGTACGCTATGTTGATAAAAGTAATAGAAAAACACTCAGCAACGCTGTAAAGAACTATTTACATAAATCGCAATTTTAATGCATACGAGCTTAGCTACTAAAAGTTACCAGTAACAAAAACCTATTGACTGCTTTGTTTTGTTTTGGTTAACCAACAACGTTGGCTAACTCTCTAACTTAGCTAGCAAAAGTACGATGTTACTTACTTAAAATAAATGTGTGTGCAACTCCCCAGGTAACATAAGGTATGTGCACGTGTGCGTTTGTGCAGTCAATACAATATTTAAAATCACTCAGGCCGGCTACAACTTTTTTAGCTGCCTCGCCACTAGTTAGCTAACTCTCCAGGAAGACATTGAACTGCCGCTTTTGTGGTTTGTGACGTGCATAGACAAAGAGACGCTTTATGATGACGTTGAGATTTGTATGGGAGTGCGCTTGATTTGGTTGGAAACGCTCAAGCTTCCAGAAACCACTAAACTCGCTTGATCACGGAATAAACCAGAAACAAGTTAAGTAGACCAGACATTTTTGTATTTGCTTGAAAACCTCCTACACAGTGACATGGACACGCATGTCTGTGCGCGCAAATACACGCACGCACTCGTTTCAGGACCATGGACAGCGAAAGCCAGGCAGGGAGTCATAAGCCTTATACTCGTTTAGGTTTCTGACTACCTTAGTCCATTCCCATGAAATTGTTGCATAGTTCGACTTCTTTTGTTACGGCTCTGTAGCCTATAGTTGGTATAATCACCTTATAATCAACTGTGACGACAAAATCGTGTCAAAATCGGGCTGAAATCGTGTAGTCTGATCCTGGCATTACTCTTAAATTCATCTCAACGGAGGCACAATATCTTAAATGAGGTAAAACAAGCCTCCATCGGTGTAGGCCAGAACGTGAACACCACCCCTCAGCCTTGATTGACAATTTGCAGAGTGGTCAACCGGCCAATGAAAATAGATTAAAGGCGGGACTGGTACCTTTACAACCCAGCACACAATGCATAAATAAAAACATTGCATTATACAGGTGGAGGACCATCAGTGTGATGATGTCATTCCAAGCGCCTGCTTCTTTTAAGCTAAAACAAGATTCTGTTTAAAGGACTGTGGCGCCACACCAGATTACATTACTTTAATAGTTTTCTGAAGAGTCCAAATGTTTCAGCAGCCTGAAGAAAAAAATGTCACTGTAATGCAAGGTGTGCTATGTCACAGTTATTGGGTTTGACACTTCAGGGAGCCAGACTAATAGTTTTGACATCATACCTCTCCTGCTCATCCAGACTGCAGAAGCTTATCTAGTCATAAAGTTTCACAGGTTCTCGCACACCGACCGCACATGCAGCTGTCTCCCCCAGGTCACAACTTCTTCATCCTCTTTTCAGGGTGTCTGCTAAATGACTGGAATGTCATGTAATGCGAAACTATTATTTTCTATAGACTATTTTGGAATCATTAATCATCAAGCTGATAATAGCATGCAAGGTACATACTGTACAAATTAACAAACAGAAAAATGGGACACTTTAATATCATAGCCAGTTGCTCAGCCTAGAAAGTGTAGCCTATTAAAAAGCCTGAAGGAAGACATGTTTGAAAGTCTAGGGCCCTACAAGCAAAAGCAGTTGATGCATGATTACCATCTAGTGGCCAATGTCTGTACTACATTGAATCTCAACTGCTACTTAGGTTCTAAGATCCTTCTTTTGTGATTCCGTCCCAGAAAGGTTTGCTTAGGGTCTGGAACTCAGAGTATGTGCATGGTGCACGCTGTTACCAGCCTAACAATTAATGTATTCCAATATAGTCTCACATAACACTACATTTCAGTCATTTAGCAGAACCTTTGCTACGAGACAGAGAACATTCCTGACCTGGATGAACAGGCTGCAGCAGAGGAAGGTGTGGCTGGGGGTGTGAGAACATGTGAAGGTAAGACCAGATGTCTTCTTCATTCTGAGCTGGAGAGGTATGATGGTGCCTGCAGGGACTGATCGGCAAAGGAGCAGCAGGGAGATGGCAAAAGCTAGTCACGGCAATTTAAGCTTTTTCTTCTTAAGAATAAAACGTTTCGCAAAGGCTTGTAATATGCAAGGCAGGATAACATGGCTAAACAATCATTCATTAGCTTTTGAAAACAATTAGGTTTCAGTTTGTCGTACTCATATGCATGAGAAAAACTAAAGCTAATTGCCTATAAATATCAAATCTCCTTTGAAAGTAGTACATAAACAGAGTAGTAGCATAAGAATTAGTATGATTTATTTTCACCTGGATTAGTTTATAAAACATCCACCATGGATACAGTAAATCAAAGAGCAACGCACACCTTGTCATACGGATTCACCTTTTATACATTCCGTAGTGTGTGTGTGTGTGCTTTTAGTAAGAAGTGCCTCTATACCTTAGTAACATATTTACAAAAACACACCTGGTCCAAGGCACCCATATGTATACTCAAACACTCAGGGATGATAATTCCACCTGATGACATTATTTCTATAATGTTCATCATGGGAAGGACACACAAACACTCGTGCGCACAGACAAACCGGCCGACCTCCTAAGTCCTACACACGCACGCACGCGCACAGACACTCAGGGCTGCATGCGGATAGCTCCATCCAGTCTGATGACCTCCCCGTTGATCATGGGGTTCTCAGCCAATGCCATCACCAGGTGCGCAAACTCCGCTGGGTCTCCCAGGCGCGAGGGGAAGGGCACCTGGCGGGCCAGGAAGGCCTGGACCTTCTCTGGCAGACCGGCAAGCAGAGGAGTGGAGAACAGACCTGAGGGGAGGCAGGTAAGGACCCAGAGGAAAAAATGACGGAGGATTATTGAGTACAGAAGTGAGACTGCAACCTATAAGGAAATAGTCATCTCAGGCTCATTCAGAATTCACATTTGACTAAATCCACCTAATCAAAGACATGGGAAATACAATATAAAGACTAGTCAATAAAGGTGTGTGTGTGTGTTTACTGACCAGGTGCTATGGTAACCACTCGGATGCCCATGGGTGCCAGATCTCTGGCGATGGGCAGAGTCATTCCAACGATACCTCCCTTGGAGGCGGAGTAGGCTGCCTGGCCCACCTATGATCAACAACATAACATTGTATTTGAAAAAGGCTGTTGCTATGTTCATTGGAACTAACAGTTTTACATTGAAATAACAACATGGCTGCCTGGCCCATCTATGATAAATAAAAATATGCTTTAGATTGCAAAAACAACGTTGAAGTGCTACAGACCGGGAGAGAGAGATTGGGTGTGACCAGAGATAGTTATCAACAACAATCACGCTAGAAGGGACAGTTGGGATTGACTTGCACATACGTGTGTGTGTGTGTGTGTGTGTGTGTGTGTGTGTGTGTGTGTGTGTGTGTGTGTGTGTGTGTGTGTGTGTGTGTGTGTGTGTGTGTTCACCTGTCCGTCGAAGGCTGCTACACTGGCAGTGTTGATGATGCAACCTCTGTGTCCGTCTGCATCTGGCTCGTTCTTCCCCATGGCTCCAACTGCCAAGCGGATCACGTTAAACGTTCCGGCGATGTTTACCTACACAAAGAGAAAACAGGAAAAGAAGCGTTTCTACATGTACATAAAACAGTGTGTGTGAGTACTTGAGTGTGAGTGGGTCTTACAGTGATGACACGCTGAAAGTCCTCAAGACTGTGAGGGGCGTCCTTCTTGAAGTTGTAAGTCTTCACAGCCACAGCGATGCCGGCACAGTTCACTGCCAGGTCAAGCTTGCCAAACTTCTCTCTGGCCAGCGCCACCGCCGAGCCTACGTCTGCCTCCGACGTCACCTAGGAAACCAATCCCGAGACAGAGGCAGGGACTGGTCAAAGCTTAAGCCGGTCTAGGCGAATGGTATTTGCCATTCGATTTCTGGACGTTGACTTAAATAGTATTGTGATAAAGCCAAACGGTTTACGTATATGGACCAATATGTAAATATAGATAGGCATATAGATAGATACTGTTGACCTGAGAGTGACTATAACATTTATTGAAGTCTCTAAAGCCAGTGCTCAGGGTCAGGCAGTAGTGGTACTCACGTCTGCTGGGGCGAAGGCACAGCGGTCTCCGAGGCTGGCTGCCAGGGCATGTCCGTCAGATGAGGGGAGGTCGAGAACTACTGCACAGGCTCCATTTTGAACCAGACGTTCCACGGTGGCCCGGCCAAGACCAGACGCCCCCCCTGTTACTAAACCTACCATACCCTACAGACAACACAACACACACGCACACGCAAGAAGAGGAAGACAATGACGATCACGTAGCTATACAAATCCCCGGCATAAGACATAGAAGGGTAAAACACTGTAATGAACAAGAGGAAAGAAAAAACAAAGACCAAAAGCACGTGCTCATTAAAATAACGCTAATACACATTTGCAACCTTTAGTATTCATTTGGATGTTTATGTTATATTCTATGCCAGCTTCCATCAACCGAGGGCGCTGTATATTCCCATCACTGGTTTTTATTCCAGGAAACTTCTCAAAGGCACTATGAACAGATCTCTGCTTTACGCTTCCGTAATGACACAGAAGTTTCTTTTAAGTACAGCACATTATTGCTACACAAACGAGGCGAATTGTTTCATGCAATCAGGATTCCTAACAGATTTCATTTCATTTACCTCACCTTGACACTCCGAATATTCGCCATGTTCACGCAGACAAACGTCGCGTCAATTTTACGTGGACAGAAGAAGAAAGTTAGCCCTTCCCACAATCTCCAGTTCAGACCAATCGATTAACACCTTGACAAACGCCCCGTCCTGTCATAGGCTCATGTACAGAATCAACGTTATTCAATCTCGGAGTTCGGCAAGTCTAATCAAGGTCAGGTTAGGTTACCACCTGATGCTTTAAGTGACTTTCCGAATTTAACTTCTGCATACGTAGGTCTAATCGAATACCTAATACCATTCTGTAGTAAAAGAAATACAACTATTTCTAAACGTGAACATTTCTCATTATCTTATTGACTGCATAAGGTAACAAAAATGTTTATATGTATATATATAAAGCTAGGAAAGTAAAAGCCATGTGGTTGGTTATTCAGGCAGGCCAATTATAAATGATTAGTGCTGTAGCTATTCTACTCAGTTATAATTGTACGTATTGTTTCTCTCGCGTGTGGTTTTTCAATAGGGTATCAAACAGTATTGCTTTTTACCGTATTATTTGCATGTTGTTTTTCCCGGCCTCGGCTAGTTGCTGTGGAAATTTAGAATAACAAAATGGTGGAAAGTGGAGCACAAGCCAAGGACTACTTTTTCTTTATTATTATTTCTTTACCATTATTTCTATTTTTATTTATTTATTGAGGAATGGTTTAACACCATGTTGTATGGTGAAAAGTAACAGATGGAGGAGTTGGGATTCAATTAAATAAAATAAAAAGTCCTAAATCTGTACATTAACAAAATGAAAACACTTTACAGGAGAATAATTCTTTATTATAAACCAAACAGTCGGCAATTTAAAAGTGCAGATGTAAACATACATGTTCATAGATCATTAAACTGCTATTCTGCTAGCAGTAAATGATACCCAGTGTAATCTAATGAAACAAAAAACACAGAGGTTTCACTATACTATGGAAAAGACAACTTATCTTTACATTAAGGATTTCTGTTGGTTTGTTTTACTACTGAGACAGGTCTGAGACATCAGGAAGTCCATGTTTGGTGTGACCTCATAGATATCATGATGATGTTCAAGCACCAGTGAGGAAGGCAGTAAGTTTTCCCTACAAAAAAGGAGTAGCAATATTTCGCACCACACAACATAGCTAATACAAACACAAATATCTACTAAAAATTTACCACCGAATGACACCAGATTGGCCTCTGGCCGAGCAATGACGACATTAAGTCCATGATAGACTACATTATTGATTGGCAACATTGTTCTTCACCAGCATGAGAATAGAGCACAGGGGTAAAGTGTATGTCAACAGGAGACATGAGAAGGAACAGGTTTTTAGTTCAATAACAAAACCATTGCTTACAATATTATTACTATAAAATAAAAATAAATCGACATTGTCCAGTAGGTTGGCTAGAAAAAATGCGGTCTTCAGGAAAGGAAACCCATTATAAGCTTTATGTAAATGCCAAACAAAAAAAGGAGTAACAAGCTGTTGGCACAAAAAGACTAGAATCAATACAAATTATAGAAATGAGTAGTGTTGGATCCTTTCTTCTTTTACTTTTACATACTCTGGAATGCAGGAAGGGTCATCAAAGCCAAATGCTGGAATTGACTGTCATGATAGAGATGATTGCCTTTTCCCCTCTCAAATCTGGTGATGGTATGGTTGCCGTAGGAAAGACAGTAGGCTGTATAGTTATCTCCCAGATCTGGTGTGATCCTAAAACTATACAAACTACTACCTCACCCCACAGCCCCCTTCTTCGGTATCAATTCAACTGTTGACGATTCATGTACTCCTGAATATCCAGCACATTAAGCCTCACATAAAAAATATATATAAAAATGTTACCCCTTAACTTTCCTCCATCCCCAGTATAATTACTTACTCATGACACCACACTTTGTCCCGGATTAGAGTACTCTGCACATTCATGGCACCCACTAAGAACAGTAGTAAAAGGAAAGGTTTAAGGAAATTATATTTGTATGGGTAAATTGCCTAATTTCAGAGGACCTAAATCTTCTGCAGTACAACGTAAAAAAAAAAAAAAAAGAGATTCGCAGAGAGACAGAGAGAAAATACGTTAGCTTCTATTAGACTAGTAATAGAGACAGCTTATTGTACCAAGCAGCTGTGACAACACAGTTATAATTTAACTGTACTAATCAGGCTATGTGATTTTAACATGGCTATATTGCAGCAGTGATTTAGCTAAGCTTGGTTAGCCATCGGTAGCTCTAAGAAGCCACGGGTTTGGCTTGGCCTCAACCAAGATACAGCTTCTGCCAACTCTGTCTGACGCTGCATTAGGTTTAAGTGGTTGGGTAACACTGGTTAACGAAATAAAGCTTTGAATAAGCCAATGTAATGACAGCCTGAAGAGCGGTTCCTAAATTCGGTTAGCTATAGCTAGCTATCACCATAAATATTAGCTAACTGGCTAAGGTTATAGAATTATCTTTCTACTAGCTAATGCTATCGACGGTAGGCAACTTACACAGCTAACGTTAACTCTTATTATCTAACTATTGCTAGTCTATCAAACCAGACCAAATACTAACCTGTTACTTAGCGGGAAAATGTAAGGTGAAAGAGTATAACATGTTTTATTTAGCTAAACTAGGATACACATAAGAAACATCGTCTTGTAAAGTACGAGCTAGCAAGCTAACGTTAGCATAGAATTGGCGGTTCTTGACTTCACACAAACCCGTGTCCGGCTGTGTGGGTGTGCTTCTCCTCTGAAACCAAATAACGTAGAATTCCTGGGCCAGGATTGTCCTGCGTGGTTGAATCTATATTCAATCTTCGTCGTCCCTCGCCATGGTAGTGTTATGCTGCAAGCTTTCCATGCCAGTTAGCAAGCTTGTTAGCTAGTGGACCCCCGTGTCTTACTCGCCATATTAATTCTCTGCTGCTGTACCGTCTAGGGCGGGTGGGCTGCGTAAACATCTCGAGACTGTAGACTTGCAGTGAGCGCGCCTGCCCCCTAGTTCCAGTCGATGACAATAAAATATTGAAAGTGATAAATTGATCATCCCATTCAAGCCTAGACCTAACTAATTCCATTCACTAGAAATGAATACCAACAACTTATTTATTTTTGTCAATAGTATAAAAAATAGGACCCAGAGACACCCAAAATCAGTTTTTTTTACTAAAAGAATAAATTTTATTTCAGCACTGTAAGTCATTTCCCAACCGGTACAAACATGTCGGCCATCTTAGTCTCTTTCTGAGCCTCTCCTCCCCTCCCTCTGCAAGATCAGACCACCATCAGCCAGACGAATAAAAAAAGCTTTCTTTTTCTGTCTTTCTACAAACAGCCTGGTGCTTCCACTATGCTAACGATGACAAATTATACCAACCATAATCATGACAGCAATAATGATGGTAATAATAATAGTAATAATAATAATAATATGGATAACTTTTAACCCTTTTCGCTACACAGGTAGTTTTGGATGGCCCTGGGATTTACGGTACATGCATCAGTACACATGCTTTTGGAGCATGAGGAACTAATGTCACAACCCAATGGTTCACAATGGAAAAACTAGAGCCCCAGAGAAGCACTGGGTGATAACACAGAGTCCTGGGGGTGTTGTAGGAAGGGGGAGTGGCAGTGTAGAGAGACATTAACAGGTTGGGGAGCTCAACCAAATGGGACACAACGTTTATATAATGTGTGAAGTTACAAACCCAACATTTTACAAATCGATCCATATCCTGCATGACAAACATTCATATTCACTCTTTTTTTCTTCCTCAAAATAACAATATCATATATATTCTTTTAAATTTCCTATTCTGGTACATTTGGTTCTGCAAACGTTGTGCTCTTCTGATAAAAAGCTCCCCTTGGAGTTCGACAGGGAGAGGCAGTGCACTGAAACCGCTCAATCCAACCCAGCAAGGTCCTTATCAAACGTTGGAACGTGCCTCGAGACAAGCTTGATCTGGGATTTCAATGAAGGTAGACTATGCAGGAAAAAAAGCCCATTCTTATGTTTGACAGAGAAGAACAAAACACTTGTACCACAAGCAGCAGTCACCCAGTTCCTATTAGGAAGTATTTTTGGGCAACACTGTTGTTATTAGCTCTTTTTTTATGGACGTGCTATCATTCCCTGCAGAGTCTATCAAGAAGAGCACCCTGGATCAAGGTGTCGACTTTAAGGTGTTGCTGGCCGCATTTTCCACCACTCTGTTGATATCATCAGGCCACTATCCCAAATAGAAAACGAATGAGCAGTGACAGCAACATCTGGGTCTGGGGGACTGACAGGTGACAGGGGGGGGGGGGGGGGGGGGGGGGACAAACTCAAAAACACACTTCATTGTTCTGTAGGAATGCAATAAAGGGCTCCAACCATAGCACGATTGAATGCATGTTTGTCAGTGTCTTCCCCCTTGCTGTGTGTGCTGTGCAGCTGAGGCTTCTGGTTTCAAACGAGGCCTAATGAGACAGCGTGGTTAAGTAAAAGGATCAGCGTTTCACCTACTATACCTACGCACACTCCACCAATCAATCGCCTCTTGGTATCAACACAGATCCTTACCCGACCTTCGACCTCTTAAAACCATGTGACCCGTACTGGCAACTCAACTCGCATCACTCTCACTCACTCAGTCAGTCGGTCCACAGAACCCACTTCTCCCTCCCTGTCAAGTCATCGTCTCTACGACAACCACGGTTTAAAATATGCGCGTGCTGTAACCTCACATACTCATTGGATAAATGAGCCGTGCGTTCATGGACCAATATAGAATGATATCCCTCAGAAACTCGTCATTTGGGGCAGACCATCCGTGTTGGAGGGGTAGGGGTGTCGAGGGCATGGGGAGCTTAAGAGATACTATGTGAACTTTGACCTTTGGTTCTCAGGTGTATAGGTGACACTTCCTAATGCTTTGTGCAAGGGCGCAGAGTTCAGTTCGAACAATAATAAGCAGACCATGAAAATTGTTACAAGGGATAATATGAGAATCACACAGTGCAGACGACGATTTTCAATTTAGACGGGCAATACTTACTTACGTACATAATAATAATAATGGTGAAGTGGTCTAAAGATGCCATATAAAATACAGGTAAGGAAAATTGCAATCATTACAGTTCAAATCTCTAGGTTGGCTAAGCGTATTTCAGTACTAACTGTAGCAATGGTAGAAGGATTAGATTAGATGATGTAATAACATTAAAAATAGTAAGAAAACACATTTGCACGATTGAATAAAACAGAGATAGACTTTTCCCGCTTTCCCCACCCCCGAGATTCTGGCTAGATACATAGAGAAACGATTGATTATCAACGTTAATATAACCTTTACTGTTAGTTGGATTGATTATCAACGTTAATATAACCTTTACTGTTAGTTGGATTGATTAAGGGGGCGGGGCAGCCCAAAGAGAAAGAGAAAACGGCCAATAGAAATGGTCCTAAGGGGCGGGGGCAGTAACAGGTACAGGAAAGGGATAATTAGAATAAAACGAGATTTGAACAGAGAGAATGTGTCTTAAGTGTCTGTCTACGTTGACTGTGTGACTGCGTCGATGAGTGTGGAGTGGCTTCAAATTTGTGTGTATGTGTGTGTAAATGTTAAGTGTGTATTTTTGCTGCGTGGTTGTTTCAAATAAACTCTATTAAGGGGGGGGGGGGGGGTGCAGGAATAAAATGGGGAGAAGATAGAGAAGAAAGCAATGGGGGAAGAAGAAGACGGATCGAAAAGGAGTAGAATACAGCTGAAGTTTAGGGTAACAAGTATAATAATCACTGATCAAATAACTAAAACTGACAAAGGACAACAGATGGACACTACATCATGTATTGTGTTGACTCTTTATACTAGCTAGTGTGTAACTCAGGGTATGACACCTATACATCCTTAGATGTGTGTTGCTTCTGTGCTGCGTTAGAACGTTTGTGTGGATGTCTCTGAGTATATAGTGTGTGTTTGCGTTTAAATGTACTTTGAGTCAAAGACTCAATGAGATTCTTAGCCGTCTATGCAAACCTCAACGTGGGAGTTTAAAAATAATCAGTAGAATGTGTTACCAAATGATCTCTGATTTTAACTGACAACCACTCCACTGGGAACTGAAACTGCACAATGACACTGCAGCACAAACGCTGAGAGAAAGTGGGTTGGTAACAAATGCTACTGAAATCACGTCTGTGTGTGTGTTCGGTATGTGTATGGTATGTGTGTCCTGCGCATATATTTTCTGGAGCGAGCAAACCATAAAGAGGGCATTATAAACCAGAGCTTTCTCAGCTCGCAGATTTTTTATTTTTTTTGTTGCTAACAATGTTCTGCTGCGATACATGTACTTGCACTAATGTCAAAAAAGTTTGAAAGCAGTTAAGTATATGACTTATCTAGTAAATCTAGTCTTAGTATTTTCGGCCAGTGGTGCTATTTTCTTTAGCCTAGTCTAGGTGTCTGTAGATCAGAGCTAAGTGTAGAGCTTGTCCAACACTGTTTCCTACTTGTTAACTCAACACCTACCGCACCCGGCGATAATCGCGGGGTGCTAAACTCCCGTCAATACCAGCTAAGAATTTTGAACCTTTGATTTCATTTGGTGTTGGTGAAGACAACGTGGATTGAGCCAGCAGTGTTGATGAGGGTAGGCCTACACTCATCGCTGGGTCTCGCACACAGACGTTTCACGGTGAATGGGTCGTCTCCCGAGGGGGTAATCTGACAAGACCACGGGCTATCTTTCACGTAGTCACGGTCGCTTCCTTCAAACGCAATTGTTCTCACAAGAGCCTCCCCGTGTCGGTTTTGTGGCACGCAATTCAAAGAGAATAAGTCATCAACATAGTAAGAAAATAAGGTGCTTCTTGTTGATTTTTTTTTTCCTCATTTAGTTCATTTTTAACCATTCTCCAACATAGTTATTTTTGTCCTAAAATAATGTTTTATGGTCATATGGTCTCAGGCAGTGTCCTCTGCTTTCCGTTTTTTTTTTTTTTTTTAATCGGTGCTACAAACAATAGTTAATATTCTATTGCCAGACGAACCGTCGCTCGGAGACACTGCTCTTTTCCCAGTAAGTGCTCTAAGAAAACATTTCAGAATCTTCCTAGTCTTGGATCGTGTGAGGAACACACAAGGCTGTCCCTGGGACTCGCCGCCGCCGCCCCCCCCCAATTATGTGACGTGTGATCGTCGCCCCAACCCCACAGCCGATTGGCTGAGGCAACCTTGTGGTTTGAGGGGGGGTGCAGGCTTTTTATTGGTCTAAAGTGACTCGCCAGGGTTCTCCTAGGCAGGCGCTTGTAAGCATGGCCGGTCAACGTGGTAACGGCATGTCAATCAGAAAAGGGGGTTCTTTTGAGGCATTGCTGCCACGCCCCTGTCTATTCATTTTTTTAAATCAATGAGCAGCTTGCTAGGCTGACCCAGGTCATTACTTTGGGGATCATAACACCCACATCACAAATGACTCCTTGCTATCTACTTCCTATAGATCTAAATCCGGGCATTATTTGAAATTCATTGAATCACATTGTGCAAGATTCATTTAGGTATGAAACCAGTAAAAGGGTAGTACACTGAATACACATACAAACCCCAAATCTAAGCTTTCTCTATTTGTGAATAGGGTCATATTTTTTCTGTCTTTTTGGCCTGAACTCGAGAAAGCACCTCATTATATATATATATATATATATATATATATATATATATATATATATATATATATATACATATATATATCGTTTGTACTGGTAGAGGGCTGTCCAGTGTGGCAATACATCTTTTTTTAATGTTTTTTTTTTTAAACAAAGTGCCTTTTTTAGATTGGAAACCACTGTTCACATTCTGACGTCTCAAATAGATCTCTACTTGTAAGTAACTCATACAAGCAACTAGGATTCACTCAGGTGCTGGGGGAAAGCCCTTCCCAGATAGATTGTCTATCTGTTCAGGAACTCTTTCTAAGAAATCACAATAAAATTTAAATACGACAAGTGCTCTCGTTGGGATATACAATCAAAGCTTTTTTGGGGGGGGGTGGGCAAAGGGGACTTGGGAGGATATAGTAATGCACTTCTTTTAGAGAGAGAGAGAGGGGGGGGGGTAGGTATACTTTGCATACTTGGGGTGGGGCTTAAGGTGCGTTTACTAATGGGGTCTTTGCACAGCTGTGAGCTAGGCTAGGCTATGCTATTTAGCACACTAATACCTTGATGATGCTGAAGTGCTAAAGTGACAAATATGAGGGTTGCTGCTAGCAAGCATGCTAGGCTCCCAGATGTTCAGCGGTATGGGACATGATATTGGCTAGTCCTGCTGGATATATGTGGGACATTGGGCATTTTGCACACAAAAACATTCATCCATTCGTCCAGTTTGGTGCTTCATCTTTTTTTTTTTTGCAGTTCTCTTCCTTGCCAACCATACCCAGAGACCAACTCTGAGGGAGAAACCAACACTCTGGTGGTAAGACACACCAAACACGATTCCTATAGCAATGAACCACATTCACCTAGCAACCTATCATGGTACTAAGCCACGTGTATCAATCCTGGATATCACACCAAATTAGTCACTGTGACACCGAGCCAAAAGCGTCCGAGTGTGCGGAGACTCACACTGTAGGACTAATAATAACACTAAAAATATAAAGCGTGCAGACTCCCCGATGTGAGGGCTAGTGTAGGTTGGGGGGGCTATATGAAGCCCATTATACTCTGAATGAAGAAAGGGAGGCAACTGGGGTGGGGGTGGGGCTAACAGACTCATGGAGAAAACCTCTCATAGTAAAAGAAATTAAAACACATGAGAAACTAAAAAAGGAGTTTTTTTTTTTTTAAGCGAACTGCTCTGCCCAATCACGTGGAGCAACAGAGAGGGAGGGAGTGGTTACTATGGAAACACTCCCTCCCGCACTTCCTGGTCCAAGTGATGGGGCAGGGCAGTTGGCGGGCGGGGCAACGAACAGGGAAAGGCAGTCGAACACAGATCACTTGCTCCGATCACTCCTCTTTTTGTAGTGCTCCGTCTGACGGGCATTCGTCAAGGCAACAGGGGGCCTCAACCTCCACCCCCTCTGATTGGTTGTCTCTGCTGGCTAAGGCACACGGGATTGGCTGGGCCAGGGGGGCCAGGTCCAAAGGCTGGCCAATGGCGGAGACCGCTGAACTGCCGTTCAGCTGCTGGGTTACCATCTCTGTGTTAGGCCCCGCCTCCTCAGCGGGCTTTGGGGGGCTGCTGGAGGGGGGAGACGACGACAGGGTCTGGAGAGGAGAAAAGGGGGGAAAAGGAGGGGGGGAATCAGGTTAAAGCAGGTGAAGAGGGGAAGAGAGTGTGGAAGAACAGGAAGGAATCGTTAACGCTAAATGAGCAACCACAAAAAAAGAAATCTGTTGTGAATTGTGTGATTCATTGAATTTGAGTCTATTCTCACGTTACACTAGACAGGTTGCCGTTGACCCAGGTTAATTCCACAAATACAATTTGTATGGAAACAATACACCTCATTCAAATTGAACCTTGTGAAAATGAGTAAAAACCAACAAGACTTTTGAAATTGTCAACAGAACAATGTTGGCAATGGAAACAATATGTGATATTTGTTTCATTAGGTGCAGGCCTGTTCACTACGTTTTCAATTCAATTATTCAATAAAGGACGATACACATTTCTATTCCTTTCTGTGCACCATTTACTTTCTGTTGAGGACAAATCTGTGGGCAGGTCAATGGTAACCTCGCTAGTGAATGTGATACCTGTGGTTTGGTGCCAGTCACCTTCTTCACTCCCCTTCCTTTCGCTGGGATCTCCTTACCCCTTCTACAAAGGAAAAGGTGAGGTGAGGGCCGGATTAGTATAGGAATAACACAGTTGTAAAAGCAATAACAAACACTATTGTACAGGCAGTATTAATGCTTGTCATTCACTTGAGAAATAATGTGTTGTCAGGTCAAAAACCAGACAGACTATAGTAAGTTTATAAAAATAAAAAATAAAGAAATTCTCACCCGGCTCCCACAGACACAACCTGCATGTTGAACCCCCCTCTCCCACGGATTGGTTTGTTCCCAGCCCACTGGCCAACAACCATGCCGGCAATCTCCAACTTCCCTCCCTGGGGGGGAATGGACTGAAGCCCTTCAGACCAGAGAAGAGAGGGTGGAGGAATGTTAGGATTGAAACATAAGAGACCTAAAGACATGTTTGAAACAACAGAAGGATGCATTCAAATAAAAAGAATAATTCATTCAATTTTTATAGCGCTCAAAAGCACCCAAAGCACCCAAAGCACTTTACAATTGAGTACATACTAGAGCAGATACAGAGAACAAAGACATATGAAAGAATAGAAAGTCTGCAAGATGAGAGAAAGGGTGAGAAACTAATTAAGATCAAGGACAGAATAATGTATCAAAAGAAAAATCTGCAAGATGAGAGAAATAAGATGGAGTGTGTTTGTTTGGTTTTGAATACGAAAAGATGTGTGTGTGTGTGTGTGTGTGTGTAGAGTACTCACGCATGTCCATACCTGGAAAGGCTCTGGGTCTGTGCTGGGCGGGGTGATGGGGATGAAGATGATGATGATGATGATGGGGGGGCATGTTGCCCATGGGTCGGGGGTGGTAGAGGGGGGGCATGGGGTAGAAGGGGGGTACCATGGTGGGTGGAAGAAAAGAAGGAGGGGGGAGTGGAGGGGGAGGAGGAGGGGGGCGAGACAGGTTGATGCCTTCCAGGATCGCCTGGCGCATTTTCTCCACCCGAGAAACCAGCTCCTCCTGAGAGAAAAAGAAATAAGAAAGAAAGAAAGAAAGAAAGAAATAAGAAAGAAAGAAATAAGAAAGAAAGAAAGAAAGAAAGAAAGAAAGAAAGAAAGAAAGAAAGAAAGAAAGAAAGAAAGAAAGAAAGAAAGAAAGAAAGAAAGAAAGAAAGAAAGAAAGAAAGAAAGAAAATAAGAAAGAGAGACACAGAACAGAAGACACTGGCTATATGCACAAACATTAAAACTTGGGTAACATACACTAATCACTAACCAAATCACACCCCAATGACTATAGTAAGTAGGTTGCGTGCACACACACACACACACACACACACACACACACACACACACACACAGTTTCGTACCTGCCCTTCGCACATGTCCAGCAGGGCAGCTCTGTCGCGGGCGGCGCGGGCCAGCTTGCTCTGGAACAGTTTGCCGTCGAAGAAGCCCCAGGGGCAGCAGTGTTCCCACGGCAGCGGCTGGCCGCAAACGTCGTTGACGAAGAGCGCTGTGTCCACGCCAGCCATGAAGAGAGAGGCAAGCTGCACGCCACGGGCGTCCACCTTCTCCACCTGGAGACACACACACACACACACACACACACCGTTAGGGGTGACCTCCAAGTCGGAGCTCATCTCTAGAGGGTTTGAGCCAGGGATCCTCTACGCGACACTACACAGTGGACGGACATATTACCACAAAAGAACACACGACACCTCTGAGAGCCGCTGCAGGGTTTCGTATATAAAGACAGAACGTCTTGAATCATTTGGCCCTCGTGATTAGTGAAGGGGTGGGGTCTGGAGTGTAGACTGGCCATTCACAGGACAAAAAATTGTTGAAAGGGAGTGACTGGTATCTTGAGATCTTGGTCTAATAAGGAGTTATGGGGAGTCTAGTCTGACCCTACCTTTGGTCTAATGATGAGTAAAGGGGAGTCTAGTCTGACCCTACCTTTGGTCTAATGATGAGTAAAGGGGAGTCTAGTCTGAGCTAACCTTTGGTCTAATGATGAGTAAAGGGGAGTCTAGTCTGAGCTAACCTTTGGTCTAATGATGAGTAAAGGGGAGTCTAGTCTGAGCCGTACCTTCAGCTCCTGCAGCTGGTCCGGTTCGTAGAGCTGGTTGGAGACTGCCTGGGCCAGGAAGGCATCCAGCTCGTGTCTCTGGAGAATCCTGCCGCCAGGCCACTGCATCATATATCTGTAGCAGAGGACACACACACACGTTATTTAAACACACACACACACACACACACACACACACACACACACCTCAGCGTTTCAACACACATATTACACCTGCCTGCAAACTCAACCAGCGTTTCTTCAGTGATTTCCCCTGCTCTAAAACTGTTTTCCTAGCGTGTGTGGTGGGGGGGAAGGGGGGTGTTACTATGACGATGGCCTCACCTGAGCACGCAGCACATGAGCAGCAGGTGCTGGGGCACCTGGGTCGGGTTGAGCAGGGCGGGGCAGTCGGAGCGGAGGCAGGCCAGGAAGGCCCTGGTTCTCCGGGAGCGGTCCTCGCTGGCCCGGCCCAGCCACAGTCTCCTCAGGTTGGGGCAGGTCCACTCACGGAAGCACAGCGCGGGCACCAGCTCGGGGGTGAGGGCGGACTTGGCTTTGCCGCTGCTCCACTCCTTCACGATCACCGGAGGAACTATGGGAGAAGAGAGGACAGTGAGTTTAAGGAAAGGGCTATGGCAGCCGCCACACCTAGGACGATAGCCATAACAATAGCCATACAAATCTTAAAAACAGATAGTCCGATTTTAAAGAAAGCGTGTTCACACTGCAACGGAGAGCGTTATCATTCCGATGGCTTTCAGAGTTTTTCCATGTCCCTTGAACGAGAAACTGTTGACAACCAATCAAAAACGTGTTCTACATTGGAACTTCAATATACAGCAGTCCACCTTTAATTGCATTGACAATAAAGACACACATTGTCATGGTTATTGTCCTAGGTGTGGAGGCCACCTAAGTATGAGTTTACCCATATTCATATTATTATTTAAGGTTTGATATGGTCAAGTTTTATGTGATTAGGAGTATTCTGACTGGCTACTTCATGAGAAATGATACATATTTATAATAATAATAAATGCCTACATAATAAATAATATAATAAAGACATAAATATAAAGACATTTATGATATTTAATATAGCCACACCACAGATTATATGTCATCCGCACGGCTGAACTCCACTAAGGAGCCTGATGTGAAAACACTGTCCGGGCCAGGACGGGGAAGAGTATGATGATGATGATGGAGAGTATGATGGTGATGAAGAGTATGATGATGATGGAGAGTATGGTGATGAAGAGTATGATGATGATGGAGAGTATGATGGTGATGAAGAGTATGATGATGATGATGGAGAGTATGATGGTGATGAAGAGTATGATGATGATGGAGAGTATGATGGTGATGGAGAGTATGATGATGATGATGGAGAGTACGATGGTGATGAAGAGTATGATGATGATGGAGAGTATGATGATGAAGAGTATGATGATGATGATGGAGAGTATGATGGTGATGAAGAGTATGATGATGATGATGGAGAGTATGATGGTGATGGAGAGTATGATGAAGAGTATGATGATGATGGAGAGTATGGTGATGAAGAGTATGATGATGATGGAGAGTATGATGGTGATGAAGAGTATGATGATGATGGAGAGTATGATGGTGATGAAGAGTATGATGATGATGATGGAGAGTATGATGGTGATGAAGAGTATGATGATGATGGAGAGTATGATGATGAAGAGTATGATGATGATGGAGCGTATGATGACAGGCATTTTATTTTGACTGCGGGAGGGAGTGTATCCATCCATGTGACTAATAAACCCCTCAAAGTGAGCTGCGATGCAGTAAATGAACCCCGCCAGGCAATAAGGCCTCTTAACGCTGGGGCTCCGGGCGTGCAATAACCCAACCTACCCTCCAGGGGGCCCCGTTTGCGCAGGGCCAGCCTCTCCAGGCGGCGGTGCGTCTCGGCCAGGCTGAACAGGACGCCATAGGAATACTGTCGGGCGGCGCGGAACAGCAGCGAGGCGGGAGGGAGCTCGGCGTTGCACTCATCTTCGATACACACCGGCATCTTCATCTCTCCCTGTGTGTGTGTGTGTGTGTGGGGGGGGGGGGGGGGGGATAAGGGCACCGTGTTAGGACAACCGTGAAGGAAAACCTGTCCTCTAGCTTAGAGAGTCAAAACGTAAATACAAACACATCATATGGACAAATGTTAACAGTCAAATGTGTTTTGGTTATTAGGTTTATTTATACAGTGCTAACCGGCTGAGACCGCGTGTCTTTTTGAACAGTACGCCGTAGAAAAGATAAGTTCTCTCAAAGTGATTAGATTCCTCAGCACCGTCAGCAGTATGATTATCATCATTACTAGAATGTTAAGTATTCTACAGGAGTGAGGAGCTAACTTGAACCGAAACGTAGGGTAGCATGCTAACCATACTACTGCAGGGTAATTGTGTGTACTTTGATCAGCTAGGCTAAACAGAAGTGTAGCATGCTAACCATACTACTGCAAAGTAGTTGTGTGAGCCTTGGTCACACAGAAGCGTAGCGTAGCATGCTATCCATACTACTGCAGGATAGTTGTGTGTACCTTGGTCACACAGAAGTGTAGCGTAGCATGCTAACCATACTACTGCAGGGTGGTTGTGTGTGCCTTGGTCAAACAGAAGCATAGTGTAGCATGCTAACCATACTACTGCAGGGTGGTTGTGTGTACCTTGGTCAGTATGTGGTAGATCTGGGGGTACATGAGTCCTCGACGATGTCTGTGCTCTGCAACACGGAGCACCTCAGCACTGACCTGAACACACATGCACAAACACGGAGACAGAGACAGAGACAGAGACAGAGACAGAGACAGAGACAGAGACAGAGACAGAGACAGACAGAGACAGAGACAGAGACAGAGACAGAGACAGAGACAGAGACACACACACACACAGAGACAGAGACAGAGACACACACACACACACACACACACACACACACACACACACACACACACACACACACACACACACACACACACACACACACACACACACACACACAGAGGATAGCGTGTTATCAAACAAAGATCAATACAATACCAGGAGTCTTTACTTTCATTAAAG
>CM030174.1:2320000-2322500 GCA_017639675.1 Aplochiton taeniatus | reverse complement strand
CCAAAAAATATTTCAATTTAATGCTGCACATGAGATGCAATGCTGCGCACTAGTTAGCTCACGTTAGCTTTCTAGCTCGCGGACATTATGGCAATCGAATTGCTCGCAGTTTTTTTCATCAGACAGTTGAAATATTACTGTACTAAAATACGTGTTGCATTGCCGAGATTGGCGTTAGACCGATTTAGTTGCAGGTTGTTCTCGAGCAGGTGTCGGGATGTTAATATATAACTAAACCTGCAAGCTTGATAGCTGCAACATTTGCTAACTGAGGCTAGCTGGTGTTAGCTGCCTGGATGGGTCCCCGGCGTGATTGACGCGTCAACTCGCGAAGACAAGTCCTGGGCGGACACGACGCGGAATGAAATGGATGTTTGGAAAAAGTAAATAAAATGAACTAAAATAAAACAAAAATAAAAGCCCGATGGTGCCTCCCTCGCTTTCTTCCACACTCACGACTTCATGTTGCGGAGGGGAACATACTTCCAAGCGACATCAGCCATCTTGCGACTTCCTCGCGGACCAACAAAGTGGGAGGGAAGGCAAAGGGAGTGGAGCGAGGCGATATGTTCAGGGTGAGGTTGGGAAATGTATTCTTTTGACTGTACTTTTCGTATAAGAGGTGATGTAATGAGGGAATAAAAGACTCTAACTACCAGCAGTACACGGTACACGGTTTAGACGACGAAGGACTGCTATGATCTAAAAGTGATTTTCTGGTAAATGGGCTTTGACTTTGCACATGTACCGCCACCGGAATTATGTTTATTCTACAGAACTGTACATCAATTTAGATTATCCCCCTGCACGTGGTGTGTTTCAATGGCAAGCCTTCGTCAACAATCTTTAGTTTTGCACAAAATATTTTTCTTTGATATTTGGCTTAACATATGCACTGTAACAACACAGATAACTATACTGTTCAAGAAAAAAAGACAGAGTTAAATACGCTGAAAATCGCTACTAGTACATGTAACAGGTTGCAGAACTGTGTCAGGCATGCTTGTTACTGAGCGCCTGTCGCCCCCGTCTGGCAGTTATCAGTATGACAGGTACATTATGTTTCCATTCGAGAACTAAGGGAAAGAACTGGCTCTGGGCAGCATATTTGTTCTTACACAGCAATAAAACACCATATCCATATGTTTTGGTTTTCCTATTGCAACGTATGATACACGGTTATTTTGAACGCCTAGCCTTTTCAGCTACTGACTGACAGAGAAATATATATTCCTGGCTGACAGGCATGAGATATGCTTGCATTTTATTTGACAAAGGGTCTACAACATTTTACATTTAAACATGAGCTCTACATTCTAATGTATGTACTAATTTATATGAAATTATAGAACTGAATATTGGAAACATACTATGCAATTATAACAGGAATAAATGGTGGACATTTTTTTACGTGGAGAGTGATTCTGTATTTCGTCACACAGCACCATATAAATCTTGTGCATCCATCAACAGATTTGGATCAGCACGAGAGAACGTTACCCTCAGCGCGCCCCCAAGTCGCCATCATATGCAAGTGAGAGTTCTAAAACATTCCGATCCAAGATGACGGGCAGATCGGTGCTGTCTCTGTCCAGAGTGCTGAAACCTGTATGGTGTGGCCGATCGGGAAACAATCACACTGCTAGAGTAAGTGTCCGAAATATTAATATCTGAACAGTTCAACAATTGTATAACTCTGGTTTATGTTTTGGGATTTGAATAAAGCTAGCTAGTTCAGCTTGCAAGGGGTACTGTTATTTTGGCTCGCCAGCGAAAGCTAACTAACGTTAGCTTGCTAACCTGGTTTCTAAGCTGATTAGTTGGCATGATATCCCGCAGCCGGGCTAACCAGTCAATACCCGCTCAATCGGTGTCCCTGTCTTTTCAGTGCCACTTGAACTCCCAAGGTCACTCTCTGTAAAATTCTATTCCCCGGTAAACTAATGCCACCACCTACTATATTTTTTGGAGACCCAACTTGATGACGAGGTTGCTATTGGGTTAGACGTTGTCAGTTCTCCTAGATATGTTAAATCTGGAGAGTAAGTAGGTTAGCTAACTATGTAGGTTACAATGTACTTGAACCAAGTTTCAAGCTAGCTACTGGTCCAGGCTGACTGTAATTCACAAACAAGATAAATTAATTGCTAACAATCAATATTAAAAGAATAGTCAGTTTAAACAACACAGATACAGCTGGACATTTTTATGTTTGCTTGTTAGTTTTAACCCATTTCTCTATCTTTGAAGGTGTTGGGGGCTGCATCATGCAATCAAAGGCACAAGTTCACCTTCACTGTGAGTGGTGGTTAAAACAGACATAATATACTCACATCCCTATATGGGAAATTAACTTAATTCTGTGATATATTGTAAGCTACAGCTACCTAACTTACCTTGTCTTGTTGTGACTTTCCCAATATGCCAAACCCTCTGTTTTACCCCCGACATAGAACTGGAAGGAGAAATTCAGATTCTATGACTTGCACCAAGTGCTGAA
>CM030174.1:2312500-2315000 GCA_017639675.1 Aplochiton taeniatus | reverse complement strand
TTTGAGACGGTGAGAGAGAGGGGGGGGGGGAGAGAGAGAGAAGAGAGAGAGAGAGAGAGAGAGAGAGAGAGAGAGAGAGAGAGGGAGAGAGAGAGAGAGAGAGAGAGAGAGAGAGAGAGAGAGAGAGAGAGAGAGAGAGAGAGAGAAGAGAGAGGGGGGAGCAGGGGAGGAAGGTATACAAAGAGATATGATTGTTGAGATGAATGGAGAAAGAGAGATGAAGAGAGTATGATGAAGAGGTCATGAGGAAAACATTTGTGAGAAAAAATATGTCAAGTGATACATTTAAAATTGCAGATGCCAGCATTCCAATCTAGTGTATTAAAGAAGTATAGCAATAGACTTCTGTGCTGTGTCATTATGCTAAACTGTGTGTGTGTGTGTGTGTGTTCAGGCCACCCGTAACACAGGGAAGAGCATCGCTAACAAGAACAAGGCTAACCCCACAGCCATGTTGCTGGCCTCTTGTCTGATGCTGGATCACCTCAAGCTGCATGCCTACGCCAGCATGATCCGCAGGGCTGTCATGGCAACCGTCACCGAGGCACGGGTACGACACACGCACACCACACACACTCACACACACACACACACACTCACACACACACACACACACACTCACACACACGCACACACACACCACACGCACACCACACACACACACTCACACACACGCACACACACACCACACACACACTCACACACACACCACACGCACACCACACACACACTCACACACCACACACACACTCACACACACACTACACGCACACCACACACACACTCACACACACGCACACACACACCACACGCACACCACACACACACACTCACACACACGCACACACACACCACATGCACACCACACACACACTCACACACACGCACACACACACCACACGCACACCACACACACACTCACACACACACACACACACACACACACACACACACACACACACACACACACACACACACAGCACCCCAAACCACACACACACACGCACACACCACACACACATAGCACCAATATACAGACTCATCCTTGGTGTGTGGCAGTATCATTTCAATTTAAATTTCAATCAGCTTTATTGACACTATGGTGATTATTGTCAAACCATTAGCCAAGGAAAACCACAACAAAAAAACATAAACAACTTTAATAACCATATGTATCCCTTTCCCTTTCCCTGTCCCTCTCTCTCTCTCTCTCTCTCTCTCTCTCTCTCTGTCTCACTCTCTCTCTCTTTCTCTCTCTCTCTCTTTCTCTCTAGCTCCACACAGCTGATCTGGGAGGCCAGGGTTCCACAGATGAAGTGGTGCAGGCCGTCATGAGGGAGATTGCAAGCACTGGACCGCTCACACAGAGCATTGACTAGAACAAACCCTCAGACCATTTCAGTAGAACAAACACACACACATACGTGCACATGTAAACACCCGTACACACACACACACACACACACACACACGCACACACGCACGCACGCATGTACGTACACACAGAGACACACACTAGACCCAAGGTATGACAGATATAGTATTTAATAGTATTCTACCTCTCTTTGATCGCTACCCTATGCAACCTCAGTATTTGAAGGTGGTTAAATAGCAATACTTCATCTTGATGTCAGGTAGCTCTGTATTTGTAACAGACAGGGAATGGCGTCTAGCAATAAACAACATACTCTGAATAGCCAAGAAGGCTTTGGTAAAGCAATGGTTCCATTTGTGTGTGTGTGTGTATGTGTGTGTGTGTGTGTGTGTGTGTGTGTGTGTGTTCCTCAATGACTGAATCTCGTAAGGCAAAAAAACAACAACGTTGAAACCTTGTTTTAGTTTAGGATTTCTCCTGTTAGCTTAAATAATTATTTATTGGTTTGTTTATTTATCTATTTTGATCTTTATGAATTCTATTCATGATATTATAATTTATAGCGGTTACCTGGTGTCTGTCATAGAACCATCCAGTCCCGTTCAGATGTCCAACCTCAGGATTTTGAATGTCACAACCTCTACTAAAGCCTCCTAAAGTTTTACCTCAATCAAGCTTCGAACACTTCCTCCTTTCACTCTGAGTTCGTTGAACCCCAGATACCTACACTCTCACTGCAGTAGCCAAGGTTAACCATGAGGGGGTGCTATTGAGTCGTTCATCCAACATGGACATGTGTTTGTACTGTCCAGAAAAACGACCCTTGACTGACTGTTCTTACTTTATCACGTAAAATCAATTATTTAATCTTTTATGAATATTAAATGCTCTCTCGTTGGTATATAATTGTTTCACTTGTTTTTTTTGCTCTTTTAATGATTAGCTTAAAATGAAAACACCTCAATCAGTCACCTCATTAAATAAAGAGGCACATCGTTTAAAAAAATGCAAATGTAACATCACGCCCTACCGCTGACTGGTACGTAGGAGTGTTCCCTCAACGAAGAACTAAGGAGATGGAGAGAGACTGTGTTAGTGTTCCCTCAACGAAGAACTAAGGAGATA
>CM030174.1:2290000-2300000 GCA_017639675.1 Aplochiton taeniatus | reverse complement strand
GTGTGCTCATAGTCAGCAAATAGAGGAAGTGTGACATAATTTAACTTTCATGGTTGAAAGGTTAGCACGTTTTAGTTTTTTTTTTTGTTTTTTTGTTACTTTCCATCTCATCTATTCCACATGTCTCAGGCAAAAGATAAAAAACGACTCAAAAGTTGGCCATCCTATTTACACTTTGCTCTATTTTAGTAGTGTTAAAATGACAAACAAACAATGTTTAAACTATTTGAGTGCCTATGAACAAAGCCTTTGAAATGAGTGTGAAAGAGCGCTACCCCCGGTCAACACGTTGCACCTCAACACTGCCCCCTACAGCTGGTGTCTGGTAGAACACCATGAGAGCTGGGCTCTGATACACTATTCCAAGTTATTGTCATGCATACTGCAGTAATACTTCAATGCATTTAACATTCCCATTTGCATAGCACATCATCTCTCTCTCAATGCAATGGACCGTCTATCTGAAGCGACTACAGAGGACTGTGTGAATCAAGATGGAAGCAGAACACAGCTCTGCCTGGGCAAACGTCCTGTCCTGTCCTGTCCTGTCCTGTCCTGACCTGTCCTGACCTGTCCTGACCTGTCCTGACCTGTCCTGACCTGTCCTGACCTGTCCTGACCTGACTCTTACCAGTAACCCTTATCAGCTGCTGACAGCAGGAAGACGGCAAATTATTTTTTCAAAGTGACCGTTACAATTTTGGCACTGAAGCAAGGTAGGACCCCAAACATGTTCTCTCTCTCTCTCACACTCTCTCACTCTCTCACTTTCATATAGATACACACTAATTCCCCCCTCTCGAGTCTATTGTCTTCAGCAGAGGGTGGTGGTGTAGAATATCTAACGCAGGGTGATCTATCATAATGACAACACTGGGGATCACGACACACACACACACACACACACACACACACACACACACACACACACACACACACACACACACACACACACACACACACACACACACACACACACACACACACACACACAGTGATCTGTGAGGCAGAGAGCATTACGCTCTTTATCCTCATGGTCTTCATCGATATTTAGTTGAACAGCATCTTCTCCTTTGGGAGTGTGTTTCACAAGCTTGCTCTTTTCCCTGACGCGCCGTCAAAAGAAGAAATAAAACTCTTAAAAAAAATTTAAAAAAACGAAGTTAAGATCAGAGGAGAATGGTGCAGAGTGTGTGTTCCAGCATGTACTGTATAAAGGTTATTATTATCAAGGCCAAGACCCTGAGAGAAGTTGGTCTGTTTAGTTACTGACCATTTTGCCTGCGTGGTGTGTGTGTGTGTGTGTGTGTGTGTGGGGGGGGGGGGGTTCGGTTTACTTAAGAACTCTATCGATACCAGAGGACTTGAATGAAACACAGATTGCTCCAATGAGCAGGAATAGGGTTAGAACAGCACAAAATGACAGCGCCTCTCATTGAATCACATTGTAAGAATGTGTGTGTGTGTTTGTGTACGTGACAGAGAAAGTTATTTCAGAAGTGTTCACTAGATTCAGAGTGTACCAGTCCTGCCAGGGAGCATGCCACCCTCCCGCCAGTGTGTGTGTGTGTGTGTGTGTGTGTGTGTGGAGAGAGAGTCCCGTCTCCGGTCTCTAGACAGTGTCCTCGTCCATCCTGGCCACATCCTCCAATGGGATGGAGGCCATCCTGGTGTCATCCGGCTCCTCCTCCTTCTCCTTCTCCTTCTTCTTCTCCTCCTTCTCCTTGGCGGGCGAGGGCGGGGCCAACATGGCAGCCCGCTCCTCCTTAGGCTCCTCCCTCTCCTTCCTCTCCTCCTCCTTCCTCTCGCGCTCCAGCAGTCGGTAGTTGATGCCCATGCCGACGAAGAGGAAGACGCTGGCCACGATGAGGATGATGCCGCAGCTCATGTAGGTGTAGTCATAGTTACCGTAGGTGTCGTAGAAACGGCCTGCAGAGGGGGGGGGGGGTAGAATGGAGACGTGTGAGTCATCAGGGGGCGGGAGAACGTTCTATGAGTCACATGGTCATGGTGTGACATGGGAAGCGGGAAAAGAGAAAACTCCGAAAACAAATGTGAAATTATTACGAGAGAGAAAGACAAAGATAATCATTAATAACATGGAATATGTCAGGTATGATCATGTTTACTAATGTAGGGTCTGCTCACCCAGCAGTGAGAAATAAAAGATACACATAAATCACAACATGATAAATATTATGATGTTTCCTAATACAGGGTTTGCTCACCCAGTAGTTTGAAATAAAAGATCATATTGATCATATTGTTAGTGATGCTTATGACGTTTCCTGATGTCTACTCACCCAGCAGTGAGAAATAAAAGATAATATTTATCATATTGTAATTTGTATCTATGATGTTTCCTCACCCAGCAGTTTGAAATAAAGGATCCTGTTTATATTTATGACGTTTCCTCACCCAGTAGTGGGGGTCCCAGCAGTACGGGCCCACACTCCACGATAGTCACCAGCCCCACGGCCGAGGAGAAGCGCTGGGCCCCCACCAGGTCCATCAGGGTCTCAAACAGCACGGCGCTCAGCCAGCCGAAGGCGAAGCCGAAGAAGATGGCGTACACCACGAAGCCCGTGTAGTCGGTGGAGATGGGCGCCAGCAGGTGGCACACGCCGTTGTACAGCACCGAGGCAGCGAAGAAGTACTGGATCCGCGGGCGGACCCACTTGGTGTTGGCCAACAGGCCCATGGAGGGCCGGGCAAACATGTCCACGAAGGCCAGGATGGAGAGCAGCAGGGCCGCCTTCTCCTTGCTGATGTCCTTGCTCTTGGCGTAGTTGGAGAGGAAGACCAGGGGCGAGAAGAGGCCGAAGAACATGATGACGTTGCCCAGCAGGTAGAGCAGGAAGCCCCGGTGTTTGAAGAGAGTCAGGTCGATCACGGCGTTGACGCGCTGCATCGCCGTGCGCTTGGGCGCCTCGGCGACCGCCGCCGGCTTCTCCGCCGGGGCCTCGGGGTCCTTGCTGGGCGACGGGGGCGTGGCGGAGCCGATGGGCCTCATCAAGGAGCCGGCCACGCAGCAGTTGAAGAGGAGGCCGCCCAGGATGAGGAAGCTGCCCCGCCAGCCGAAGTGGTCGAAGAACCAGGAGTTGAGGGGCGCCAGCGTGGACAGGAAGACGGGGCTGCCCGCCATGGCGATGCCGTTGGCGATGGGGCGCCGGTGGAAGAAGTACTTACCGATCATGGTGAGGGCCGGGTTGAGGTTGAACGCCAGCCCCAGACCTGGAGAGAGGGCGGGGGAAAGAGAGGAAGAAAGAGACAGAGAGAGAGGGGAAGGAAGAAGAGGTGGAAAGACATTTTAAAACAAGAAAAACATGAAATCAATACATACTTCTCGGTAATATTTCTCAACACCGTCACATGATGCTCAGCTGTATGTGCACACACACACACACACACACGCACACGCACACACAGAACACTGACCTCCTATGACCCCCACAAAGAAGTAGAGCTGCTCCACGGTGTTGCAGAAGGAGGCAGCGATCAGCCCTGACCCCGACAGGATGCCTCCCAGCATCATGATTGGTCGACTGCCAAACTTGTTCACCAGGATGCTGCTGATTGGTCCTGTCCACGGAGAAGGAAGGAGGAAGACAAAATGGATACATAAGCACAGTGGACGCCCATAGCTCATTAACATTAATTGGCTGCCTTCTGTTATTGGCTGGGGATACAGTAACGTTCCGCTGTTGTCATGGCTGCTGCCGGAGTAGTTCGACTTCACTTATACGAGCCTGAGTCTGTGATTGGTCAGTTATATTGACTTCCGGTTTCTGCGTTACAACAGGCTGTGATTCAGAAGAGCTTGTTAAACAGGGTAGATGTGTTGTCAGAGGTGAACTAGAGAACACACACTGGGCACAGTCGTTGTCGGTACAATCCCGTTGTCTGATAAAACAATACCAGACAGAAATATTCAAAATCTGACGTTATGGAGACTGGGCCCTTTAACATGCAGGAGTGGAAGTACAGAATGGTGCACTGTAGCCCTGCTAGCCACCAGGTGGTGCTGTCGAGCCACAGGACAAAGCAGCAACAGACAGAGTATCACTGGTACAGCTGAGCGAGGGAGTGAGTGAGTGAGTGAGTGAGTGAGTGAGTGAGTGAGTGAGTGAGTGAGTGAGTGAGTGAGTGAGTGAGATAAGTGAGGGAGGATTAGCGGACGGAGGTTAAATGAAGGAGAGAAAACAGAACTGACACAACAGAGAGGGGGGGGGGGGGCGGGCCGGGACGGGACGAGGGAAGAATCGAGGGAAAGAAAGAAAGGAAGAGAGCCAGCTAACAAAAAGCGCGCACACACACACACACACCCCAGACACACACACCCCCCCAGACACACACACACCCACCCACCCACACACACACACACCCACCCACACACACACACACACACACACACACACACAGAGCTAATATATTCTAATAGTGAGGGGCTTGTGCTGACTGTAAGGTACAAAAGAGCTTTCTGGGTGGGTTGCCAGGTTACAGCCAACAAAAGCTTTAAGTGCCTCTGACCTACACGAAAGATGTATGTTGGCGCCAAAAAAATTGGACACACACACACACACACACACACACACACACACACACACACACACACACACACACACACACACACACACACACACACACACACACACCGTTTTCTCCATCCTAGGTCGTGGGGGGGGTTCGTGCAGGATAGATGGTCTAATATTTCATACTTGCACCGGGACCTACTCAGCTTAAATACACCATGGCACCCCGAGGTGTCTCATGATCCCATAATGAAGACCAAGTATCAGCGGCCATCGACAAACAGCAGGGCCGTTATTTGAGATTGAGGCCACTCTGCCCCGAGAGATGAGCTAGTAGCACAACCAGAAAAAAGGGGGCAGAAAAACTGGTGGAACTGGTAGCACAACCCAAAAAAAATCTACAAAAAGGGGGGGCAGAAAACTGGTGAAACACACACACACACACACACACACACACACACACACACACACACACACACACACACACACGCTGTGACAGACCGTCTTTGTGGCGGTCTGGCAGAGGACAAAGAGGCCTGTGAGGGCCATCCTCCTGGATATTATATAAACCCTAACCCTAACCCTGGATATTATATAAACCCTAACCCTGGATATTATATAAACCATTAGTACAGACTACCCTAACCCTAACCCTGGATATTATATAAACCCTAACCCTAACCCTAACCCTGAATATTATATAAACCCTTAGTACAGACTACCCTAACCCTAACCCTGAATATTATATAAACCATTAGTACAGACTAAACTAACCCTAACCCTAACCCTGGATATTATATAAACCATTAGTACAGACTACCCTAACCCTGGATATTATATAAACCCTAACCCTAACCCTGGATATTATATAAACCCTAACCCTAACCCTGGATATTATATCAACCATTAGTACAGACTACCCTAACCCTAACCCTAACCCTGGATATTATATAAACCCTAACCCTAACCCTGGATATTATATCAACCATTAGTACAGACTACCCTAACCCTAACCCTGGATATTATATCAACCATTAGTACAGACTACCCTAACCCTAACCCTGGATATTATATCAACCATTAGTACAGACTACCCTAACCCTAACCCTAACCCTGGATATTATATAAACCCTAACCCTAACCCTGGATATTATATAAACCCTAACCCTAACCCTGGATATTATATAAACCCTAACCCTAACCCTGGATATTATATAAACCCTAACCCTAACCCTGGATATTATATCAACCATTAGTACAGACTACCCTAACCCTAACCCTAACCCTGGATATTATATCAACCATTAGTACAGACTACCCTAACCCTAACCCTAACCCTGGATATTATATAAACCCTAACCCTAACCCTAACCCTGGATATTATATAAACCCTAACCCTAACCCTAACCCTGGATATTATATAAACCCTAACCCTAACCCTGGATATTATATAAACCCTAACCCTAACCCTGGATATTATATAAACCCTAACCCTAACCCTGGATATTATATCAACCATTAGTAGAGACTACCCTACCCCTAACCCTCGATATTATATAAACCATTAGTAGAGACTACCCTAACCCTAACCCTGGATATTATATAAACCCTAACCCTAACCCTGGATATTATATAAACCATTAGTACAGACTAAACTATAAACCCTAACCCTAACCCTAACCCTGGATATTATATAAACCATTAGTAGAGACTAACCCTAACCCTAACCCTGGATATTATATCAACCATTAGTACAGACTACCCTAACCCTAACCCTAACCCTAACCCTGGATATTATATAAACCCTAACCCTAACCCTGGATATTATATCAACCATTAGTACAGACTACCCTAACCCTAACCCTAACCCTGGATATTATATCAACCATTAGTACAGACTACCCTAACCCTAACCCTAACCCTGGATATTATATCAACCATTAGTACAGACTACCCTAACCCTAACCCTAACCCTGGATATTATATAAACCCTAACCCTAACCCTGGATATTATATCAACCATTAGTACAGACTACCCTAACCCTAACCCTAACCCTGGATATTATATAAACCCTAACCCTAACCCTAACCCTGGATATTATATCAACCATTAGTACAGACTAAACTATAAACCCTAACCCTAACCCTGGATATTATATAAACCATTAGTACAGACTAAACTATAAACCCTAACCCTAACCCTGGATATTATATAAACCATTAGTACAGACTACCCTAACCCTAACCCTGGATATTATATCAACCATTAGTACAGACTACCCTAACCCTGGATATTATATAAACCATTAGTACAGACTACCCTAACCCTAACCCTAACCCTGGATATTATATAAACCCTAACCCTAACCCTAACCCTGGATATTATATAAACCATTAGTACAGACTAACCCTAACCCTAACCCTGGATATTATATCAACCATTAGTACAGACTACCCTAACCCTAACCCTAACCCTAACCCTGGATATTATATAAACCCTAACCCTAACCCTAACCCTGGATATTATATAAACCATTAGTAGAGACTAACCCTAACCCTAACCCTAACCCTGGATATTATATAAACCATTAGTAGAGACTAACCCTAACCCTAACCCTGGATATTATATAAACCCTACCCCTAACCCTAACCCTGGATATTATATAAACCATTAGTACAGACTAACCCTAACCCTGGATATTATATAAACCATTAGTACAGACTAAACTATAAACCCTAACCCTAACCCTGGATATTATATAAACCATTAGTACAGACTAAACTATAAACCCTAACCCTAACCCTAACCCTGGATATTATATAAACCATTAGTACAGACTACCCTAACCCTAACCCTGGATATTATATCAACCATTAGTACAGACTACCCTAACCCTGGATATTATATAAACCATTAGTACAGACTACCCTAACCCTAACCCTAACCCTAACCCTGGATATTATATAAACCCTAACCCTAACCCTAACCCTGGATATTATATAAACCATTAGTACAGACTAACCCTAACCCTAACCCTAACCCTGGATATTATATCAACCCTAACCCTAACCCTAACCCTGGATATTATATAAACCATTAGTAGAGACTAACCCTAACCCTAACCCTGGATATTATATAAACCATTAGTAGAGACTAACCCTAAACCTAACCCTGGATATTATATAAACCCTACCCCTAACCCTAACCCTAACCCTGGATATTATATAAACCATTAGTACAGACTAACCCTAACCCTGGATATTATATAAACCATTAGTACAGACTAAACTATAAACCCTAACCCTAACCCTGGATATTATATAAACCATTAGTACAGACTACCCTAACCCTAACCCTAACCCTGGATATTATATAAACCATTAGTACAGACTACCCTAACCCTAACCCTAACCCTAACCCTGGATATTATATAAACCATTAGTAGAGACTACCCTAACCCTAACCCTGAATATTATATAAACCATTAGTACAGACTAACCCTAACCCTGAATATTATATAAACCATTAGTAGAGACTACCCTAACCCTAACCCTGGATATTATATAAACCATTAGTAGAGACTACCCTAACCCTAACCCTGGATATTATATAAACCATTAGTAGAGACTACCCTAACCCTAACCCTGAATATTATATAAACCATTAGTAGAGACTACCCTAACCCTAACCCTGAATATTATATAAACCATTAGTACAGACTAACCCTGGATATTATATAAACCATTAGTTCTCCTAGAATCTCTGTACAGACTAACCTTAACCCTGGATATTATGTGAACCATTAGTTTTCCTAGGCCCAAGGGTTTGGAGTGGAACAGTAGCTGGACACATTGTCACTTGACAACGGAGGAGAGGGGGGACGGGGGGGCCTTAACATTGATGGAGGGGGGGGCCTTAACACTGATGAAGGGGGGGCCTTAACACTGTGATGAAGGGGGGGCCTGAACACTGTGATGGAGGGGGGTGCCTTAACACTGAGATGAAGCAGGGGGGGCTTAACACTGATGGAGGGGGGGCTTAACACTGTGATGAAGGAGGGGGGGCTTAACACTGTGATGCAGGGGGGGGGGGGCCTTAACACTGATGAAGGGGGGGGGCCTTAACACTGTGATGAAGGGGGGAGGGGGGCCTCAACACTGTGATGAAGGGGGGGGGGGGGCCTTAACACTGTGATGAAGGGGGGAGCCTTAACACTGTGATGAAGGAGGGGGCCTTAACACTGTGATGAAGGAGGGGGCCTTAACACTGTGATGGAGGTTAACCAGCTCCTTCAACCCACCTAGTCAAAGTTTGGGTCAACTCAAATGTACTGATTTAAAACAACCGTGTTTCATTTTTTATCATTCTACACAACGTTAGATCAAAGCAAACTTTTCCCAGAGGTGTTAATTTTAAATCTGGACAAAAGGAACCACATTGTGCATCTATTTTTATGCTAGTGACAAGGACCAACTATAACTTTGTTTCCTTAATTTACAAGCTAATCTTTCAAGAAGGTTAAATGGGCTGGCCTCAGCCAACCTGTGGCTCTCAAGGTGCTTGTGACTTTTGGACTTTGTCTGTCTCTCTCTCAGCTGGTCTAGGCTGACCATTAGCCATCAGGTCTCAGCTGAACGTACCATCACAGTTGTTGTCTGTTCTTAAGGAAGTGAAAGTGCGTGTCATAAAATGTTGTAGACGTTTAACACACTCAGCATTAAAAGAAAGGCAGGATAATCAAAAGGTAGTGAAGTGTTTAAAAATGGACTCAAGATAACAAACAGTCTGACTTCAGCACACGCACACGCACACGCACACACACACAGTGTTCCTGTTCTGGGATCAAAGCTCAAAGGGGAGTACCAGTCAGCAGGAGCAGGTGAAGTCATGTGGAGTTCTATGCCCTGAGGTTACAGTCCAATAGCCTCGGTTTTCCTCTGCGACGTTTAGCAGCGGACGGACACACAGATGCAGGACACACAAGGCTCTCCTCTGTGCGCCGTCAGCTTGATCCCTCTTCCTTCCCGCTTAGTGTCCTTCTGGCTGACCTCTCCGTCGACGACTCTTTGTATGATTTTTTGCCAGCATGCCTCCCTCCTTGTCTACAACTAGCCGGAGTAGGAGCCATAGGCTTAGACAGCAGAAACCCATTGTCTGACTAACAGTAACTACTATTATTCAGGCTCCAATTACATGTGTGTGTGTGTGCGTGTGTGTGTAGGTGACAACACCCCACCCCTTGTCTGAGCCACTGATTCATCTGCCAGAAACACATGAGGACACTCCCAGAATTAAACTAAAGTCTTTAAATGTAGGACCAGAGCACTAAACCATCTTTAAATGTAGGACCAGTGCACTAAACCATCTTTAAATGTAGGACCAGTGAGTGCGCTAAACAGCTTTTAAATGTAGGACCAGTGCACTGGACTGCCTTTAAATGTAGAACCAGTGCACTGGACTGCCTTTA
>CM030174.1:2280000-2287500 GCA_017639675.1 Aplochiton taeniatus | reverse complement strand
AGAAGGGACTCGTGTGAATGAGAGATCACTAAGACAAGCAGTATGGAACAATCTCACTCCAAAAATATATATTTATCTATTAAAATAAACAAAAGGCTCAATTAAACTACAACATAAAGGGCCATCTTATTCAATGAACTAGCAGGGGAAACAAAGTGAGTTTCTACGAGACCTAGCCTTCAGGATAGGTCAAGTTCAGCCCATGGCCTTGGTATTCAAAAACATGTTTCCACTAACCATTATTACACTGTCGCTGTTAGACTACTCATTACACTATCACAAACATCGTTAGGCTAACCATTACACTATCACCACCATCTTTAGGCTAACCATTACACTATCACAAACATCGTTAGGCTAACCATTACACTATCACCACCATCTTTAGGCTAACCATTACACTATCACAAACATCGTTAGGCTAACCATTACACTACAAGGAAAGAATCAGCCTCCCAATTACAAAAGCTCTGCTGGGCAAACACAATACACACGTTTGAGAGGGTTACATATAATATGTAACATGCAACTCTGTATGTGTAAGCCTGATTGCCTGTCAGTCTATCTGCACAAAGACACCAAACGCACACGCACAAGTTGCGGACTATTGAACTAAACATGCATCCATCTGTATACGTGTGTGTGTTTCACATACAGACAGACAGAAAGAGAGAGGTGGGGGGTCAGACTAAGGAGATTCCTAGTAAGTCTCTCTTGGTCATGGCTTCACCATGTGAGTCCACTCTAAATTAAAAGCAGCACATTTTGTCCTGTGAGCCAAAAGGATCAGGGTGTGTATTACAGACAAACTTCATGAGCTCTCTCCCTCTCTCTTCTCTCTTCTCTCTTCTCCCCTCTCCCCCTCTTCCCCTCCCCCCCCCCACCCCCCACTGGTGGCCCCCTCTCCTTTCCTTCCTTTTTTGTTCCCCCCCCCCTGCCTACCAACACAAACACAGGAGCCGGGAGGGGAACAGGCCGTTGTTTCATGTCGACGCCTAGCTCAGTCCAGTTTGGTCAGACGCGGTCCTTCCCTCACTATGCTGAGTCAGCCTTCCTCTTCCACCAGTGTCTGTCAGCAGGATCACCTCTGCTTCTCCTCTGGGACAGCGACAGGCCGTCTATACGGGCCTACAGTCGACGTCTACATAGATCATTGTCAATCACCCCCCTCCCCAAACACCAGAGACTGACCCGAGAGCGACCAACGTCCAAGCCAAAAGGTCCTCAAAGACTCCAGTGGACACTTCAGGCCTGGTTTGTGGGCTGTTGGCAGATAACAAAAGCCCAACCTGCTTAGACCTAAGGTGACCTGCTCAGTCACTTCCTGGGATGTCTTCAGCCATTCCTAGGAAACGCTCAACCTTGCAATACACAGAAATGAGCTGGTCAACACAATATGTCAATAACCTGAGCGGTGAACTGCTTCACTACCAAACGCTCTAGACCCTCCACAGTTCACAACCAAACTAACGGAAGCCAACACACAGCAACAAACCCACTTTCACTTCCTGTAGAAAGCTTCGATGGATCTACTGTGAGAGAGAGACTTTTAAGAGCTTGTTCATAGCATTGATTAACAAACAGACAGACGCGTTCAAAACACCAACCAGCAAGACTAAACCACAAATCAAACAAGAACAGACCTCTTAAAGTATAAACATAAGAGACAAGCCTGACCAGCAGACAATCAGAGAGAGAGAGACATAGAGCAACAGTCAGAGAGAGAGAGAACCTGACTCCATGTTTGTTCTGCAGCCAAGTGACTCAGTGGAACACTGTGGTCTTAATGCCAAGGCCCTCCATTCCGTCAGTGTTCACTTCTCATGGAACTCAGACCCTCATCCAGAACCAGAAAGTACATGGCATTGGAGGACATTCCATTGATGAGCAGAGCAGGTCGAGTCTGTCCCTAACCGGTGTGTGTGTGTGTGTGTGTGTGTGTGTGTGTGTGGTGCATCCGGCCAAGTGTTTCGATACACAACACATCTCCTTGGAGATTAATGAAAACTAACAACATTGACAACTGACATCAAACAGCTTCTACTCTGATTACTGCTAAAGGGATAGTTCAACATTCTGGGAATATGATATGCCCCAACCCACCCCTAGTCAGACGAGATGATTGATATAAATGTTATGTCCGTACGTCCAGTATTGAGTTAGTTACGTGGTCGTCGTAAAAGTAGCCTAGCGATATAGTAAGCTTGAGGTAACCGTGAGCATGGCTCCCAAAAGTGACTAAATACCCCCCCAGAAAATTACAAAGCTGTGTTATATCTTCTGTATTTCGCACGTGTCGAAATGTAAATGTAAATGTAAAAGCAAGACATTGTTGTTATTACATATGTCTATGGTCACCACTCTACTTCCAATGTTAGGTCCCTCAACCTACCAGATACAAGTTGAAACAAAGGTTCCTCATTGCAATAGCTCCACTCCAACCGTCTAATTCAATAATAACAACAACTTCTTACTTATTTCATTTTGACACGTGCAAAATACAGAAGATATGACATGTAAAAAACAATGCTTTGGATTTTTAAGGAATATTTAGTCACATTTGGGAGCCATGCTAACGGTTACCTCGAGCTTACTCTTTGGCTAGGCTACTTTTACGATGACCACGTAACTAACTCAATACTGGACGTACGGACATAAAATGTATGTCAATCATCTCGTCTGACTAGGGGTAAGTGGGGGCATATGTTATTTTCCAAAATGTTGAACTATCGCTTTAAAGCACATCTTCCCACTGTAGCCACCCACCATGGACAGCTTTCCCAGCCTCAAACATGAACGCTCAGTGGAGACAAGATAATTGTAAACAAAACGTTGACAACGTCCAGCCTGGCCTCCCTCTAAGTTTGGAAACACAGCTAGCTTTTCTAACTGGGTGGGAGTGTACCATGAGCAGAGCGCATGTACTCATGTAGCAGTACAGGCTGTCAGCCGTAGGTAGGCAAAACAAACACTTCAATTCTCTAAATCATTCCACTTCTACATTTACAATACAAGGGGCATTCCTTTGTACCTCCGACTTGCCAGGCGTGGCTCACTCATTTTGGGGAAAATTCACGATTCCGATGGACCAGACTCCTACTATGGCGAAATCATTTCTTATAACCTCTTTGACCACATGCGGAAAGTTCTAAAAGTAAGAATGCTTTGAAACGAATGCCCGATGAACTATGCAGGACCAGACCGGACTAGACCAGGCCAGAGGCCCAGGCTGCCGCTCCATTTAGACAGGTTATCCTCAGCCGACAGCGAGAATGTGCTGACTACAGGAGTCCTGAGAGGGACGTTTGCTTCTTTGATACCCCACAATGTAAACACATACCGATTAGGAGAATGACATGGCGTTGAAATCTCTCTCTCACACACACACACACACACACACACACACACACACACACACACACACACACACCTGAAGTGGCTAAGATAAAAAGGACCAGTTTAAAAAGAATGCAATGCTTTAAAATTTCAAAAACGCTGGCTGGGAAACTCACTGAGAAAAAACACCAAAACACAACCCGAAGGCTACGACCTGATGCTCCAACACACCCACTACCTTTCACTTACGGTCTGTCTGTCTCTGTCTCTGTGTGCGTGTGTGTGTGTGTGTGTGTGTGTGTCATGGCTGAATGTCACCCCCCATGCCGTGCTTGTCCTTGTCTCCACCACAGACGAGGTTTATGAGCCCCTGTCTGACAGCATAGCCTATAGCTGTATCTTTATTGCTGGGAGTTGATGAAAAAAGGTGTGCAGGACTCACAATCCCAGCAACCCACATTCCTATAGGGAAGAAGGTCATCGGAAGCGTCTATAGAGACTGTGTGTGTGTGTGTGTGTGTGTGTGTGTGTGTGTGTGTGTGTGTGTGTGTGTGTGTTTCAGTGTGGCGGGGGACCATAATGCATGCCAGGTGAATTCCCTCCAGGTTTCATAGATGTCTGCTTGGCCGGAGCTGGACATGAAAGTGTGTGTGTGTGTGTGTGTGGTCAGTGGGAGCGGTTGCCAGCCGGCGTGCGTGCGTGCGTAACGTGAGAGAGACTGCTCGTCCTTGTCAACACCTCTCCTTGGCCCCTGGGCGACCTTTGACTCCTTACATAATAAGTCTCCCCCCTCACCTTCCCAGAAAAGCAGCCATTTGGACCCTTCAATGCACCATCGACAACTGTACTCCTTTAAAAGGGATCTCAGAACCAAGGCTGCTATAGTGATGTTGAACCGTGTGTGTGTGTGTGTGTGTGTGTGTGTGTGTGTGTGTGTGTGTGTGTGTGTGTGTGTAGGGCCTCTTCGCCGGTAGCCTCAGATAACAACGAGGTTGCCCGTCACCCCGGTAGCCATAACAACGACTAACTAGACTCCTACTAGTCTCTCTCTATGCAGGCCAGCACTAGAAAAACGCAATCTGAAAACGTTCTGACCACGCTTCAAGGAATCAACACTGGAATATGAAATCATGTGGGGGAAAAAAAGACTTCTTGTTCCATTTCCAAACAAGACTATGGACTCTTTATCTTAGGACCATAAAAAGCCAAACGCTTTAGACAGGAGAGGCAGGATGGGGGATGGTTGACAGTTATACTTATATATACACTCGATCCTACTTCCAGTCCAGCAACCCCGGGTCTGATCCACTGTCCAAAAACACTCAGATACATATCTATGACCGTCCACATTCAGCCTTTCCCAGGAGCACAGATTACATGGCTGGTAGGCTTGGACTATCTGTGGATGGAGGCCAAACAGAGCACTAGCTAGCAGTCTGGGAGTTCATCTACTACTCATAAGAGTTATTAAAAACTATTTGATGAATGAGGGGGAATTATGATAACAAAAGCTCAAGAAACTAAGTACACAAAAAATAAAACTAGCCGGACCTCGTCCCTGTGTTGTCCTGCCCTTACGAGTTTAATACAGAACGAGAGTGTAGGAAGTATACGGCGCGCACACACACACACACACACACACACACACACACACACACACACACACACACACACCAATCTGGCCTCCTTCTTCAATTGAGAGATATATCACAAAAGAGGCCATTCAACTTCTATCCCACTGATTCCCACACAGAAACACTTCAAACACTGCCGTTTCTTCTCAAACCAACGCTGGTAATAAAGCCTTATTAGTAAGCTGCTTTATGTTGCCAGAATCCAGTGTAATACCTTCTGCTTAGGACTAACGACCACTTCAAGTCCATCAGGCTCAAGCAAATAATACCACTTTCTCACCCCTTAAGCCCTCCTCTGATTTAAACCACACACACACACACACACACACACACACACACACACACACACACACACACACACACACACACACACACAACCTAAACAATGGTGTGCACCGACACACAGACTCAACTTATAATCATTACCATTTTTTAAATGTGTTGCACGTGAAAAGGAAGGAACCATTGAAGATGAGATGCCCTTGACAGTGAAGGGCAGGTTATGGTGGGTTGAAACATACTTTGAGGAGCTATCGTGAAAACCCTGGACCTGAGATACAGTCACTTACTGTCTGCCCAGAATCTCCTTGGCCTACTACTTATATTAAAACTCTATTATTAGAGTTGGATTTTAGGTAAACGCCCACCAGCAAAGTGCACAAAAGCCCCAGAGGTGCTGTCAGAGACAATTATCAAGCAAACCAGCCTTTCACTTCTACAAGTAACGTGGCTCTTCTCATTCCCCCAAATCCCTTTCATACATCACTTTTCCATGTTATTGACTACCAATCAGTTCCCTATCTAGCAAAGAAATGGCGGAAAGATTAAATGGCAATCAGAAAGCAAATTCACTCAAATGCATTCGTATCGCAATGTGATAAGGCACACCTAAGGCAAACCTTGATAAAAGAACAAGGGGATATGTCAAGGAGCACTAATAACGCCTGGTGGATTTTCTACCTAAAAGGATTTTCAACACGTATGCCTGTGGGTTACTAAAAGTCGGGTTTGAATGTTACTAAATAAATCGCCTGCGAGGGGAATCACACTCTGGTCAAGTAGGGACCGGATTCTACTCACGCGTCACTCACGTACGTGAAAAGGGAAGTGAAATTTAGCTAAACTGATAACGTTTGAGTCAAAAGAGGCCACAGAGGTGGCCGAGCAAACGGGGGAAATTGTGGCTTTAAACGAGGACCACGTGTTATTTAAATAGCCAGCCACAAAGGAGAAAAACTACCCCGCGTTAGACTGATGTGCTGTTACAGTTGGCCATTTGGTGTCCTGCGCCTATTCATTCTCAAATGTGTAAACGTGTAACATGCTCTTGGTCAGACATCTGTGAGAATTATTGTAACGTCATGATGTCAGTGCAGTTGAAACACGACGCCGGATAGAGAAGTTGCTATCGACTGTGTAACTGAGAAAGAAACGCGGCACATGTGACCTGGAAAGACTGAGTTATCTTGGCAGCTTGTGAAAGTGATTCATTGTAGGCACCGACTCACTTAGGTCCTGTTTAGGCTGGTTTATTTACCGGGTCAGTACTGAAGTTAAGGACAATTTCAAACACAACCCAACACTGGGAACGTCCGTTTAAGTTACCAGTTCGCCACTTGCAACATCAACACGAGAGCTATGATAGTCAGGTGCTACAGGCTGAAAATTACAATGCAGAAATGTAATCTAATATTTCACACTTCACTTCACTTTTCCGCTAGGGAAAGACGTGGAACCGACTGAGACTGCAACTCAGCCGCTAGCGAAATAAAACGAGCTAATTAGCTGGACAGTAGCTAGCCGCTGTGAGCGGTAGCCTAGCAAGGAGATGCAAATAAAGCATTTTTTTATTTTTGTAATAAAGCACTACATTTTTCGTCAACGAAACTGGCGTTAAATAAAAAAAAAGCTAAATTAAGCGTCTCACCTCTTTTATCTCAACACCCGGTAGAAGTATTGCTGTCTAGCTGGGGTGCGTGTGCCTACGGGTGTCCTTGCGCTTGACAATGGTAACGCGTGTGCAGGGTACCACATTGGACGACTTCAATGCTGAAATTACAATCAGGAGCGCACGCGCGAGGGTACACTCCCACTTCTACTCGACCCCACTGAAGGAATTTTGATTGATGTGCAGGAGACTACATAGTTGCATAGCCTAGTTGTTGGAGGAAGAAATAAATAAACGTCCGTTATCAAAGTAAATGTCTTCATGTCTAAGCCATGCACATAGCTACTTCTAACCTACTTCCTTGTTTATTATTTGGCTACATTGCAAAATTATGCTGTCCTATTAATAATTGAATAGCTACCATTGAATATTTGGGCCTGCTGAAAGCCTAATCAGATTCAGATTCCATTCGTTTCATGTCAATTCATGTGGAAGCTGGGGTTGCAATACAGCCTCCATTTAAAACATAGTTGGTGAGTCTTAAAAATACGCATCAATTCAATCGCATCAGGCTTCTTGATAAGGTTTCAATTCCTATTGCCCTTGAGGTGTTATGCCTGTCGTAGGAGAAATCCTGCAGTT
>CM030174.1:2270000-2275000 GCA_017639675.1 Aplochiton taeniatus | reverse complement strand
TCCCCCAAACTGAAATGTAATCATCTCTCTGCTTACAAGGAACAACTGGAAACCTTCAAAACAAAACCTGCGTAAAACACTGAAATCAAACAGGGAAATTATTGTACTTTTTAAATCATTAATGACCCCAACACCACGACCTTTAAAATCTTTGAATAGTTATGCCTATCTTATCGACTAAAAACATGTTGAAAAAATTGTGTGTGGGTGTGATTGTGCATGACACACACATTATGGACGGAAATTAGAGGTTGAGATGGTGTTGGTTACAATAGCCTATCGCTCTCCCCTGTCCCTCATCAAAGCATTGCAAATGTGAAAGGCTTTTAAGTGTCCGATCAAAGAAATTATATCTGGGTGTGAGTGGCACAAATGCTGTACAGTGTGCAACTTAGAGACGTCTTGGAATATTTGATGGATGGCTGTAATACAGTCCATTCACTGGCTTGCAGTAAAAAAGTAAACGAGATAATTGCTTGACCGATTAAAAAATGTATTTCTAAAAACATTCTGCCTATAATCCATTGTATAATACACGACTGCTATCTAGTGGAAAACCCGTTACACTGCAGATAATTGCACCGCTATACTTCCGTCAGCTGCTGATATCCTCAAAGGAAACTTCACACATGTGTTGCACCAGGAGGAGCTGTTTTGTCCGTTATCCGGCCAACAAAAGTGTAATGCTTGAAAACTGAACGATTGGAAAAAAATCTGTTAGTCGGCGTTTGCAGTGATTTCAAGAGAAGCTACGGTACAGCATCCTTACCTGTTCTGTGAGTATGGTTTTCAAAATGTGTTGACCAACAAATTATTGTTAGCTAACTTATCCCGCTAGCTTGCTTGTTGTCAAGTCAACCAGAATTGATTTGCAAGTCAAATGTATGCCCTTGTTTATTCGCAATCACTCATATTTGGCCATATGCCCGTGGATTCTTTTAATCTTACGTTTTTGGATCACTGTCCCACTTTCAACCTGAATAAAAAAATAATATGCCATCGCAAAAATTGCAAGCAAGTTTTACACTAGCAACCAGTTTTTGGGAAAGCAACACATCAATCAGACTCTGGTGCCCTTTAAAAAGACAATACATTGACCAAGACTAGTTTTGGCCAAAAAAACCCAAAACGATTGATTGCGGAATTTAGATTCAACAGAAGGCCGGCCTCATCCAGATCGAGGGATATTCAATCGTTTGTCGAGCGTTTTTCCTGCCTGTGGCTTGTGCCAGTAGTCCCGGCGTTTGTCCTTTCTATCGTGTTTAACACGAGTGTTTAGGGAGCCGACAGTTCGCAATTGTAGTTTAATATGACGTCATGTGTGAGATTAAAAAGGACATGCTCTTGCTTGTTGAACACCTGTAAACCTACAGGTGCTGGGGACAGCGTTGCAGCATAACGCCTTCTAGCCATTCGTGTCAGACAATATGTGATCTGTTCAAGGACAGGCGTCACTGCCAGTCAGTCATTCTGTTATTTTGTAAGTTGAGTGACTAATGTCTGGATATACAAATCTAATCACGTTTGTCTTTTCCCCTTAAATCCTAAATGAAATCCTCAGAAACCAAAATGGGAGACGTGTATTTCTTTGACCGTTCATTTTCTACACAACACACTACACTACATTTTGGACATTTCCGTCCGGTCTAGACTGAGCATGGGAAACCAGTGTTCACCTCTAGGACATTCTTTACACCCTCGAGGCTCTTATGTCAGGGTGGAGCAGACAGGTTTTAGTGAGTGGCGATTCTCTTTCTCTCTCTCTCTCTCTCTCTCTCTCTCTCTCTCTCTCTCTCTCTCTCTCTCTCTTCCCCCCCCCCCCCCCCCCCCCCCCCTCTCCCTGTAGACCACAGTCATGAGTACAGGATTAGCCTCGTCACTGAAGTGAAGTAGTGTAGACCACCAGCATCACACACCATCTCCTACCTCGACTAACCTGGTCCAATAATACAATAATAAAAAAAAAAAAGAGTAAAACACAATAGTTTAGTCTTGTTTCAGTGTCTGTGGGGAATTAGGCTGAATATCTATCGCCCCTACTAGGCAGAGCTTTTTAGTCATTTCCACTCATTTCATCAAAGCTTATCAAACAGCTGGCCCATAGAACACAGAAAACAAAGACAAACAGAAAGTTCCAGTTTGACGCTGTCTGTCCGTCACCACCCCCCCACCACCACCACCACACCACCACCCCACCTCACGGGCATAAGAAAAAGCGAACCAGTGGTCAACCACTCTTTTTGCCATAAAAGAAAACAATGTCTTCATCTGTTGACCACATCTTCCCTCCCTTTCCCCCCTTCCACTCTTCCTCCAGTGGAGCCAGGCTGGCTTGTGAATTCGTGAGTCACGTCCTGTTGACCCTGCGACCTCATGAGAATGGAGGGTTGGCTGGAGTCTTTTTCCAGGAATCCTCTGTCTGGAATTCCCCCTCATCCGCGGTAACTCCTATTTCATTTTCTAAAGTATGATCCTAATTGGCTTATTTCTCTCGTCCTCTTTCTTTTTCCTTTGGCAGCAACAAGCGGCGGTCTGCATTGGACAGGAGGGGCGTTTACCTGGCAGTCGGAGCTGAAGACGGCCTCCTAATTGGTCAAAAGAATCGTTGAGGGGCCGGGTTTGGGTTTGAGCACACGCCCCCTTTGCTTTCCACTCTAAAGCATGCTGTGGCTGGTGGCCAATGTGTTTGGCAAGAAGAAGAGGGAACTGAGGAACTGAATGAGACTGTTGGCTATTAAAAAAAAGACCTCAACAAAGTAGGAAAAGAGGAAAGAAAGACGTTTCAAAGGTAAGTTTTATGAAGACATTAAAATGTTACATGTTTTCTAATGTCAGTGTGACCAGGCTTTTCTGCAGTGCAATAATCGACAAGAATGTCTTGTCTGAATGTGTTTCAAATATTTCTCTGCGTGTTCTTACATCAGTAGGGTGAGGACTTGAAGTTGAATGGTTCAGTTTTTATAGTTTTGTTTTTTTGTTTTTGTTTAGTAGTACTACATTGTGTTTTAGCACAGAAGTTGTTGGCTGTCGTACTTCAGGCGAGTTGACTTGTTGTCAGGTTTCAATCTACGTGTAATTGACATGCTAATGTGCTGCTGGGTGTAACCTCGCCTCCTGTTCTGTTCTCACACACACAGAGCTACGGGCCATGCTGCCACTGCAAAGTAGGACACACTGGTGCTGCTGCAGCCCTTTGATATGGCCTCTCTCTCTCTCTCACACACACACACACACACACACACACACACACACACACACGCTCCAGAGGACACAGAGTCCCAGAGTCATGACGAGACACTGACAACACACACACACACACACACACACACACAGAGCCCGGGTAAAAGCCCAGTGAGGGAGATGGCTGGACCGAATGGGATCAATAGGATTCATTTAGGGTTACTAAACCACTTGTGTGTGTGTGTGTGTGTGTTAAACGTGGGCATATTGAATAGCCAGGTGTCGTTGCCACCCTGTACACTGCCCACCTTCAGACTGAGGGAGCAGCTAACAGTCCCAGAGGCTGGGATGTCAGTGTCTCATCATGACTCGTGTGTGTGTGTGTGTGTGTGTGTGTGTGTGTGTTGTCAGTGTCTCGTCATCTCGTCATGACCCTGGGAATGTCTGTGTCCTCTGGAGTGAGTGTGTGTGTGTGTGTGTGTGTGTGTGTGTGTGTGTGTGTGTGTGTGTGTGTGTGTGTGTGCGTGTGTGCGTGTGTGCGTGTGTGCGTGTGTGCGTGTGTGCGTGTGCGCGCGTGCTGCCAGTGTCTCGTCATGACTGTGTGTGTGTCCTCTGGGTTGGATGTAACCTGCTGACTACAGTTAGTCTGACAACAGGCCAGCGTGTAGTAGCTTGTCTAAGGCCTCCAGGTGCTCATGTGTCCTTACGGGAAAGCAGGGTGTGTGTGTGCTTGCGTGCACGGCGTTATGGTGAAATTGACAGCTGTGTGTGTGTGTGTGTGTGTGTGTGTGTGTGTGTGTGTGTGTGTGTGTGTGTGTGTGTGTGTGTGTGTGTGTGTGTGTGTGTGTGTGTGTGTGTGTGCACGTGGCGTTATGGGGAAATTGACAGCTGTGTGTGTGTGTGTCATCCATTGTGATGATATTGCTGATCAGGCTGCCTGGGGCTTCTACGTCCGACCTAGTGTTTGTCTTAGCTGGTGTGTGTGTGTGTGTGTGTGTGTGTGTGTGTGTGTGTGTGTGTGTGTGTGTGTGTGTGTGTGTGTGCGTGCGTGTGTTGAGGGGGACGGATGACAGCAGCTGCTGACAGCTCACTCACTGCTCAAGCAATTGAGTAATACACTGGAGGCTGGAGTCATGTTGTTGGAGCTCCTCTAGGCTGGTTACACACACACACACACACACACACACACACAGGGTTACGAGAGAGGGGATGATTTAACACACAAAGTGCAAAGTGTGTGAGTGTGTGTGAAAGAGAGGATGATCTTACACAGGGTTACTAAGTCAAGAGTGTGTGTGTTAGAAGGCATGGTCTTACACAGACATGCATACTAAGTGAAAAGTGTGTGTGGGTCACTCTGTCACTCTTTTGTCGACGAGGTCATCAAACAGTCTAGCCTAATGAGACTCTTAACTGTGGGGCGTTGTAGTCATGATATGAACCAGAACATCCCTCTATCTGTTAATAACTACTGATGTTATGAACCAGAACATCCCTCTATCCGTTAATAACTACTGATGTTATGAACCAGAACATCCCTCTATCTGTTAATAACTACTGATGTTATGAACCAGAACATCCCTCTATCTGTTAATAACTACTGATGTTATGAACCAGAACATCCCTCTATCTGTTAATAACTACTGATGTTATAGACTAGAACATCAACTTGATTAGTGTCCTCGTTTTGGAAAGAACAGTCTCTTATCCACAGACTTCTTATCCTTTGCTTTGTACAGTAAAATTAAACGAAATGTAATGCAGTGTTCTTATTTTGACCTGAATGCGTTTGTGCTGTTTTGTCTCTTGTCCCTAGAGTT